>RQTK01000194.1:586963-636339 GCA_003991915.1 Elysia chlorotica
ACTAAAATTGTTTAGAATAAGCATTGCCGCATATATCATAATTTTGTTTCGTTACTCATTTGTGGAAGGCTGAGAAACAGAATGCTTATGGCAGGGGAGGTTCAGGTATATCAGATACTAGCTTGAACAGTACAATGGCGTCTGGTTATGTTATGTGCTGTCACACTCGAGACAGAGCGGGGAGACCTGGACTACTCTCTCAGCCGGTTACATTATACTGGCAGCAATTCCAGCAAACTGAATGTATGAGCTAGGTAACGTGAATTGTGGAGTGATGTAAAGCTATATCATATAATTATACTGATTGATAATTTAATAGAGAGACAAAGACAAAAAACAAAACAAAAACATGGGCGGTAGTGGGGAGACAAGAATATTAAGTTTATAGAGGAAAAAAAAGAAATAAAATCTAATTCTCTAAAACGTGTTCTAAAAAGCATCTCTACGCGTAGACTAAGCTAATTTTGGGTCGAGAAAACCGAATATGTTGTGAGATTCAAAATCCGATGTCTCATAAATGAACATTTGACCAGCAAAAATAGCCTGCTGCGCCAGCGTTGGCTTGTCTGCCCTTAAAAAACAACAACAAAGGACCTGCCGCAGATCGACAAGGTCGGGCGTCGCGGGCAATTTATTTTCATGTTGTACCAGTCGATGAGCAATCAGCTTTCGATGTCTATAAATTTCTGCAATATCGCCATACACCAAGCAAGACAATTTTATTGCCAAAACGATCGCAAAGCGATAATTTGCAGCAATTATTGCATCGTCTATGGCCGGCTTTAGGGAATGCAATGTTTCAGAGACTGCCCCAAAGCGGTCAACTGGAAGGGGCCATCCGGTAGCCCCAGTGCTGCAGTGCATCCAAAGCCAGTCAGCCCGTGTGCACCCTGTGGGCTCAATTACACTTACCACCTGATTCATGAAATGCGTGTGAATGCGCGACAGGGGGACCAAATGGCATTGCAATGAGCAGTTAAATTACTTTGTATTTGGCAACGCTGCTAATTTCCTATCTATGCTCGCACATGGCTTAGTAATGATGCGACCGATTTGTGTATGTAACACTATTTGCCATCAGAGGGGTTGGGGGGAAAATTGTGTATTTTATAGAAAAAAAAACCGAAACCCAAAAAGACAAATAGCTAATTATGAAAAAAAAACAACACAATAACCAACAACTCTGAAACAAAGAATAAAGGATTTAAAAACAGCGATTCGTGGTCTTCGAATTATAAACAATATTGACTGGTTCATCTTGAAGAACTTCGTTGTGTGTGTTTTCCAAAACTATCTTTTAAGGCAAGCTTATAACTTACAGGCTATTGAATTGGAAAGTTCCATGCTGATGAGACTGGACAATCCTGTATAAATTTTAGCGTGGAAGACGGCACGAACGTGTACATTATACTGGACGCTCCATTTTGAGGAAGATAATGGTTATTTTAAAAAAAAATCCATAGTCAACCTGAAAAAGGAACCCAGCATTGACAAACTTATTTGTAAATATCAACAGGGACTTGAACACGAGATGCAACCAGGACTTGTTTATTTTCACCTCTTTTACAAACAAAACCAATTTCTTAATTACAAAACATATTTAGTAACATTTCGCCTCTTTTACAAACAAAATCAATTTCTGAATTACAAAACATATTTAGTAACATTTCGCCTCTTTTACAAACAAAATCAATTTCTTAATTACAAAACATATTTAGTAACATTTCGACTTCGCTTTACAAACCAATGTCGCAAAAGACGACAGCTTGTTATGATCACACCTTCAAGAAGCTTCCATTGTGTGTACAAACAGACAAAAATAAAAACATTCCAAGCCATTTTACAACATTTTCTTTTTCTGACAGGACCTACAATTCCATATTCCCTGAGGTTTTCTCTGGTCTTTGCTTCCATTGAAATAGTTACTACTCTAGTTTGCCTCTCCAGCACTCTGAAAATACAAACCTTTTTTTTAGTGTGTGATTGCTTATAAACTAAGACCATTATAGCAGTTACTTGGAAACATTTTCCTTTCCTTCTTTACAAAATTAATATAGAACGCAAGGTGTAATTCCTTGTAGTAATACACAGATTCTGTTTTCCATTGTGAAAACGAACAATCTGTACGTCCATTTGAAAAAAGTAAATGGTTGCAGATATGTTCATTGAGAAGAAATTTTCTATTATAATTTTTAAAAAATGCAAGCATAGCTCATGATTGACTACAAAATACCATTGCATATCACATTTTTTGTCTTTTCTATACACTTCGAATACCAACACTACATTAATTTGTTGAAACCTAAGCGTACATAAGCGTCCATATGACCTCTCAGGTAGAAACCAATGATGAGCTTTACTTCCGTAGATCTGAACTGAAATTTAAGTTACTTGTCTTGATGCTTGAGAATTTTACACCTTATTGGGTTGGGTTGAGTTGGTTTAACGTCCAAAAGCAGCACTATTTACACCTTGTTGAATGTAATTGGTCATCAAAATATTCTTTGTCCGGAATTCATTACATGTGCACTTACAAACAGCTTTGATTAAATTAATACTTGATGTATCAATCCGTTTTGAGGTGTATACGATCTGTAAGTCCTGATAGATAAGATATATATATTTCCTCAGCAATTAAAATATTTGTTGATGTGATCAACCAACAACCAAACAATGGTTTTCAAATTTATACAAATTTAATTAATATAATTTATTGAAGTTAAATTGTTTTTTTATATTCTCTATTGAGGGCTAGAAAAATAATAAATGCAACAATAACAAAAATAATTATCTAAAGTAAAGATTTTGATCACAAAAAATATAGCACACAAGAATGAACGAAAAAAAAAGTCTTAATCTGTGGCATCCACGTAGCAAAATACTCTTCCAGCTAAGTGCGTCGTAATGGAATGTTCCTATACAGAGTGAGCTTGATGAATATACAATGTTGCACAAGATAGTCACTTATCTAAGATATTACAAAATCCAACCAAACCACAACAATGCAAGATTGAAGAAAAAAATCTATTTCAAATCACTACATGTACCTTTAAATTAAAACTTAGAAGATTAACCTTTTATATACATGAACATAGATAATGGATAAGCCATCATTGAAACCCATTTTATGAATAAAAGAATTTGTAATTTATGTAGCATAATTATTTATTTTTTTAACTTTATTACATGGAAACACCCAGTGTCACCATTTGATATTCATCATCACTTACCTAGACTCAAGCATATCAAATTGTTTCCTACATTTAATTTACCAAAGGTGTGTTGTTACACATCATTTTATATTAAATTTTCACAATATGATTTGGGGCGCTAGCCTATGGCTCAGATAGGAGAGGTCTAGGGGTTTCTATTGAATTTAATTTTCAATCAAATGATCAAGTGAAGCAAAGGTGTAATGTTGATTAGAATTTGCGACCTTCTTATTCCAAGCAGGGTAATATACTGACTAAGCTACCTCACGGCACAAAGTATCAATGATACAATTGTCATCAATGTTAATTTAAAACAAAAACAACATCAAAAAATTTTCAAAGTATCCCATGCACATTTATTTTGATAAAACACAAATATATCAGCTTATATATTTTTTTTCATATTTTGTTAATCGAATCATTGAATTGCTTCAAATGAAGGCATGTATGCAACATAATGATAACATTTAAGCAACCATTAAAATGTATGGGCTGTCAATCAAACCAAATCAAATTTGAAAAAAAGACATTTGATTTTTGTTGTTTTTTAAATACACATATCTTCTTTGTCAAGGAAAATGAAAGACTTCATAGGTTGCAACTTTGCAAAACAAAAAGCATCAAATACATGAACAGTGTACAACGTTTTCAGTGATAAAAGAAAGCACATCGTGCATATCATTATGTACATTATTTGTGGCATATCATACAGTTTTAATGAAAGTAAATCCAAGTGCACAATTGTAAAAGTTGCGGATTTCGCATGACTGGCTAATGTTAGGTATAACTTTAGAAGTAATAATAAATGTTACATAAAGTAACTTATACTACCTAACAAAGTGACTTTTTTATGATACGATAATAAAAATTATCCAAAATGTGCAAAAATCACCAAAGTCTTTGAAGATCCAAATCGTTTATCTATTTTTTGTTTGTTTGTCTAACAGATGACAAAGTTTTTGATACCTCCACCAATGCTAATTAGTATTCAAAACAACTTATGTACAGTCTTTTTAAACAAATATTTTTTCCGTCTTTTATAAAAAGAAACTTTACTGTTCAAAGCTGTTGTTAGACTTGTATTCATAAATTGCAATCTTTAACCAATTAGCAACAACTTGGATAATAACAACGTTGTGTTTTTGAGAACCACCATGAATACTTGAAACCTCTATTGAATCATATCTTTGACATAGTTTACATTATCTGCCATTGCCATGATATAGGTGTGTAGTCATCTTTAACAAGAGATATAATAGACATTTATTCTACTGTCTTGTTTTAATGTTAAAGCTTATAGTCGATTCTCATGTATGACACACATCCATACGAAGCTCTGGATAACTATGTACTTAACTGTAGATTAAAGCCAGACCAAACAAACACCATTTTCAAAAAAATGTTCTGAATATTAATACACAGTTCTCTTTGTCTAGTCTTGATGAAACAAGCAAGGTGAGAAAGTGATAATTGGAAGTCTGGTTTAAAGTGGTGGTTTTTTCTGTTTTTAAACTGATATAACAGCATTTTGTTTTAACTCATTAAAGTTTTATAAAAAATCTTTCTCATATAAAAATTTTTTTACAAAGTCTTGAAAGCAAGTATCAATCTCAAACGGGTGGTGAAAACATTGAAAAGGCAATTTGACAAAATATATGTATGTTTTTGTAAAAGTACGAAAAAGTACAACAATATTTGGTAATCAGTGACTTATTTTTGTTCTTCCGTTTGCACCCGAAGCTTAAAAAAACAAGAACATTCTCTTTCATTTTTCAAGCAGCATGGTGATGATACAACATATCTGCATTGGTACATTACAAAAAAGGTGCAGCTTTGTATCTAGTTTCAAGAAAAAAATCCAATTTGGATCTTTACTTTTTACACTATCACATATTTCCGCAGACAGAAATGCATTGACTATTATGATCCTTAATATTTACCAGCCATCATCCACCAAACCGAATACTTTCTTGAATCAGCTTAAAATCGGAACATGTCGGTTAACTATTACCTTTTTTCCTGTATTGAATACCAAACAAACATCACAATCCTTGTCATAATATCTATAATCCTCAATACATAGTACATGTAACATCTTCTGATACACTGTATTCATAAATATAGCCAGCTACATTTATTGATGAAAGACTGTATTTTAGAGCAAGATAAAAAAAATAAAAAAAAGAAATCCTGCATGTGAATTCATTTAATATTTTGACAAAACCTCAACAGAATAACAAAGATAAACTTGTCATGGAATAAGCAGAACCTTCACTTAAATAAACTGAGAAAAATGTAAACAACAGTTAACCTTGTTTAAAATCATATTGGTTAAACAAAGATTTTCAAGATTGAAATTTTAGTTTATTTATAGCATGTGATTCATCTAAAGAAAAAAAAACATCTTTTTCTACCAAGAATTGAATGTATGTTCAGTTGTAATAAAATTTTATGAGTGGGTGCAAGCAAAAGCCTAAATGGCTTAACTTGCTGGGTGAGAATAATTATTGTGAAACTATGACAAAAAAAAAGCTGTTTACAAAGAAGAATTACCAACTTCTAATTGATAGTCATTAGAATTAACAATGAAGCATATGCAATATCTAAGCACTACATTTCATCTTCACAAAAAGTTGTTCAATGCAATTTGAAGCTGTCTGGAATGGGCTATATATTTTTTTCTTTTTTCATTATGATAACAGTTGAGAGACACTCAAGTTTATTTAACTCTTACCTTGAAAGAAGTCCTTTAAATGAAATAAACAACAAATTTAAAAGAATAGGAAATTTGAAGTTATCTGCTTACAAACATTTACCTGTAGTGAAGAATAAAAGCTTTGATCGAATTTGGAATAGGCAAGGTGTCAACCTTCTCTTTGAGATAAGAAGAAAAGTCAGGAACATTGGTTATTTTGTTTTCTTCAACCTGTTCATCACCGCTCTCTTCAGTTTCCTTGCTGTTATCAGATTCTTCAGAACTGCTTTGGTCCCTCTTAACTAACCTGGGAAATCTCGCTAGAGCCTGTCTCCTGTTCATATCATTGTCACTGTCAAAATTGTCGCTACTGTTTTCATGGTTAACATCGTCATCACTTAGGTCTCTCGATAGGCTTGGTCTGGCCTCATCATCTAGAGTGACACCGATTCGTGGCACATCAAAGTCCTTGTTCCTTGTGGTCAGGTCATCATGATGAGCAGTGTCTCCGTCGTCATCGACATCCATCCAGGCCATGGCGGGGTGGCTCTCTATTCCTTCATCCACACTTTCTCTGTTGCAGTCCAGAGATGAACTGTTTAACGATTTGCTGCTCCCTGGCTCTGCGGACATTCCATGAAAGCCGTCAGAACAAAGACTAGCTGGCCCATCCTTGAATGACTCAGAAAGCAGAGCAGTGTCGTCCCCAAGGGATCCAAATCCAGATGTTTCCGAGGTATCGGCACTGGTGCTATATGACACCTGTTTCTGAATAGTGCAAGGCTGAGTGGGCGCGCTACTAGCCGGCACTTCTATCATCATCGAAGGAGATCCTGAGCTGTAACGTGAAGCATTGACTGTATCAGTGTGTTGCTCATGCCTTTTATTCAACATGCAAATATCCTCGTCAAATGTATAGGAGCTAGACTCCCATCCCTCATTTGAATCCTGCTGATCTTCATCAATCTGTTCACGATTTATTTCATTATCTTCAAAATGGGGTGGTAAGACTTTTGTCACTTTTCCTTTCTTTGAGATTGTTGCATTTATCTTTCCCTTCTTGGAATCACCTTTCTTAAGAGCTTTCCTATTTTCATTGGAAGAGTTGCTTTGCCCTTCAGAGTGACTGGAAGATGATGCATGTTCTTCATCTCTCCTTAGATTTCCATTAACATCTTCAGGTGAGGATAAACTTGGCTGATGGTCGACTTCAATATCCGATATATCCGAGTCTACATCTATGTCATCAGATGAATTTAGGCTTGACCTCTCTCTTAGACGGCGTAACGCCTGAGCGTGTATAAGCAGCTGTCGATCTAACAGATTGCCATCACCCTCGTCATCGTCCCTTTCTTCTTCACCTTCAATATTTTCATCCGCAGTGGTGTCATCACTATCACTATCGGCAGCTACATTGCTCGTTCCAGGGGTTCTTCGATTTACAGGAAGAATCTGTTGCGACCAAGGTCGATCACCATGGACACCATAACCCATGACCATGATGCCATCTCTGGTTGGCACGAAGTTGAACAATCTGAGACCTTGGTAGAGAGAAGAATTACTAGCCTCAGATCTCCCTCCTTTTCGACGTGATTGTGAAGCTTTGGCAACAGGCAAGTTGAACTCAAACGTTGATCTAATAGCATTGCGAACTACTATACGGGAGATATCTTGCAGGCTCAGAGGGTGGACTTCAGCTGGCGAAAAAAAAACAATAAACAAGATACAACATGATAGTTTCAGTAAAGAAACACCTCAAACTTATCAAGATTGTATACATTTTTGTGAAGTAGAATAGCTAAACTATTAGTCCGTTATCAGTCGGTTGGAAATGTACAAACATATCTACTGGGGTGAAGATAGTGCCATGCTCCAAAGCAAATCTAAATCTACATCTAGGTGCAGCGGGAAACTGACCATTGAATTTAATGGACGAGCTAAAATTTTTTTAGCGAATCTGATATTGACATTTTTTTTTCATTTACCCTTTTTTTCGATTTGAGCAAATTCATTGTCAAATTGGGCTGACCACGTGGTGCTTGTAAGTCCGTTAGTGCACAAAGATAAACTAAAATAGGTCTATGCTCTAGCTCAACCCGCAGATTGGTTTGTTTACGTTTTTTTGAGAGAAAGAGATCATCCCCATTAGTTCATAGCACACAATACGTCTAAAAATGTTAACTTGTCCATTAACTGCGATGGGCAGTGTAAACAATATAAATACTGGTAGACCAAACTTCAGAATATTATGCCTCATAGTCATCAAAATCAAAGTGAAAATCATGGTCTGCATCCATTGCAGCTTCTAAGATCATAACAAAGTGAAAAAAGAAAAATCTCTCTCTCTTAAGAAAACAGCAAAGAAAAAACTTGCCAGAACTTTGGCAATATCACAATGAAATATTAGCGTCAAGTGGTTAAGAAAGAGACGAAAAATTCCAAAGCCGCCAGTCCATGAATGTGGCCATCTATGCCTCTATAATTGGCAAACAAATTGTGTATTTTTGACATAAAACCGCATTCAAATGCTAATTTAAAAAAAAACCCTCACAGATTCTATCATTACCCCAAATTTAGATTAGATCTAGATAGATCTTACAAAGAGATTCAGCAAGCCCTCAGAATGATTTGCTTTCCAGACCTCCAAAAGTAGACGGGTTAAGACAGTTTATTAAAAAAAAAAAAAAAAAAAGCTTTCTAGATCTCGTTATCTGAAAATAGATAGACAACAACAAAATTAAGATAAATACTTTGATCAGATGCTCAAGTTTAAACATTTTTTTTTACCCATAGATTATCGTTTTACGTAGAAAAAAAAAAGTTTTCATAGGCACTTTCTTAACCAAAACAATGAGAGATCTGATAGTTTACAAAGAGATTCAGCAAGCCCTCAAAATGTTTGTTTCCAGACCTCCAAAAGTAGACGGGTTAAGACAGTTTTTAAAAAAAAAAAAAAAAAAAGCTTTCTTTTTCTTAATAAAATATAAACTTTTAACCTATAATAGCTTTATAAAGAGCATACAGTTATTTTTTTAATGATATTTTATGAACATTTTTACCATGGTTTATGGTTGACACAGAACAAAAGTTTATTTTGGTCCAAGGCTGCCACCCCTATTCCCAATGTTGACTGGCCTCAATTATTTTCTAAGGCAAAAGTGCACTAGAGGTGTGTCTTTGTCGCCAAAGTTGATTCAAGGCAGTGCATTCACGATGGTAAACTTTGCCTTTTTACTGATTTCAATTTACAAGCACTAAATTATGAAATTCGTATCAATGCTAATTTTTGTGTTTCAAACCCAGTTACTACTGGTGCTGCTGAGAAGTTGCTTCGGTTGATCGAATGACCATGAACAAAAGATCATTAGACCTGGTCACTTGAAAAAATATCGACATTAAAAAAAATTGATGATCAACGACGAACCATATCTCTGTAACTGATCAAAATCACATAAAATCTAGTAGAAGTGAAGTGAATTCCTATGTGCCACAATAAATATTTCCAACATTGATATAGATACTTACGCATTAAGACTGGTTCATCTGGAATGTCTCTCAATATCGGAACAATCAACGATGCAAAAGACACCGGCAGAATGTTTTCCGAGGTAAATTCCGTTGCTGTCAGACGTCGGATTTTCAACAACTATAGGAAAAAGTACATAGAGACAGTTTTGTATTAAAATCATCAACAACCTGAAAAAGGCAAGCCAACAATTTTTCATTATTTAAGTTTGTAAAATGTCTTTAAAGATTTATGTCTACCACTTCTCTTGATAAAGAGATCAATAGATGACTATGCTGCAGTCAAAATCAGAAATTAGTAATTTTCAACAAATTTGGTGAATGTTTTTTTTATTCCTGTATATTTAGAAAAAAAAAATAGAATCTTTCATTCTGGTACATGTAACAAAAAAGATTTCACTATAATTATTTCCTGTATAAAATTTCGATAGCTGGAGAAAATTTTGTTGTTGAACAGGCCTGATCATATTATAATAGTGGGTCTGAATATTTCTATTTCTGCGCACTCGCCTAGCTACTTCTGTGGTGAACAGTGAAAACCACTTTGCTGGCTGTAGTGGAAATTTAAAGGTGGGAAGGGATAAGGACAAAAATTAAATGAAATCTGCAGTAGTAGGCTAACTGTAAGATCACTGTTTAGCCTACAATCTGCAGCAGGCCAGGTGGTGAAATTTGAACCTCAGGCTGAATTGCTGGTAAAATAATTAACAGGTTGGGGAGGAGGTCCACTAGAACATTGGCATTCAGCTCCAAGACTGACAATTCAACAAAACCAGATAAAATAGAAGACAAAGACATGAAAATGGTTTATAATCTCAAATTCTATTCCATATCTATACTTGGACAGTAATTGTCTTAGAGCAGATTTGTACTGCAATCTGGGCCTCATTAACGATGATTTTAGGTAATAAAAAAGTTGTTACCTTTCTAAAACAATTATGCAATTAAAATTACCCCCCCCCCCTTTTCAACAAAAAAGGAATGCATACGGCAAAACTGTATCACATTCCTTTGGTTCCAGTTTCAGCTAATGCCAAGTAATGTTTGTTCCCCTGAAACTTGATTTTAACGTGGGCTGCACACTATCTGTACCTCTAAGAAAATGGCCTAATGACAGTCAACCATTTTGGATTATTTGTAAATTATACCTTGAGCATCAAGATAAATCTTAATTTAAATTTAAGTCAAAGGAAAGTTGAAATTAAAAAAAAAAAGAAATGCTTTAAAAACATTGAAATTTTAACCTGAACTTCATCTACACATGTATCCCCTTAGAGAAAAGTTGTAGGAAATGTCTCTTAATTGAAAGAAATTAGAAAATATTTACTAACAGAATTTCAAACACAAGTTCCTTAAACTGAATTTTATTTCTAATTATTTTTGGGTGGCAAATATTTCACCTGGTCTCCAACAGGGGTGATTAAAGTTCCTCCAATCTTTATCATATTCTGCAGAACCTCCTGCTGCTCTGGCGGGCAAGCTGCTCCACAGTACACGCGATCGTACAGCCGATTTTCAGCAGAAAGGTTGAGACAGTTGCCAACCACAAACTTTGGTTTACAGAGTTCAAGATCGTCAAAGCGAGGAGCGTTTTGTATGAACTCTTCCAGACGCTTCTTAGCGTATGCCACATTGTCAGCATGAAGTTCTATACCATGGTTTATTCCAAAAGGGCCTTTGGAAAGGGATAACACAAAACCTCATTGTGACAGGAAATATTTTTTTAAACAAAAATATTGCAATATCTGTTTATCCTAAAACCAAAATATCCAAAGTTGCAAAATACTGACTGGCAGTACAGTTTAAGTCTAACTTCTAGAATTGATAATAATATCAACTCACTATTCGTTTTAAGATTCCAAACTTTGAAATTTGAATTAGCTTTAACTTGTCAGCCAAATCTTGAACCATGATCCAATTTCTGTATTTCATATTTTTGATAAATTATGAAAATATGATAGGCAAAGAAAACTACTTTCACCTCGATCGATCTTTTTACAATGAAGAGTTTGATATAACCTACAGGTTGAAAATGAAAAGTTATGACCTCATAATGTTATATTAGTTTATAATGATTTGCCTAAATTTTAGAGAGTCAGAGAGTAGGACAAAGTCACAAATGCATACACTTTTACCTATTGAATATCCAACCAAGGTATTCAAGTATCCTGTTCCACTGCCTAAGTTAAGGAAAGACATCCCTCTTCTTAGCTCCAAAGCTTCCATTACTTTGGAATATATACAGGGTGCAGACATGTGCAGTAGTCCATTTCTCCAAGCTATATCTTCATACGCAGTCTTTCTGTTTTCTTCAAGGTAATAGTGAGCTCTATCCACCATGCGGAAAACCCTTTCGACTTCCACGGTTCTGATGTAGTCCTTTTCTTTGAGCTTATCAATGAGGTCATCATTGTCCTGTCCAACACTATACTCCCCTCCCATATTGAATATGGCACAAATATCAGGGTCTTATGCCTTTGATGCTCTGTGTAACTGAAGAGAGGAAAGTAAACAAAATTAAAAAATGGCAACAAGAACTTCAAAGGTTATATTTTCCCAATTTTAATTACCTACAAAAAAAACAAAAACAAACCAAAAACAGAAAAAAAAATTGGCACTGTCCTTTAAAGTTTCCTTTATCCCCCATTTCATCCCTTCATGAGTCAGAATTCTAAGTGTTAAGCAAAAAGAGCAAAAATAAATCCATGCCGAAGATTGTTGTGGCCTAAGCTAGATCTATAACTTTCATGAACATAATGATTGCTTTTTTCAAAGAGACAGAGTATATTTGAACAAAAGCATCAAGTTAGAAATATCAGTATGCAAGGCATCACATATGAACAGTGTAAAGGGACGCAGGTGTTCCACCTTTCATGAGTGGTGGAAAAGAACACAGTATTTTCCCCATCTTCTATAAAAGGTGGAAAAGAACGCTGTTTTTTTCCACCTTCTACAAACGGTGGAATATGATATATTATAATCATACATAATCTTCATTGATATCAACACCAGTAGTTAAATTTTAGTCTTACACAAGGTTTTCAATCAGTAGTTCTTGTCACTCCCTTGGGTCCTCATTGTATTATAAATGAGGGCATCTATAGACCATTTTGTTAAAATGGGTACCAGACTTGAGTGAATCTTTTTTTGTTTTCCCCTCAGCTCAAAAAGTATTAAAATACTTGAGTGCCCAATTCCTGTCTTGAATGTAATAAAAACATTTTTTTAATATAAATACATGCATCATATTTAGCACCATCGTAATATGAAAATCTACATTATTCAATCAATGTTGCTTGATAATTATAGAAATATCTGAATAAACATATTTTAAAATCCATTATTTAAACAGACCTATATAGATCAATTTTAACAGTTTGTACTAAAAAAAAAAACAACCAACAAGCAAATTTAAGGCTATTTGTGAAATTTCAGTGAAAAAAATGAAAATATCTTGATTGCAAATTAACAAGGGGAAGTGATTTATTAGAGTTGGGAAATGTGGCCTGATCATACATCACCAGGACTACTGGGAGACAAAAGTTTGATAGAAAATGTGTTCAGACTTGCTTGTTTCAAATATATGCATTGCCTGGAAAGAGGTAGACAATAATTATATTTTTTTTTTAGCTAAGACTTGAAAATATATCCAGCTCGATTTCATTGAGGTATATAGTTAAAACACATGAAAAGGAGAGAGAAGCCACCCAGACCTCCTCTAGCCCTTTTAAAAGTACAGCAATGGTCCCGCATTTCGATTGCACTGAATGCTCTAAGTATAAACTGAATCTCAGACAAAACCTTTTCTATAAAAATTATAAATGATTTATAACTGGACTGCTCTGTGCAGCTCTATCAGAGCCCATTCCAAATCTGAATCAGTCTATAACAATCTCAGAATCTGGAGGCCAATAATGACAGTAAAAAATTTGCTCTGATCTAAATTATTAATTCATATACCTAAGCACTCATATTGGTCCATTCTTCATAATGCAAAGCAGATGAAGTGCAACAGTGTATTGATGGAAGAGTTCCAACAGACAAGTGCTTCAACCAGGAGAAAGACATGCATCTTATTCCTAATCCATTCCAATTGAAATCTGGTAAAATTGTGTAGACATCTAAATCTGTAGCATATCTAACTACCGATCCGAAAATCTAATCTAAGAAATGTGTGCAACCGCTTGGCTGAATTAACTATTCTTCCACCCAGTCAGACTTGTGAATCCCTCAACTTATATAATGGCTGTAAACAACTGGTCAAGTTACTTGATGTAAAATCTAATTCTAAGGGTTTAATTCTTTGGTCTTAAACTGAATGGCCATAATTCACAGATCAGTTGTTGCCCAAGTAAAAAACACGCTGGAAATATATCAAGCATAATAATACCTGATAAATTATGTTGGTGCAAAGCAACCACTGTATTCCTTTGTTGACGTGACCTCGTTCACTTGGGAACTCAAAGCTCTGTAGGCTGACCAGCTGAGAGCAGAACCAAAACAACAACACAGTGACGTCATCTAGCTGCGATCTTATATTTTGTTTCTGTTTAAAAGCATAGTTATACAATTTATAGAAAACATTTGTTTAAAACAACTTAATAGATTATTTGAAATAAAAATTTGAAATTTTAATTCATTTTTCACATATTTATTTGACTGCATTATAAAAATGTACATTACACATAAGTCGACCAACTAAATAAAACAGCTAGATCTAATTATAGTATCATTCGTTGGCCCGCTGTACACTCATTGGAACAGCCGGTTTGCATCTAGCAGTGTCAGAATCTCAAGCAGCGTCTTCATCCGGTGCAGGGTAAGTGGTAAAATAGAATTTTATGTGTTTAAAACATCTGTCAAAATAAATTTTAACGCATAACAATGATTTAAAGTTTTTGTTTTACACTTTTGAAAACTTGTTATTTGAGGTTAATTGCTCAATTTGATTTTTACATGCTCTAAATTGTGCAGCGTGCGAAAGGGAAGTTGTCATTTTTATGTTCCGTCCGCCCAGAGCACTGCCCTCGATTAAAACTGAAAGTAGATGTGTCAATGCATTTTATTTACCTATTACGGCCACAAAAACAAACAAACAAATAAAAATGAAAATAGCATCAAAAGAAAAAGATGTGATGCGATTTATATGCACATGCTTTTATTTTCTTTACTTCTTTCCATCCAAAAACAGTCTTTAGAAATTAGATCTAGAATCTAGCTCAATGGTAGCCGAAGCGAAAAAAATCCTTTGAAAACGAGGCTCGAATTTTTCCGCACATTCTGTTTTTTTTTTTTTTTTGTAAGCTTAGTTAAAATATTGTTATTGTAGTTGATGTTCATCTTTTCTTCCAAATCTAGATTACATTAATTTAGAGATCAGACTATTTATCTAATTGGAGATTAATAAATCTTCTTATATCTTTTCATTATTTTCTTTTTGTTTCTAGAGAAAAGGTCCAAACAAGGAATTGGTTCCCCACCATTAAAAACATAAAACGTATACAACTGGACTGCAATAATCAATCAGATTTTAAAAATTCATATTACTTAATAATTATTGAAAAAGGAGGTCTACTGTTTGACACTTGAAATTATCTTTTTAGCCTGTCATTTTTATTGTTTTCTTCCTCTGCACTTCTTCTTCTTCTTCTTCTTCTTCTTCTTCTTCTTCTTCTTCTTCTTCTTCTTCTTCTTCTTCTTCTTCTTCTTCTTCTTCTTCTTCTTCTTCTTCTTCTTCTTCTTCTTCTTCTTCTTCTTCTTCTTCTTCTTCTTCTTCTTCTTCTTTTTCTTTTTCCTCTACTACTACTACTACTACTACTACTACTACTACTAGCATACTATTGGTATTATTAGTATAATAATTATTATCATTATTTTTATTGTTATTATTATTGTTATTATTATTGTTATTATTATTATAATTATTATTATTATTGTTAATAATTATTTTTGTACTACTACTATTACTACTACTTCTACTATTGCAATGATAATAATAATAATAATAATAATAATAATAATAACTAGAGTAAAAATAATCATCATCGTTTAAAGTTAAAAAAAAAACTCTCCTTAAAGCGCCGGTGTCATTATTTACCTATTGCGCTGATCTCAGGTCCAGTGACCCTTACCCTCTCTCTCTCTCTCTCTCTCTCTCTCCCTCTCCTCCTCTCTCTCTCCTCCTCTCTGCCTTCTCTCTCCCCCCACCCTCCCTTTGTTAATACAGTTTTTGAAAGATTTCTTAAAGATATTTTCTCCATTTTTATATTTGTGTGTGTGTGTATGGCTGCAATTGCTAAAAAAAAAACAAAACACTTTTTCTTTGTTTCACTTTCAGGCAATAAATTATGATATAAATACCTTTTGCTAGGAAATAATAACTTGAGGTTGTTTTTGTTTTGTTTTTCTCATCCCTTTACCCTTTATATTTTTTTCCAGAGTCAACCAGTCCACTTGCAATGGATCCTCCGAGTTCCATGACATCAAATTTAAAGACTGGAATAATTGTCTCGCAAGCTGTAAATGCAACAAATGCTTCTGGAAATCAGTCTGTTCAAGTTAGCACTGCCAATCCTGCAACTATCAGACCACAGTTAATATCGACATTTGGTTTTCGACTAGCAAATAATGCTGTTGCTGTACAAGTTCCAAATTCAACAGTGCAAGTGAGTCACCAAAACCATCTTTTGAAAATTGAAATTCTTTAAAAAAATATTTTTTATTACACAAACCAGTTATAGTGTTATAAAAGAAACATTGCTAAGCATGTTACCTTAAAAGTGATGACCAAAATCTTGAAATGCCGAATTAAATTTTGTAAAGTCGTTTTAAAACTTCTTAAAATATGATAGTAGACTTACATATGTATGTTTTCAAGGTTTGTACCTGATTGTTCATCATGGAAAATGTATACTCACCAAGCAAAAATTTTCAGGTAGCTCGAGGAACAAGCCTTCCCATTGTGAACTCAAGTCTGGGAACAAATGGTCAGTTCACTTTTCAGCCGACAAAACTATCTCATCCTGGCTTTCCAGCTACCATTGTTGGACAGCAGCTAACACTACAGCGTTTACCTGCCAAAGGTTGGGAGGATTGAAACCTAATTCCATTTCTTTTTCTTTGTTTTCTTTGTTTGAAATGTAGATCATAAATAAAATTATTTTTTTTTATATTTTCAATTTAAACTAGGCTAGATACAGGTGTATAAGTTTATTCTTTACTTTTTCAATGCTACATGGTAGGCTGCAATCTGAATCTTTAAATTATTTTATCAAAATTTGGCAGGTGAATTGCTGCATTTGCTTCAGGGTGATTTTTATGAATTGTATTATGAACTGGACATTGTATAATATTCTTCAGTTGGAAAGATTGAATATGAAAAATAATATTAATTGTCTCATTTAGAAAGGAAAGGAGAAACATATTTTAAGTCTTGAAATGTAAATTATTTATTGGTATACACAAATTTAATATTACTAACATTTTTTTCCAAATGAACGAAAAAATATATATTAAGTTTCAGTTTGTTTGCATTCTTTGATAGTTTCTAGACTCACCTTCTCTTTTCTTTATAACTTAACTTCAAGCTAGCTTAAATCAGGACTGGCTTTTATCCTTAATATGTACTGGCCAGAGGAGATACATTTATTTGATTTGCTTGAAAATTAAACTGAATTTGAAGTTTATTTTTTTTTTTTTCGTTGATTCATTGAAAACATGTTGTTACTCTTACAACTTGAGTGTTTTGGTGAAATATAGAACATTTTAAGTTCATAATTATGCTTAAACATTTTTTGTCAAAATGATCATTTTGGATTCGGACATGACGAATTCACTAAACTATCCTTGAGTCAGTCACATTTTACCTAGATTTACTTATGATTCTATCATTTGTTACACTTTGATCAGATGTTTTAATTTTTTCTTTTAAAGCCACTGAAATGTTTACTTTTTCATTTGTTTCAGGCCAGCCAATAGCCATTCAAAGACTGGCATCTGGAACGATGCTGCCAGCAACTTCTCCCCAAGTTGTAAGCCTGCAGCGCCCTACCAGTCCTGGAAAAATCATTCCTCTGAGACAGCTAACTCCCCAACCTCTTGTGACGGGCCAGCATCGCCTTGTGGCCCCTTCCTCATCTGTGTCTCAGAAACCACTTTCATCATCGCCGGCAACAATCATTGCAGTCTCACAGCCGCAACAAATGGCTGTGCGAATACCGCAGCAACAGGCGTCATTGCATAGAGTAAACAGCCCCGTGCTTGGCTCAGTTCAAGTCCCCGTAGCAACGCAGCAGAACTTCATTCACTGCGTGCCCAATGCTGGGTCAGTGTCACATGGATTTGTGTCAGGCTCGGCAGGAATTCGTACACAAGCTACGATTGTAGGTTCTCAAGCGCTGATATCTGGACACCAAATGATTCAACCTAGAATGCCAAACTCAGTATCTGCAGCTTCAAGCGCTACTCCTTCTGAACTTACTCTCACAGTGACAAATCCAACAATCACAACCTCCACTGCCCAGTGCCCTCTCACAACTTCTGTAAATGGGTTTTATCCTTCCTCTGTTGTCACGTCTCGTCTTACAAATCCCATTCCTCAGGCTTTAAGAACTACCCTGCCAGTTCTTGCCAGACCAAGAGGCATGCCACTTCAAGGAGTTCACGGCAGACAGCTGATACCACCTGTCCGTCAAATAAACTCAGAGCCAAGACGTTTGACGACTCCACTAACTCAGCAGAAGCAGCAACATGAAGGGGTAACACTAAAAGACAACCAAACAACAGTTTCTGGGCCCCTTCCTCTCCCTGTGGTATCAACGCAGTCCACTCAATATAATCCCATCACAACCAATTTGAATACTGCTGCTTCAGAAAAAGTAAATCCAGTTGTGAAAACTGTTGCACACTCAGAATCAGAGGTAAAGTGTATTTATCTTTAGGTTGTTTTTATTTCATACATTTGTTTTTATCAGTTGAGGCATCCCTGGTGTTTCCTGCACTCTGGTTACGGATACTCAAAGGTGTAAAGGTATTTGATGTTGAGCATGTTTTAGTTTTTCATAGTTTCAAGACATAGAGAAAAACAAAATCAGTAATAAATTTAAATTCAATCTTACTGTTACAAGTAGATATTAAAGTTTAAAGCACTAATATTTTTTGCTGTCGTTTAAAAAAAACCTACAGCAATCATTTATCTCTTTCGTAACAGAAAATGGACTTTTTACTTTTGTTTTAACAAACATTACTACTGGTAATGAGATAAAATACCATTGTGAAGTGATCTTTTTTCAAAAGGTCTGTAAATTTACAATTATGATTGTCATGACATTCCTAAATTTGGCTGTACAACCAACTATATGTGATAATGCATATCATGACTTTTTTATCTTTCAAAATCAGGTGCAAATTGTTACATTGGAAAAAGTGAGAGCACTGTCAAAAGTAGAATTGTCGGAAAGTAAAACAATCACAGCTGACGTTCATCCGAAAACAGTTGTAACCTGCTCAAACCAAACACACATCGTAAAAGTGGCTACAGGAAGTGATACCCCAGGCCAAGTTTTAATCTCTGTTACAAAAGTGAGGCTCCATTTCAAGTTTCATTTCAGCAACTTTTTACTTATAAAGTTTTTTACTCATTTTTTTTTCAGAAGTTAATGAATTGGTTGACAAAAAAACGTATAAGTTCAAATATTGGCATGATATAAAATTTGAATTAACCTGGCAGACCTAAATAGAAATTGGGATTGTCTTTTAAGATATATTCTTTAATCTCTTTATTTGTCTTTGTTAGACAACTTTTTTACTTGAACAGAGCATTCACACAAAAAATGTTAACATGGTTTGAGTTCAACGTTTGACGATCTGAATTCACTGAAAATAGAGTCTGAACAAAATTTTCTCTTTATATTGTTTGTTTAGAGACATGTGCTTTTTGTTTTTTTTTCTTTGTTTTGTTAAAACAGACTTTCAGATGTGATTTAGGATTGTTGATATTATCATTTATTTAAATATGAAAGACAAATTATTATTGTTTTCTTTTAAGGAGTTAAATGTTTTAGTGACAAGCACCGAGGCTCTATACTAAGTGTGTATTGAGAAAAAGTGAAATATAAAGGGCACAATTTTCTACTCAATTTTAACACATTTAACAATTTAAAGTAAATGGCGAAGACTGACATTTTTCCCACTCCTCTCTATCTTTTTATGTAAATATTTTCAGCAGACTTCAGCAACGCGACAACAGGTGCCCCATGTAGATGGCACTCAGAAACATTCGATTTTGGTGAGTACTGATGCTGCTCCTACATCCTTGATCAGCTCTATTGGAACAGTATCAGCAGCTAGCTCAACATCCGTGCCAGTTTCTACAGCTGACAAAGGCTCCTGTGAACATGCTCCTGCCAAATCGGGGCAGACAAAGACGGATGGCACAGAAAATTCTTTAGATTCACAAATCACCGTTGCACTCGACACAAAAAATGAATGGGCTAAAGGTATGCATGTTTCTATCTCTTTAAGATACTTCAGCACTATGCACAATAAATGATATCACAGTCATCAGCTACTAGTTGTATTTAGTTTTCCTTACAAGGGCTCTATAGATTATCTTGTTGTAAAATCAAGCTTTAACTTTAAAGGGGAAAATAGAACAAATTGGTTTAATTGCTTGGCTTTTTCAAAACAGATTTTTGATTGATCACATGTTTGAAATAAAAGCCTGTGCAGACCTCTAAACATTTGGAAAGCTTTTCCTGAAAAAGGTTCATGAAGAAAATAAAACAACAAAAACATCATCAGTTAAAGCCATGTTTCCTGGATGTCTGTAGAAAATATTCCACCTTTTCGTCTCATTGAAACTTTTTTTGCATTCATTTTACCTAATGCATGTTTATGAAATGAAATTTAACGACTGCATCAATTTATAAAGAACTGCTTTCTCAATTGCAAATAAATATTTTACTTTCAAGTTAAATTATTGCTTACAAAGTTATAAACATGAAGATTACAAAAATAACAACACACGCACACTTGAACCAGCCAGGATCAAGAGAGTATTATATATAATGTATAGAAAATGGTCTTTGAGAAGAAATAAAATGTTTTATTTTCTTTATCATTTCTACCCTAGATTTATCTCCTGATTCCAAAGATTCACATGGCAAACCAGAGAACACAGAGGCTGGAGACATTCTCACTGATGGTTTTATAGATTCCAACTTACTTGAGTGGGACAATGGTGTTGGGAAATTATGTGGCACCAATATGAAGGTGTGAAACACTTTTGTTGTTTGGTTCTGCTATATTTGTATCACATTTAGTACTGCAAGCTATATTTGTATCACATTTAGTACTGCAAGCTAACTGAACCAGCTCAGATTTTAATAAATATATATTTTTGTGGTTAGGAAGAGAGAAAATATACTTCAAAACTATTTTATTGTGCTATTCATTTAATTAAAAATTTGTATATGCGTCATAAGAAAAAAGAATTCGGTTCATCAGAGTTGAAAAAGATGTTATTAGTCAATCTGATTTAGTTTTCATTTTCATTCATATTCTTTTTTTTTTCCTTGAGCAATCTTTTTCTTATATACATGTATGGATATGAACATTATTCCTTCACAGTTCAAAATTAATGAATTTGGAGATCTTGAACTTATGGATGAAGGCCTTCTTCAAGTGCAAGAAAGTTCAGACACAGCACAAGGAAAAAGTGTTGAGTTAAATTTGGAGAACAACACTGAGACTGTCAAACAGGAAAAGCCTGATCAGAGCAACAATCTAAAGACCACAGGTAAACTACAATCTAACCTGTTTCCAATGTAGGATAATTGTTTGTCCAAAGGATCAAATATATAACAAAAGCAATATATAAATATTTTCTAATACCTAGTAATGAAAAAAAAAGGCATATGAAAGGAATATTAAGTCTGAAAACTGAGTAAATTTCTTTGCTTTAGCTAATCAGCCTGTGAATCAATTCTGTTTTCAATAATGTTACTGTGAAAGACTGTGAATTGATTCTTGATTTTCTTGATTCAAAAAAGTTACTGTGAATCAAATCAATTATGTATCCAATATTGCTACTGTGAAGTACTGTGAATCAATTCTTGATTCATTATTGTTAGCATAATAAATAAATCATACTGCTTTCTTTTTGTTACTTTCCTAGTTATCAGTGGTGAAATTCTAACAGCTGCTTTCCATTTCATTCTACACACTTAATTAAGTAAATTGTAACTGTCACACACAGTTTTTTTTTCTATTTTCCAAAAGAAAAGTACCATTGCAGTAAATAAGAACAAAAAAGCTTAGGTTTAAGATAATTAATTTATCAAAATTAAAGCAAGGCATTTTTAAAAATAATAATTAGTTACAGACCCTTCAGAGCTGTCAGAACATGAAGATGATCCAATCTGCTGCTGTGTGTACTGTGGTAACTATGGTTACAGAAGTAATTTCAAGTCTTCAGGGAAGTTTTGCTCACAAAACTGTGTTGATAGGTGAGAAGAATGTCTTAGATGTTGTGGGAATTGAACATTTTAGAATGATAAAGTGTAATTCGTAGAATGTAAAGAATTGAACCTATTAAGTCAACAGGGTTATCTTTTCGCTGTTGTGGATTTGTGAAAATTGTTTACTACTACACAACTTTGAACGTTTATTTGGTTTGTATGGATGTTACATTTTAATTCAAATTTTTTTTTATATAGGGTGGGATTTTCTCATTACTGGTCTTATGCATGTCACATTTACTATTAAATGAAAAGACAAAAAATTATAGCAGTATTTATCCTTTTGTTACAATTTTTCTTCTTCTCTTTTAACATCTAAAATGTCTATTTTTACAATAAAATAGTCTGCCTGTGCCTTTGAGATTTGTTCAAGTTTTTCTTAAATTTATAGTAAATCTTTATTATATATTTGGAGTTGATCTGCTGTTGTGAAAAAATCAATGAACGTGGGAAAAGGGAATAAGTTGATATTTGAAAATGTTATGCCAGTTTCATCGTACTCTTTTGTCGTTATAGTTGGTTTCATATCATAATTATTTAAATTTATGACTTTCTCAGAAAAAATCATCCCTGCAAAATTATGATGACACTTCCAAGCTTGATGAATAAGAAAGGTAAAAAAAATCTCTTTGGAAATGATCTTCAAGGGATACTTACGGCTTAGGTACTGTTTTAAATGTGATTCTTCATTTGGTGAAAATAGTATGTAAAGCTCCTAATGATGTTCTTGTAAATATACCCCAAAAGAAAACCTACAGTTCGAATGACGCATTTTATTTGTTAGTATGATTATTATTAATACTATTGTTATTATTATTATTATTATTATTATTATTATTATTATTATTATTATTATTATTATTATTATTACTGTTACTATGATTGTTCCTAAAGCATGATGAATTAGTCTATATTCATCTAAATAAACCTGAGCAATTAGTTTTTGTTTAAAAAAAAGATTTTTTTCAAGGGTCCCAGTGGACTTTTTTTTTGGTGATAATTGAGATTTGTCTGTTCAGCCTATTAACATCTACCATCTGTCTTTCACAGAACCAGTATTTGAAAGAAAGTCGTCATGGGGATTCGACTGGGATACTTACCTAGCCGAAACAGGCACTATAGGAGCACCCAGGCGGCTATTCAAAGAAGTGCGTTTTCTTTAATTTTTGGTTTGTTATGCTTCTTTTTAAACTTCTCTTTCTTTCCAATTTGCTATCTTCAGTAGATTTTTGTTTTTTTTATTATAATTGGGCTTGTCAAGTTTCAAATGTGAAAATATATTTAATTTTCCAGCCATTTCCAACTTCACGCAATGGATTTCGTGTTGGTATGAGGCTAGAAGGTGTGGATCCCAAGCATCAGTCTCTTTTCTGCGTGCTCAGTGTGGCAGAGGTCCAAGGATTTAGGTCTGTGCTTTTCATTTTTTTTCCCCTCATTGCATCATGCAACTCTTTTCTCCCTGCATATTAGGTAAATTATTGCACCATTTCTAAAACAGACCAAAGCAAATTGCATCTGAAGTGCTCTATTTTGATATTAGTAATACTTCTGTTGTTTCCAACTCTTTAATACTAAGAATGTTATTTATCATTAGAAGATTACGGTATAAGTTTGCACTGGGATAAGAGCATCTGTTTCTGGGTGCCGCCTTTTCTAATGGTGGGTCGATGTCAGTATAATTTGACCTGGGTGTCCCGCTGTGTGATCCCATATGTGATATGCCTGTTGGGTTTTATAAACCAGCTTATTAATACCTTGATCTTTGCTTAAAATATAATTCTTTTTTTTTTTAACAGGCTCCGCCTTCATTTTGATGGATATTCTGAGTGCTACGACTTTTGGGTTAATTGTGACTCCCCATTTATCTTTCCTGTGGGATGGGCAGAAAAAAATGGAAAGACGTTGCAGCCCCCCAAAAGTATGTATCTCTTTACTGGCTGGAAAAGTATACAGTTTTGTTTTATAATCACTGGGTTATTCATTATCATATTAAATTATCATTTTACCAAATCCTGAAAATTGATTTTGAATTTTTTAAATTGAAACAGTAGATGGGTGTGCTGAGCAGTCTGTCTGTGAATGTGAGGCTGCCTTATTGTGGATTGACAAGTTTCCTGTTATGTCGCAAGCCCTGTCTCTTAATGCTCACTGTAATAATTTTTTTTAGATAATGTTGTGCTATTTGTCTTTTTTCATAGCTCAATCATTATTTGCTTTCACAAACCAAACTGGTCTATTCAATCAGTGCTTTTTGTGGTTTTAGTCTCAACTGGTTCCCTGTCTTCCTGTAGGATTCTTGGGGAAGCAGAGGAGAGCTAAAATCAATCAGAGATTGCAGTAACCCTCGGGTGTATTTAGCTTTTGTCTCTCTTATTCATCAATCTTATTCATCTATTTCATTAATAGCCATCTTGTTGTTTTCAGCACAATTATCTTTATTACCACTGCATTTTATTTATGTAAATTCAAGTATACAGGTAAAATGAATCTATTGTACCAAAATCAACACCTGTGAGACTGAGGCTGATACGTTTTGACCTCTTTTGTCTCCAACTTCAGCAATGTCTCCAGAGGAGTTTAGCTGGACAAACTACTTGAAGGAAACACGAGCAGTGGCTGCACCAAAGAATCTCTTTGTCAACACTCCTTCATCGGTAAGTGGAGTTGTTTCAAGCTACCTTTGTTGTCGTGGCATGAAACAGACTTTTTTTCTTTCATAGAACATATTCTACACATTTTTCACTTGGTTATTGAAGTTATCAAGAGTTAGTTGCTTTTTATCACAATATCATGATTGTCCATGTTTCAAAGACATCTTTGAAACTAAACATCTTTTTTTTTAGAATTAGTAATAAGATTATTCCAGTGAGTTTTTTCTTTTCTTTTTTTCTTTTTCTTTTTTTTTTTGTTTTTTTTTTGAAATTTGCATGTATTCTATTCAAAAAAAGATTATCCTATTGCATATAGTTTAACTGTCTGTTTAAAAAAGTGTATAAATCGCATTCTAGGCATTCCATATGCGTGCCTTTTCCTGCTGCACAGGTAAAATTTCTAACCAGAGACAGTGCTTGCTTGTCCGTGGGGAGCTGTCAGGTAGCGGTGCAAGATTTACGTACTTAGAGCTCGCTGCTCACAAACTAAAGTGAGCATGATTTGTTGCCGTGAGATGTTGAGTGTTACATTCATGTCAAGAGACTTTCTCCACTTTTAGTTACCTGCAAATTCAAAGATCCTCTGTGTTGACAGGTGACGCCATCTGCCTTTCGAGTCGGTATGAAGCTTGAAGCCGTGGACAAGAGAAACCAGAGCTTGGTTGGTGTTGCGACAGTGGCAGATACACTGGGCGAGAGAGTGCTCATTCATTTCGATGGCTGGGAAGACAACTATGACTACTGGTGCGATGTCACTTCGCCTAATATCCACTCGATCGGTTGGTGCGAGACTAATGGGCACTCACTAACTTTTCCCCCTGGTAGGTTTTTTTTTAGCTTGTGAAAACTAGTTTTAAAAATGCTTTGTTTTTTTTTTAATGGTATTTAGAGCAAGACTCATTTTTAATGGGGTTTTTTTCAATGCCATATCCAAATTTTGAGGTATCATGGTATACAAAACGACAAAACTGTAATGAAATCATGATCTATGAAAAAAATTTGATATAGTCTTAGATGCTCTATAAAATATTGCATAATTGTAAAAATCTTTTTATCAAAGCTTTGTGGCGATTAGCCTTTTAAGACTTGTATTGAATTACTAGCAGGTGAATATCATCGCTTACTTTTCAAATCTCAAATCTAGATGTGAGTACAGTAAATTAACTATTAGGTTCCAGTAAAATCTTATATTAGGGATGATACGATCAGATCTGACTTGGTCGATAAAGTATTAGGATGTCCTGATCATATTTTACACAGGGAAACTATTTCTTCCGTCCAATATTCTATTAGCTGAGCTTTTTTGCACCATGTTCATATTACGGAATCATATTATTAACGAATTTCGAACATGTTTATTTTCAATTTTAAAGACTTTGCTGACAGCAGCTTTTCATGGGACAAGTACTTGGCTGACACACATTCCACAGCTGTTCCGATCAGGGCTTTCAAAACAGTAAGTGTTTTTGGGTAAACAGGTTTATTTTTGTTTTGCCAAGATAGGGTTGATTAAAAAAAAATGAAAATTAATGTTTCAGTTAAAGAAATATTTGAAGCTTGTCTGAGCATCTTTGGTTTGTTTTAGGTGGCCCTAAAGATTGGTTCTAGCAATGAAAGATATTTTGGTTAACAAAAAGAGGAAGAAACATAGAGAATCTTTTCTATGTTTGATGAATGCAGTGTGTTCTTTGAGGCCAGGCTTGTTGGATTTGAAAGTTATTAGTATTAATTTTAACCTATAATATTAGTATTAATTTAAACCTATAATATGTTCCTTTTGTAGATATCTTGCACCAATTCTGTTAACTTTTTTAAAAATCTGCCAATACTACTTCATGATACTCCTTTATGTTTCTTTAGAATTGTGTCAACTGGTAATTTTTTTTTTTCGAGGGTTAAAATCCTGAGAAGAACTATTTTCTAATGAAAATTGCAGAGACCCTTGATTGGGTTTGAGCATGGGATGAAAGTGGAACTGGTGGACAAACGAAATCCAATCCTCATCAGAGTAGCAACCATCGCAGATGTGCAGGGTTTCCGCCTTCTCATGCATTTTGACGGTTGGGACAGCATCTACGACTACTGGATTGACGAAGACTGTCCAGATTTACATCCTCCCCACTGGTGTGAGAAAGTTGGACACACCCTGCAACCTCCCATTGGTAAATTACGCAGTCGAAATTTAAGTTTTAAGTTGCATGAAATTTGTTTTCGGTTTCTTGAATTCCTTTAAAAAATATTAAGTTGTAAGGAGTAAGGTTCAAGGAAAATGAAATGTTTCAAAGCTAAGATGAATATTTTTTATGTTAGGCTGGACGAGGCAGGAGTGTTAGTATCAACAAGGGACAAGGTAAATCACAGAGAAAAATAGCAAAAGACTAACGAGAAGGTTGGCAGTTCGACGTATAATTAATACCAAATAATAAGAATCAGGGTTTACATTATATACACAAATATATGTGTATAAATACAAAATGATATGCATGAGAAATTAGTCAGCACACGAGTTTAGTTCAAATACAATTCAAGGCCCTGTAAACACTTACTGAGACCAAAGGCTAGAACGTGTATTTAAGACAGCTTGAGCTCTAAAATCACCTAATTATACTTTCGGGTGACGACGATCCAACACTGATATTTCCAATGATGACAGTCCAGAGATGACGCTCTCACGTTAGGATGAAGCGTACAGTCATCAGGGTGCCGATCAGGGTAAAGCTGATGATGATCACGACAGGCTAGATAGGCGGTCACAGACGGTGAATAAGAGCTCAAAGGTAGCCCAAAGACACGAGGTTGATGGGCAACGACAATCACACAGCACAGCACGAGTTGGGAGACTCAATAGCGACAGCTCATTGAACGTTCATACACAGGCGGGAATGCAGTTACGTTTCCCGATTAATACTAATAATAATATAGGTGTGGATGAGATATGGCAATAGCAAGGTAACATACACAGACCTGCCCAACATTAACCTTTGGATGTAATTTATGACGCCAAGGTGTAGTACATTAAGCCTTAAAGGCCATCCTTGCCTTATTACAGCCAGTTGTAAACAGGAGGTCCATAACTTCAGTTTCTAGCCACTGGTTCAGATAACTCTGACAATGCAGGGTGTTCCACTGACGCACCGTACTACATGTTCTCTGGAAACATGAATCCCTTAACTCTGACAAGAGAATAAAGAGAATAAAGCAGATTATCTGCTATCTGCTTTTGCCTCTAATCCAGCTATAAGACAACTAACTTAGATTAGTTTAAGCGTCACAAAGAAGGCAGAAGAGCTTAGCTCACCAACTGCTCACACACTTGACAAGACAACAAGCACGCTTTCTTGTACTAAAAACTGCTGACTACAATTTTGTCACAAGAGCATAATTATTAGGGCAATCATAAAATACATTGATAAAATAAAACTAAACCTTCCTAACCCCTAAACTTGCAGGAAATTGTTTTTATGTGTTCCCTTCCAAAATATATTGATGTCAAATTGATGCCAGCTATTTCTATTTTCATATGTGATTTGCGAACAGGCATACATTTTATTCATATTTCAAAATCATGCTGATTTTTTTATTTTAAATATTTTTTTCTTTTTTTTTTTTAGGAATACTTAACAATTAAGGATGCCATTGCAGGGTAGAAATATAAAAGTAGTGTACATCATAAGACTGATTACCTTTCCACTAACCAAGCCAGTTTACCTTTATAGTTACTTGAAATCAGCATCACAGTTTACAGGATGGCTCGTCGAATTTTAAAACTAGAATCGCTGTAACAAAATTAAGGCATCCACCATAGGTTTACTTATAAAACAAAACAATGCCGTAATAATCTATGACTTTTTTTAATAGAAGTTAATGAAGGATAGTTTTAAATCCCACTGTAGGATAGTGTTAACTTCTTAGCAAATTTTGTTATCCTAATCATAGCAAAAATAAACACCCTCACTGATTTTCAGACAAGAAGCTGTTAAAACAGCAGAGCGACGGCAGCGGCTGTCCTACCCTGGGCTGCTCGGGCGTTGGTCACATCAAAGGAGCGCGGTACACTGGACATCACTCGGCTTTCGGCTGCCCGTACTCTGAAACCAACATGAGCAAAGAGTCCACCCTGACTGACCGCCTGGGATCGTCGCGTTCCGAGGAGACTGGCGGCGTCCTCATTCGACATGACTCTTCAGGAGATGTTAAGTGAGTTACACAGAAAAGCAGATGCTCGGGGTCTCAAGATTATTTGCCATAGAATTACAAAGATCTATACTAACAATGATAATGAAAACAGATAGAAATTTGTTATACTAAGGTCGCGAGTTGCAAATGGAACATTTTTTTTGTGTGTGTCTTTGTAACATGCATATTTTGTAAATTTAATCATAGGTTGAAAAGAAAGTGCTTTATTATTATTTAAAATGTATAATTATTATGCTTTGAGATCAAATGCATTAGGGAAAAGGGAAATCAATAGATTCAATAACTTGTCAAAACGTTTGCACATAATTTTTGGCCATTTTGTATGGAATGGCATCAGTTTCATCATAAATGTTATGCAAAACAACACGGTAAAAATATAGCAACCCTTTACTATTTGATTGAAGTGAGTGTATCAGTGTATGATTTTGAAATGGTATTCTGTTGAGCATACAACACTATTTATTACTTTCAGCTTAACTCTTATGTTTAGATAAGTTTTCCTGGTTGGACTGCTGCATGTTGTTTGTTTGACCCCTGTAGACGGTGTCCGACTGTTGGCTGTGATGGCCTTGGCCACGTGACGGGCAAGTTCACCTCCCACCACTGCCTGTCCGGCTGTCCCCTGGCAGAGAAGAACCAGGTCAAGGTCAAACAGGAGGGCCACGAGGCCAGGCCAGTGGGGAGACCAGGGAGAGGCAGAAAGAGGTCAGACTAAACCTTCAGTATTCTAAATCTTTCAAGACATTCTCAAGGCTTTGGCTTGCAGCACTGACAGGCATTCAATGATTCACACTTAGTCAAATAGAAGATCATCTGATATAATTATCTAGATTTAGATTTTCTACTCTAGATTAAAGCTCGATCATTGAGGCATAAATCCATTACTGTTGAGTTCAATTTACAATAGATTTTTTAGGCAATCTGTGTTTAACTGTATAATTTATCTTTGGCTCTCAATGACAGATACCATTTAAACAGGGTTTGTAAAGAAAAGATCCAATATTTTTTTCTGCGTTAAATCTTTCTATTTTAAAGAAAAACTGTTTCACAATTTGTGCATCCATAAAGGTTATTTAATTTGCAATTTACCCCCAATGGTCTTTTATTTAATTAATTTTACTAAACTCGTTATCGACACAACTGTGATCATCCCTAGTTATAACCATCACAGATCAAGTTTTTCCTCCCCTTTGCAAAGCAGAGATTGTTGGCCCAGCACCGGAAGCTGTTATCCGTCGTGCAACATCCTGTGTTTCTCGATGAACGAAAAACCACTAAAAATAGATAGATGCATATTGTCTCATTGTCTGTGTCTGGCTGGAATGGATGTATGAATTGGTGTAGTCACTCCCTACAATCTCTTTCATAGGTCAGATATAATCAGGAATGAAGGCACAACAGATTTATTAAGTATTTTTTTAACACCAAAAAAGAAGTAGAAATATTGAAGTATGTTTGAAAGGGTTTTGTTTTTTTTCTACAGGAAAATGTTTAGTTCCTCAAGCTTTCATGCAGCAGAGAAAACCATAAAAAAAGAACCAGTGGAAGGTAAAATGAACAGTAATGCGATTTTCTTGTCCTGCTTCTCTTAACCACCTACTATTCAATCATTTTCTAATCTTTGCAAATGTACTACAAAAGTGTCTTTCATATATTTTTTTCTTTCAAGCTCAATAACTTAATTTATTTTAAAAGCATTCTTGATAGGGGGCTTATGATTTCCAAAGCCAAACAAATCTTGTAAAACTAGCAATATTCTAAAAACCCAAGTTTTGAAGAATGTTGAAAATTTAAAAATTAATTCAATCCCAGAGATAGAAGAAAACTGTGTGAGCTGTAATTGAGATCAAGTGCTAAGTTTTGCCCTGTCTCCCACAGAGAGCGACGAGCTGCGAGAGCTCTGTGCCAGTGTGCACGAGTCCGTGTTCCAGACGCAGGCGCCTCGCGTTGCGTGCTGTGAGGGCGCTGAGCGCAGCCTGTGCTGGGAGCAGCACACACGCCTCCTGCCCGGACTGCAGGGGCTCGCGGCCAGCACGGTGGCGCAGTGGTCGGCCTCACAGGTGGCCCAGTTCGTGCAGACCGTCACGGGCCAAGAAGACCAGGCCTCCAAGTTCCTCGAGCAGGTAGGTGTTAACACCATCGCGTATTCCTCAGGGTACATACTCACACCTGCCTATTTGTACAGACTTTCGTTTTAAACTAAAGATATTTAACAGCGCGATCACCGATTTTTTTCACACACACACACATTCTTTATCTTAATAATAATAATATTTTAATAATAGTAATATCTCCTACAACCTTGGTTGAACATTTGTTTTGAACACACATTCATACTACTTTGATTGTTGTTTTTTGTTTTGTTTTTTTTTGTAACACACATTACCACTTTAAAATTTTTATTTTGAAATACATTCTGACATTTTTTTGGGTTATTCTCTTACAGGAGGTTGATGGAGACTCTCTGCTATTGTTGCAACAAAGTGATCTTCTTAACTTCCTGCATATCAAGCTTGGGCCGGCCGTGAAGATATTCAACAGTATATTAGCAGTGAGAGCGTCGTCACGTCCATAGTGAGCAAAACAGGGGGAACCCTGGAAAGTAATAGTGCTTCAAAGCTTATATCTCAAATGCTTATGGTTTTCTATTTCTTGATGTTACCAAAATTCTAAAATCATTGTATCAGCAAATTCAGACTTTTATCAGAATATTTTAAACAGATGCCAATTTGATTTCTAAAGTTCTTGTAAAATATGTATAATGTAAGTCAACTTGCTATTGGATTGTTGGTTTTGCGTACAGATCATAATCAGTCATTTCACAGTTTGGTGATCTTTGTCCTAACAAAATTGATTTAAAGATTCTGCTCATAGTCATAATATCAGTTTTTAGTTTTAATTACATCATTGTCGATGTGTTCACTGGCTATAGCCTAACATCCATAAATCTGTCTTATTGTGTTTATTGTCTTGTTCAAAAGTTAGCTGGTATTAACTCTGAAGTGTGTATTTCACGTAGAATTCCAGGTGCGTTGTATTGTAAGTTTTTATTTGTAATGCGAAATAGATACAGATTCTCCATTTTGTAGTCAAAAGAAAAATATATTATTTTGATGAATTCTTTTTCACAAATATATAATATTGGTTTATCTATCAATGGTACTGGTTTTCTGATTTGAAAACATGTTATATTAGTCCAATAAAACTAAGTGTTAAGATCCACTGTCGTTTATAAAGATAGGATGGTGCAGTTTAAGTAAATTCCAATAAGCTTCGCAAAAAAAGAAAAAAAATTGTTATCTACCTAATGCCTTGCCCAAAATAAATCATACTGGAATATGATTTTATAGTTTTGCCTGGCTGGAAACATTTTCTTCTCTGCAAAAATTGATACCATTAATGCTTAAATCGAAAAGAAATTGTTGTTTATATAAAGACATCCTTTGGTAGTTTCAGTCCTTGTTGGTGTTTTAATTTCTCTTTTCCTACTATGTTAGCAGTACTAACAAAAAAAAATTAATTTTGTTATAGTTTTTAATTAAAAAAACCAACATTTTATTCAAACTGCAAGTGACAGTTTTTAAAGTAAAAAAATACTCAAGACTAGTAATAAGTTTCGGCATTATTTCTTGTTATGAAGTTATAGAGAAAGTATGGTTTTTGTATTGTTTTTCTTTTTTTCTTTTCCTTGAATGGCTTAAAATAAGATCTTTTAAGATCCAATTTGAGAATACGCTATTACTTTTTTTTATTTTGTCGATTGAAAGTCAATCATCAACACTTTTATTGTTTGGTTTGCCATCCTTATCCGGCTATCACATTTGCTTTCATGATTTGTTTCTTTTTCTGGGCTTTCAAAGCGGTTTCAGCTACACGTTAATTAGTTGAGCTGTGCTATGGTTGTAACAAGTGGTGCCATAAAAACTAAAATGTGCTTTATGGTGTCCCATTTCCGAGCTGTAAGCTCTTGACAAATTAAATTTTACGTACCAGTATTTATTCATGATTGGTTATTGCTCTTTGAATTCATGTATAAAACGGCATAATAAAAACAAAGCAACAAGACCGTTTTTTTCTTACTAACTATTTTCATGTCTTGTAACTCATCTTTTTTTTTATTTTATTTTTTTTTTTTTTTATCTATACAATATTTAATGTATACATATACAGTTTGCTAATAATTTTAGATATGGGAAACCTTTTACAGTTTTAGTTTTAAAATGAAAATGAAACAGTTGAATTAAAAGAACAAAAAAACAAACAAAACAATTACATCTTTTTTGGACAGGATACTCATATCACAAGGTGCTATTGAGCTTTATAAACATTTTTTTTTTATCACAGGGCATAAGATTGTCTGGACCTAGAAAATACTATTGGTGAACTGAAAAACACACATAAAGACAAGAGCTTTTTTGTTAAATTGTGAAAACTAAGATTACGGGTAGTGAACATGGGCTTCACTCCTGATATATAAATGCATGGGCAGAATCCATGCTTTAGTTTCCGTAATGTTGATTCATATTTTGTGAAGATAAGCTTATGTTCAACCTCTCTGGTCCAGATTTATCAGATGTTGGTGCAGACTGCACTAGAATTAATTCTGATACTAAAACTATTTCTGCTGATTCTAATCGTAGGTAGTCGGGCACTGACGTATGATTGTTATTCTATACTTAACAGTGTGGAGCTTTCTTTGCATGGTCACACTATCGATATTTTGTTTGACCCACTGTTTGTATTGCCTCATCTTCTACAAAACAGAGGAAGGAATAAAGTAGTCGTACCAGTAGTTTTTCTAATTCACGATGGGTTTTTTTCTTTCAGGGAGAACCAATTTGGTGATTTTTCCGAATAAAGGTGTTAACTTTTTTGAGTTACCACTCTACAGAATTATCAGTAATTGTTCATATACTATTTCATTTTAAAGTTATAATTCTTAAGCCTAAGCCTGCTCCCCTTTACTTAAAACGTTAGTGAGAAATATACATATATGATACATAGTATAAAGCAAAACTAACACAAAGGCTCTCCCTTCATGATCATGATACAGGAGAGAATTTGTTCCAATCTCTTATTTATTAATTTGTGTATGTCTTGGTGTGACAAAAAGTTTTGATATATCTGTAGGAGGGAAATTGGAAAAGATAATACTATACTTTTTTACTTTACTCCAAGGCATATATACATATTCAACAAAGCATTAAAGGATTTTAGTTTATTTTAACTAAGTCTTCAGTCATTATAATACTTTTCCTTGAACATATCTAAACAATCTAAGAATAGGTTATATAATGTGAATTGTTTATTTTGAAAAAGAAGCAAAACATGTTCTTTTTAATATGATTTTATTGCTTTTAAGACATCCATTAAGTAGAGGTTGCAAGTAAAAGTGAACCAAAATTAATACAATTATGAAAATAAATACAGCGCACTTCCTAAAAACAAACAAATATTTTAGAACATCAGATGCCAAAATATTATTCCTAATAAGACAAACAATTTTCTTCAAATGAAAACTCATAAAAGTTTTTTCACTGAAAATAAACTCCACTGCAAAATTGTTTCTCTCAAGAATATAACAATAAATCCATGCGCAAAAAATTTACATGTATGACAATTAAATGCAATCTTGATCAATAGGACAAATATATTTTATTTTATTGTTGAAAAAAAAAAATTATCGACAGATTGTGCTGAGTGCGATTTTATCAAAATGCTAGACTTCCTCAATCTCTAGCTTCTGTGCCCACTTTGCCAACAGAGCACAGTGATAGAGATGCGGAATTGTAACTGTATAGCAATCTAACAAGACACATATAGATATCTATAGATGGGTCAGATGGTGGTTCATTGCTTTTATAGATTCTGAATGGTAATGACTGTACAGATTTAAAATAAAGTGAGTATTAAGTGGACCATTCAGTTTAACTTTCGTTTTCACTGCAATCAAGTAATTAACAATTTCACCATAACTTTTCATAAATTTGACACAATTATTCCTCTAATTTCTGTTAGATTGCTTGGTGAAAATTTGGTTTGTTATCATTTGCATTAAATATTTTAATTGAATATTTCGCTGGGCAGCATCATATGACTGCATATTTCTAAGGATGGCTTGCATGGACACAATTATTATAATCAAATTTTTATTTTAAGTTCATTGTTTACAATTTAATCACCGGTATTCTTGTAAAATCAATCCAAAAAAATTTTGAATCAACATCTTTCACCGCTCTATAAAAGTGTTTTTTGGCCTTATTATATGGTTTTCAATCATGAAGTAGGCAAATTATCTCAGTCAAAGTAGCTCTAAGTTTGGAGTTAAAAATAGGTGGTTATAATATTCACTGATGTTTTTTTTTAGGTGGGAGGGGGGTAGAGAGGTTCCGTCCAGTTTTTTTTTGTTTTTTTTTGTTCTCTTTGAAGGAGAGGAAACACCGGGGCTTCAGTAAATATAAACACAACGTTATACGTCAGTAATGCACATGTTGCCTTTGTAGGCCTACACCAAGGCAATATCAGACCTTTTTCACAGCACCAAATCACTGAAACCTTAATGTAATACATGTAATATTGCAAAATTAAATATGTCAATGATATTATTTTCACTCTAATTGTATAATAGAAATAAGAATTTAAATATTGAATACACGCATGAAAAATACATTTAAAACATACAGTTCTATCATGAACATGCATCTAATCAGTGTCAAAAACATACAGGCATCTACATTACTCATTTTGATAATCCTTATTCTTGGAAATTTTAAATTCTTAATGCTTGGAGGTAAAGGAAATGAGAAAAGTGTAGAGGTTATCCCCACCATTCAATGACTTGAGTTTTAGATCGCAGGCTAAAGCTATGATAACCCCCATGCACCACACCAACTCATACTCATGTTCTTCTAGAGTCAGCAAAGTATTATGAAAGTTTAGCTTCAATATGAGTTTTACTAGCAAATAAAATTTAATCTGTGTGGTGATCATTCGATGTTTTGTATAACATGATGATACAATGCATGCACTCTTAACCAAGGTCGTTTGCTTGGTGACCCGGATCAAAATAGAAAAAGTCAAAACAGATGATGATAATTTATTATGTTACGAGAGTATGCTACTTAGTATAAAGAACCTTACAAATTTGAGCGACATACGTATGCCTACAACAACTTAAAAAAAATTATAATATATTTGTCTCTAATATCTTTTCGCACTCTTTAACCTGTGTCTAGACACTGAGTTTCTAACTTCCACGGTTTTCTCAAGCAGAACATTGGTGAAATTGATGTTTTTCTCTTAAAGAACGAAACCTTTGGTCTTTCATTCAAAAGAAAATGAAACAAAGACTTCCATATTTTTAAAGTACTATGTTTAACCACCAAAACACATGTTTCGAAGAAATCAATGTAAACATCCAGCCATGAGGTCATATAAATTAGTTGTAGATGTGTTCATTATGATTTCATGCTAGCTAACAATAATATGAGAGCTCTTTGATGACATTATAAGTGTCATAATGTAACACACACGCTTTACTAAGCCTTCTTCATCACACATTAAGCTCACCTTGTGGTGGCACAAAAGTGTGTAACTAAAAAAGCCAAATTGATAAAATTACAACAAACAGCAGCGCTGAATTGAAAAAAAAAAAACCATTAAAAAAAACAACTAATATCATACTTCACAATGCAAAAATGCAAAATGTCAGTTTTATTTTAGAATTTTTTCAATCGGTCGTAGTGTGTATCGATATTACATGAACAATGCGTGAGGGACAGTATGCCGATACGTGTAATTGGAGTAACCTAAAAGATGAACGTACATTTATTACAATAAATATGTTCTAGCTATCCATCCCGAGTGTTTAGCCAGTATCGTCTGTAGTTTCTTTTCTTTCAACTGTGTCTTTTCTCGACCGGCCCGACGTCTTTCTGTTCTCCCTGTTATGCAAATCTTCTACCATAGGCGTTGCCTGTCTTTTCGTTAATTTGCTTCCATTTGGCCATTTCATAGTATAATAAATTATGTACAAACCAATAGATCGAGGCCCGGATTTATAAAATCATCGGAATTGAATATTTTGTCGGAAAGGCACTTTTCGACACCACTTTCGATACTTCGTATTAATAAAATTTTCGGAATTCACGTTCGGAAGTTTTTTCGTCCTAACTTACCGACGTCCCAAACCGCAGAAAGTTTTGTCGTACCGACGTTACCGACGCAAAATTTGGCTGAAGATTTGAGAAAAAGTGGAAACAAAATGGTGGCTGCCTGCAGAGTTTATGCTCGTTTCGACTTTCAAATTGACAGAATAATTTGTTCTAAGTCCATTTTGAACTTCATAATAAGTTTAAATTAATCATTTTTGATTTAGCATTGTATTCCAAATAGGTCACCTATATATTCTAATTCTATGATGTGACAAGATAGATGGTGTACCATACCACTGCAATTGGACTGGGAGTCTTTCCTCTAGATATTTTACCCTTAATTCGGCTGTCAAACTTCTCCTCTAAGGACTGTGTAAACAAACCACGCATATAGATCTAGCTAATGGAATGTGCATTTACTAGATCCTTGGGTCTAGATCTAGGTTAGAACTACTCTATCTTTCTGAAGAGAGAGTCTCTCTAGAGACTTATAAAATTCTTAATGGAGTCTTTTAGAACTAAGATTTCAAACAGATTAGTCAAGAAGATATATAGTGTTTTAAATGCGTCTCTTAATCTAGAAAGACCTCTAAATTTATAAATACATAAGTGCACAAGATATCTAGATAACTGAGGACAGTGGTTGGGGCTGCCTAGCACTTGCCAATCAGGAACTCGAGTTGTCCGACTGAGTCAATATATGTTTAGTGTTTCAGTAAAAAATAATTGCATGAAGCTCTTCTTATTTAGTACCATAATTCTATCAAAATAATGAGAAGAAACGCTGAATCGCACATTACTTTGCAATATTTTTTATTGTAACAGTATAACATGACAAAACATGTTTTTCAGATTTTTGAGACCCTTTAGAAAATATCACTTTAACTTGGAGGAAGTTTTGCTTTCTTTGGTGGCTGGGCAAAAAGTAACTTTTATATTGGAAAAAAATATAACAAAATTTGAATACGAACATCATTTGCATTTCATTTGACAACAATAAAATTTAACACATTGTGTAGCTGCACAGCTGTGCCCCGTCCTAAGTCAAAAGGCCCAGATCAATTAAAACAATTTTTTGAAGGACCAGTTTATGACATCAAAATGCACTAATAACTCTTTTCCTACTCATCCAGATTCCTAAGCCGTTTACAGTCAATGATAAAATCTGAGCCGTCTCAACCGGATCCTGCTTGAAAAAATTGGGTTGAGAATATTTTCTCCTTTTAGCTTCAAAACCCTTTAGAGTTGATTCTTAAAGGGTAAACTCTTTTTAGTACATAAGGTTGCATTCAGACTAATTGGGAGAATCATTAGTTGATTCAGTTATATGTTGTTTTCATTTCAAGCCAGCAGAGGGCCTGGTACAACTGTAGATGTTATTTAGAAATACATTGATCTCTGCCTGAAAACAGACTCTTCGGCAGACCAGATAAGTCTCTAGACAGGCAAATCCATATGAGCTAACAAGTCAAGAATAAATATGTATTTAAAAAACCAATTTTTGCAATATTATTTTTATATTGTTGATTAATAAAAAAAGAAGCAATTGAATTTGTATTGATATTATTATGTGTTGTGAATTGTTTTAACACATGTTCATAAATTAAAACCCGTTTAATTGACGATAATTTGAGTAATAATAAAATAAACGTATTTGGTTTCCACTAAAAAAGCGTTTATCCTTTGTTTTTCTTTATTATTGTATTGTAAATTACCCGTTCGCACCAAGGGGCAATAACCAACAAAATGATCCTCACTCTGTAAATAGGAAAAAACTACAAGTCGTTTATCTTTCTTTCTACATCTTTGATGGAAGTATCCAAATCTAATCTTATAAAATAGTCTTTATTTTAATTTAACATATATAATACTTCCCAGAGCTTTGTAATGTGTTCAATCAAACAAAACCATTCTTTAAATTTTAATTAAAACATTTCTGAAAATGTTTGTAAATTAATGTAGGCTAAAGACCCTATTTTTAAAAAATAATTTCAGCATCAGCATGGTTGACTTAGGAACAAGGCCCACTTCAGATTTCTTCAGTGTTGGACGATTGTCACCATTACGACGCTCAGGTGGAACTCAGTCCGTGAAGAGGCTTAAATATCCCCACTGTACTGGAGGTGATTTAAATCATTTTGCTGAACCTTAAATACATTAAATATAATCCTGAAAAAGGTTTTGGCAATGAATTCTCATTCATGTCAATGCTTCCAACTATTTATGAGTAATATCTAGTGCAGTTGAAACCTCATGGTTTGAACCTGAGAATTGACCAAAACATCAAATTAAGAAAATTTCACCAGGATAACAAGATTCACTGCCATAAAGAAATTTGTTATTTTTGTGAGTGGGTGATGCAAGGCAATAAAACTTGATTGCCTTACTGTGTAGAACTAGGTAAGTGACATACATAGAGATTAGTTTGGCTGTTCCACTGCCTATCATTGCAATTGCATTAGGCAACTTTGTTTGGTGTAGTTAACACACTATGAGTTAGCATCATGTAGGGGAATACACAACTGTAGTGGGGTTGTCAGCGGTGGTAGTGAAAGATGCAGGGGAGAGTGGCTGGGCTGGGGCAGTAGTGAATAGCCACACATGTATCATTCTTGTGGTGTTGAAATGAAGAGATGTGTACATCACTTTCTCAAATTTTTTTAAAAATATTTTTGTTGTTGTTGGGTCTTGGACAGATATATTCTTGAATTAACACGGTAAACTGATTTGAGTTCTTGTTATTTTCAAAATAAACAAAAGGTCAAAAGATAGAGAAAAGAAAACCTGATGGGAAGTACTGTATACTTTTGAACTTTTGCATTGCAGGAGTTTCATTAATTTTGAATATATATTGAGTGTATCAAGTTGTGTGATTATGCATTGAACAATTAGAAAGTCTGTAGCAAACTTTGCAAAGATGGTGACAGCCATAATGTATAGTTTTAAATACACTAAATTGTTGATATTTAATCATGGGTGAAGGAAGACTTTGGAATGCTATCATATATATTCAATTGTAGATTGATAGAGTCAAATTGTTATAAAGAACAGATAATTCCTAATATTGAGAAAACTGCAGTGGTTGGCAATGGTTGACAGAGCACATTTTGTGAAGATACCATACACCTATAAGTTTAACCTTTTCACATTACACGATTTTTTTGCCCATTTCTTGGGTGCGCACTATTTTTTTAAATTAAAGGCAAGGTTATTTAGACCCAAGCTTTTATGTCAATCTTTTTTATATAATGGGGCTCTTTGTATCATCTCCAGTTTATTATTGTTTGTATTATATATGAATTTATTATCATTTAATCAACCCCTCCATATTAATCTTGTTTGCATATATATAGTTAAAAGGCATTTCAAATGGTTTTTATTTTATTTTTTTGTAATGAAGAGTTTCTGTAAAATTTATCGGTAAATAAAATAAAAGAAAATTTAAAAAAAAAAAAGAAAGAAAATTGAGAATGAAGATATCAAGTTTCCTGTAAAGTTTTATAGCGAAACTTTGATCATCATTAGAATACACCTCTGTATTATAAAAAAAAAAGAAATATATGAAATAAAAATCTGTTCTACCTATTAGCTGTTATAACATCATTATAAAATAATGTTCTGATTTTCAACTCGAATTGTGATTTTATATAATGATAATGGTAGTCACAGTAGCAGCAGTAGGCTATTACTATTAGTGGTAGCAGCAGCAGTAGTAGTAGTGATAGTAGAAAAAAGCAGAAGAAGCTCTTCTTTTTGTTGTAATAAAAGCAATAATTATATAAATACAAGTAATTACTTTTAATATTACATATAGATAATATAGACAAAAATAAAAAAATCTAGATAATAAAAAATAAAAAAGGTAAAAAAAATAAAAAAAAAATAAAAAAAAAAATAGACCAAGATCTAGAAACAGGTTATATGAAAACAATTAAAATGATGAGAGATGAATTTTTTAACTAAAGATATATAAAAAAGATCTTAATTAAGAAAATAATGGAAATGTGATGTGTAAGACATTCTTTCACAACAAAGGTATCTATCTTGTATGTTTCTATAAGATTGTTGATTCCTATCTCTTCCGTGTTTCTTAGGGTCTAGCTTTGAAAATATAATTATTAAAACCGAGGGCCTTCTTGTTGGGGGGATTACTGGTTAAAGAATATATCAACATGTCAATGTTAAGCTCGGGAATACAAGGTATCAATAGAACCAATGCTATAACAGTCACTGGTTGTTTCTGCGGTTCGGTAGATATCCTTGTTGCCTGTTGCTATCCAATGTAAACAAAATGAGGAAACTCAGGTCGTCAAGATATTTGTATGGTTTTTTGTAAAATAGTTTTAAAAGAGCTCTTGTTTTGATCCCGATTACCGTATTTCTCACAAAATAGATTCAACAACGTAGATTACACGACATAACTTTATTAATACGAAGTTTTTTACGGCGATCGGTTTTTCTTCCCCGACGAAAATTGGCGACATAACTTTCCGAAGATTGTATAAGTCCGGGCCTCGATAAGTTATTTGATGACTCTTTTAATGCTATCAGCGGAGGAGTAAATTGGCTTCTCTTCGTGCTCTGTGATGTCGACGTCTGCGGTGGCGCCCGAGTCGAGATCTACTTTCCCTGGGAATTTAGTGGGATACAAACGGGCGGGAAAATAATAATATTAGTATGAAGCATAGAATCTATAACAGACAGACATAAATAGATAGATAGATAGACAGACAGACAGATAGATAGATAGACAGATAGATAGGTAGGTAGGTAGATAGATAGATAGATAGATAGATAGATAGATAGATAGATAGATAGATAGATAGATAGATAGATAGGTAGATAGGTAGATAGATAGATAGATAGATAGATATATAAATAGATAGAGGCTCAGTCAGAAATAAATAAAAAAGCCAATGAATATTAACAACATTCCTAAGTAAAAAGGAACAGTTACTTTCATTATCTTTTTTTTGCTCACTTGAGGGCCTTGTATCGCTCGCTGATCCCCCTGGCCAACTGCTCCTGTTGCTCATCGTCTCTTATGTCCCCCAGCATCGTGCCAATCACCGTCTTCTCGATCTGGCTCTCCATCACTCCGCGGGCAATGCGGAAATACCCGTTCTCTCCCCACTCGGTGCCCCACGAATTGGCGCAAATCTGTGCGGAAGGGGATTAACGTTGATTTCATTAAAAGGAAAACATACGTATTATTATAATGTATTACTATTAGTTACGGTAGTTTACAACTCAGTCAACAGACCACCGTCCTCTCAACCTTACTCGCCATGAAATACTAGTTTTCCTCTAATTCAGCGCACCACGAACGACACAAAATTTAATCTGTGCGGAAAGGGTTAAACATTATTCCACCCAAAAAGAAACGTATAATAATTATGTCTCTTCATGGCTCCGCGAAGCAATCCATGTATGCACGTGTTCTGCCCCCTCACAGTGACCCACGAATTTGCACAGATCTGAGCAGACGGGCGTAACAAAATAATTTCTTTAAAAAGAAAACATTTGTATAAGTTCATCATTCATGAGTGTGCGAGCAATGCTGAAACACTGGTTTTCTCTCCAATCAGTGCCCCACGTGCGGAAGTTGTTAAACATTGATTCCGTAGAAAGAAAAAAAAAAAAACATAACAATAATTATTTTTTTATAAACAGAAAAAACAAATTCTGGTAAATTAATAATAAGACTATTCATTATTTCACTATGAGTTTAGCGCCGAGTTGGAACAAATCTGTGTAGAAGTAATTAAAGAACGATTTTTATCAAGAATAAAAGAGGATGATTGATAAATCCACGATTCAAATATTCCTGTAACCTCAATATTTTAATATCAAAACTTGAAAAGAAAAATGTAAGAGTCTGAAAGTTTTAAAATACCAAGGAAAATTGAGTGGTCCGTTGGTTCTTGTGATTTGGCTTTTTTTTAAAAATCATGGCATTTCTTTGATTGAAGCAACATTCATATTTTTCTAAAGTCTGGATACTCATATTAAACGCAGCTGATATACCACGAAAAGGCTACTATGTATAACCCTAGGCTTGAGTTAAAAAATCCCTGTATAATAACTGTAAAACAAGATACAAAATGGGTACCATTGGGAGAATCAACAGCAACAACAACAACAACAACAACAACAACAACAACAACAACAACAAAACCCAGTTAACTTCTGTCTTATCTGCTACTAATGATTCTTCGAAGACAATTAGGAAAAAAAAGAAGGAAAATTAAAAAAAAACAACAACAACAACAACAACAACAACAACAACAACAACAACAACAACAACAACAATAAAAACAACAAGAACTTTAACAACCACAACAACAATAATTTAAACCCTGAACAGAAAACGCAACCAGAAGAGTTTCTTTTCGTACCCAGTACTTGTCTGTCTCTCCCGTGCTGGCATTCTCAGCGCCCCATCTGCAATTTAAAAAAAAAAGGAAAGAGAACAGACTTTGTTATGCATGACTGAAAAACTGAAAATAAATTTTGGAACTCCTACCTCAAAATTATTGGCTGGGATTTTCAGAATTAAAAAAAAAAAAAACATTCCTACGTAAAATTTGTAAAGACTAGCTGAGAGCGTTGCCGTGCGTTTTTATAACTATAAAGTTTATTTTGTTATAATTCTCTACTTGCACACATTGAAATAGAGAGATACGCAGAGAGAGAGAGAGAGAGAGAGAGAGAGAGAGAGAGAGAGAGAGAGAGAGACAGAGACAGAGAGAGAGAGAGAGAGAGAGAGAGAGAGAGAGAGAGAGAGAGAGAGAGAGAGAGACAGAGACAGAGAGACAGACAGACATCTGCTACCTGTCTGATTTAGCAATATAAACAAACATTTTAATGAACAAGGGTTTTCATAGCTGCAATAGTTTATTTTAGGCATTAACATGCGCAGTCCATAAAATTAGACAGGGACTCACAAAATACAGTGAAAACTAAGTAATTAAATTCGACATAGATATAATCTTTGTGAACACCTGTTTTTATTGCTTAAACAAAAAGTATGGTGTATTTGTATGCACAGACATTTTAATGAACATGTGTTTTAATAGCTGCAATCAAAAGCAAATTTTATTTTCGGTAAAATTTATCATGGGTTTTCCTGTCAAAAAGTAATACGCGCAGTCCATAATATTGGACAGAGCCACACATTAAATTTCAAAATACGCACGGACAAAAATATAGATGTTTATGTTTGTTTTTGTTTTTGTGCACCGCTGTCGCAGGAACTTGTCCACTAAGTGCTGGTGATATGAAGTGGTTCATAATAATTTTAAATTTTGGTCACAGCTTGCAGTTGGACTTTTCCCAAAATCTAAGGAACTGTTTTGGTTGATTTAGTATTTTGGTTTCTTAAAGTCTACCGTCATTTTTTAGGCTGTATTGGGATTCTGACAGATTTACCCGTTGGCAAACATAAAAATTATGTAAAGTCAGGATAACAGCGATTACGTTATACCTATACCAACCTAACCAGTAGGGAACGGTATCTGACCAAAAAAAATGAATTTGTCCAAACCTGGGATCGAACATATTTCTCTCTACTTCCCTGTCTGTGTCTCTCTCTGTATGTCTGTCTGTCTGTTGCCTGGGTAGCGCGGTGGCCCTGGGGTAGGACATCGGCTTCCGACGCAAAAGGTCCTTGTTTTGAGTCCTGGCGATTTCGCTCCTTTCTGTTTGTGTTTGTGTCAGTTTCTTGTGACCTTCTGATACAGAATTCATGTCATTCCTTTTCTGTTTCGTGTGTATCAGCACATAAAATTGTCAGACGTAAGTCTTGTGGCTCGTCCACAATATTGCCTATATAGTGCTGATTTTGGACGTTAAAACCAACTCAACTCAAGTTTGCCTACCTGCCTGACTGGCTCTTTTCTCCATCTCTCTCTCTCTCTCTCTCTCTCTCTCTCTCTCTCTCTCTCTCTCTCTCTCTCTCTCTCTCTCTCTCTCTCTCTCTCTCTCACACACACACACACACAATTTCGCCGCCTTGGTGTTGGTGCATTTCTTCAACCAAGAGCGACCTGCAACATCTTCTTGCCATAAATACTCATTATGAGACCGTACAAATTAGTAGAATAATAAATAAAATCCAAATAGACCATATATTTAAATTATATTTTCTCATAAAACCCAAACATAGGTTGTAACATTTTTCTGCTTTTTGTTTATAAGGTTGTTTTTATTATGAAAAACAACAACTAAGGATTTTTATAACCACACCTTACAAGCGATCTGGTCATCTGAGCCTATCAACCGAATAAACAGAGCCATGATTTACGCACTTGTAAAACTAGCGCATATGAATTAGAGTGCGGACAAGCACAATTAAAGAACGCCGATTTTTATAATTTTTTCTTTCCCGATGTTTTTTGCAATACAAAGTAAGATTTGGCTCTAAATGGCAAGTAAGCAATGTCTTTTGATTAGGATATTTTGTGACGCACACTTCCTGATGACAATTCTTTGACGAAAAAAAGGCTGATACTTCTTTTGTAAATTATAAATAATTTTATTCTATAAGATAAACAGAAATGAAATATCAAAACGTTGTCTAAATCAAACAGCATTCCCCTCTCAATCGGTCCCGAAACGCTTTGCGAAAGATCAAGATGCGGAAGGACAAACCCACTTTTCATACTACTCATTGGAAGGACCGCGGAAAAGGATTGTCTAAGGCGATAAAGATGGAAAGCAGTTGTGACGATGATTGGATTTTTGCCATTAATTATGAAGACATTTTCCTTTTTGCACTGTGACCAGCGGCTTTCATTATAAAGGTATCTGTCATAACCGTTCCCATCTCTCTCTCTCTCTCTCTCTCTCTACAATTTCGCCACCTTGACCGAACTGAAAACATTTTATCACTATAATATACTAGGTACTATACTACATGTGATTTCGTTTTCCCAAGGAGGATATTATACGGTGACGGCTCCCAAGATAAATATCTGATAATCTTAGCTGTTGCCTCAGCAGGCGACATTATATTGAGTTCAACTAGAAGGAGAGAGAATGAGAAAAAAGAGAAAGAGAGAGAGCGAGAGAGACAGAGGGAGAGACAGACAGAGAGAGAGACATAGAGAGAGAACGAGACAGAAGAGAGAGAGAGAGAGAGAGAGAGAGAGAGCGAGAGAGGCAGACAGACAGAGACAGAGAGACAGAGACAGACAGACATCTGCTACCTGTCTGATTTAGCAAAATAAACAAACATTTTAATGAACAAGGGTTTTCATAGCTGCAATAGTTTATTTTAGGCATTAACATGCGCAGTCCATAAAATTAGACAGGGGCTTACAAAATACAGTGAAAACTAAGTAATTAATTTCGACATAGATATAATCTTTGTGAACACCTGTTTTTATTGCTTAAACAAAAAGTAGGGTGTATTTGTATGCACAGACATTTTAATGAACATGTGTTTTAATAGCTGCAATCTACATAAAATTTTATTTTCGGTAAAATTTACCATGGGTTTTCCTGTCAAAAAGTAATACTCGCAGTCCATAATATTGGACAGAGCCACACATAAAATTTCAAAATACGCACGGACACAAATATAGATGTTTATGTTTGATTTTGTTTTCGTTTTGTTTTTGTGCACCGCTGTCGCAGGAACTTGTCCAGTAAGTGCTGGTGATATGACGTGGTTCATAATAACTTTACATTTTGGTCACAGCTTGCAGTTGAACTTTTCCCAAAATCTAGGGAACTGTTTTGGTTGATTTAGTATTTTGGTTTCTTAAAGTCTACCTTCATTATTTAGGCTGTATTGGGTTTCTGACAGATTCACCCGTTGGCAAACATAAAAATTATGTAAAGTCTGGATAACAGCGATTACTTTATACCTATGCCAACCTAACCAGTAGGGAACGGTATCTGACCAAAAAAAAAAATGAATTTGTCCAAACCTGGGATGGAACATACATATATTTTTCTCTCTACTTCCCTGTCTGTCTCTCTCTCTGTCTCTCTCTCTCTCTCTCTCTCTCTGTATGTCTCTCTGTCTGTCTGCCTGGGTTGCGCGGTGGCCCTGGGGTAGGACATCGGCTTCCGACGCTAAAGGTCCTGATTCGAGCCCTGGTGATTTCGCTCCCTACTGGTTGAGTCGGTGTCAGTTTCGTGTGACCACTGAGACAGAAGTCATGGTAATTGCTATCCCTACTCTGTCTCGGGTGTAGCAGCACATAAAATTGTCAGACGTATGTCTTGTGGCTCGTCCACAATATTGCCAATATAGTGCTGATTTTGGACGTTAAAACCAACTCAACTTAAGTTTGCCTAACTGGCTGACTGTCTCTTTTCTCCATCCCTCTCTATCTCTCTCTCTCTCTCTCTCTCTCTCTCTCTTTCTCTCTCTCTCTCCCACACAAACAATTTCGCCACCTTGACCGAACTGAAAACATTTTATCACTATAATATACTACTATACTATATGTGATTTCGTTTTCCCAAGGAGGATATTATACGGCGACGGCTCCCAAGATAAATATCTGATAATCTTAGCTGTTGCCTTAGCAGGTGATATTATATTGAGTTCAACTAGAAGGAGACTTAAGTAATATGACCAAAAATATTGTGAAATCTTAGGACTCAAACCGGGTACTTCCCATTTTGGGGCCCAGTACTCCACCACTTGCGCTACCTCGCCCTCTTTCCTGGGAGTTACTCACCCTGTCCACTTCAATACAATAAGTATCTTATGTTTTGCAAAGGAATGCGATGTATACTGAAGCTGTGTAGCCTAATGGGAAGACACTAGGTCTAACTAGGTTTTCATTAGCCCATTCAGCAATACTAATCGCAGATGCGTGAGTAGATCTAGTGTTAAAGGTGTGATAATTGATGTCTTTACAAAAGAATTTAGAGCGTGCAGAGTGAAAAAAAGAAGTATTGATATAATTATGTTATACAAAACAACACTACGGCGTCTACACTTGATAAACATGACTCATAACGCGTGTGTTCCTACAAGGTAAAACAACGTAACGTGGAATCATATGCTCTATAGCTATAGTATGGGGTATATTGAATTTATGGGTGAAAAAAACTTGTATAAACATATAACATATTGACATAGTTATGTTTTGAGAATAATTTAGAAATAAATAAAAGTAAAAAGTAGTAAAATAGTAATAGTAATAATAATCAACAACAACAACGACGACGACGACGACGATATATATTATATATATATAAGAGAGAGAGAGAGAGAGAGAGAGAGAGAGAGAGAGAGAGAGAGAGAGAGAGAGAGAGAGAGAGAGAGAGAGAGAGAGAGAGAGAGAAGAGAGAGAGAGAGAGAGAGAGAGAGAGAGAGAGAGAGAGAGAGAGAGAGAGAGAGAGAGAGAGAGATAACGTTTTACTTCACGTTAACGGTTAAGCCTGGTCCGACTGATATGCTTCTTTTTAGTAGCTATTGGTTGATCAACATTGGCACTTTAACCATGGACATAATATCATTATCACAAAGTAAAAAAAAACAACTACTGAAATATTAAGAATAATTAAATTTGGATTGAATACATATTTTTGACATTATCAGATAATAATCCTCACCTAAATTGTATGCTGCCCTATCTCAATTTCGAAATTGCCCTGAATTGAAATATTTTATGAATAATGAGATAGGAAATGTTATAACTGAAATCGTGTCATGGTTGTCTTACCCATAACCCTTACAGAATAATTATTTTGCAACGAGTTGGAAAGAAACGCTTTGAAATATCATATAACAACCCTGACATCAGTTGTAAGATGTACTATCTCGATTTTAAAATAATGTAAATGTTAGTACTTAAAGATCACGGGGAACGAAACTACACAACTATGTTTATCTTACCCCATAATCCTCACGGAATGGAAACCAGTCTGCCTAAACTTGCCACTCTCGCCTCGTCCTCGCGAAAGTCCCGCGTGTCTGTAGACGCCGCTCCTGTACATGTAAAAGTCCTCCCGCACCTGCATGATGGCTGCAACGAACACGCGCACTCCACAACAATGAGGTAAAGGGCTCACCAGGATCACAACGCATGAACAATGGCAGGGAACCAGACATTTCATTTAAAGACCAATACCTACAGTTTTCAAACATGCACAATTTGTTTTTCTACCTTTATTGGTTCAAAAGATATGAAATTTCGAAAAAAAAAACTCTCAAACCAGTGCTATTTGATTAGCACTGCTTGGAAAATACTGTGATTCCATTGAGTTAAGTATTCAGTGGTGATACCCTGACGGAAAAAAAATCAAGCAAGCCATAGATAACTTGGTCACTGCACATGAACACTGCTTCGAACTTGGTCACTGCACATGAACACTGCTTCGAATTCCGTACATGTTTTAAAAAAAATGACAGAAAAGTACCAAAATACTACGGAAGAAAAAATCAGTACAAAAATTAT
>RQTK01000194.1:636949-655469 GCA_003991915.1 Elysia chlorotica
TTATAATAATAATAATAATAATAATAATAATAATAATAATAATAATAATAATAATAATAAAAATAATAATAATAATAATAGTTAGTAACATTAATCGTTATAATAGTTGCATACAGATGATTTTTAGAGCCCCATTTTCTTCCAAGTAACTCAGCTCATGACACTTTTATAAGTTAAAATCTCATTAAAAAAGAGACAAGGCATAGATCTGGTGAAAACGGTGACCCACCCCGGCCACTCGGTACGGCGGAGTGACGTGGTACCGCTTGTTCTTGTCGAACCTGATACCGCTGGGGCAAAAGCCTCCGTCCTGGTCGTCAGAGAGCAGGCAGGCCCCGGTCTCGTTCGTAGTGCCGCTTGTGTAAGGGTAGCAATCTTCAGTGACAATTCTACAGAGCGAAAACACAGGCATTGGTATTCAGTAGGAGCGGTTGCTGATCTAGTTGAACAGCCCAATCAAAGATATACAAGATAAATTGATGGTACCTCCGTCTTTTCGGAATAAAACAAAATAAAAATAAAACAATGCAAAAAAATGCACCAGGAAACTAAAGAATAGCCTGAATAGAATGATGCTTTATGTACGGTACCATCAGGCCTTGTCGACATGGCCTTACCCTTGATGCTTTATGTACCACCAGACATGGCCTTACCCTTAATGCTTTATGTACCAACAGACATAGCCAAAATTACCCTTAATGCATTATGTACCAACAGACATGGCCAAAATTACCCTTAATGCATTATGTACCAACAGACATGACCAAAATTACCCTTAATACATTATGTACCAACAGACATAGCCAAAATTACCCTTAATGCATTATGTACCAACAGACATGGCCAAAATTACCCTTAATGCATTATGTACCAACAGACATGGCCAAAATTACCCTTAATGCATTATGTACCAACAGACATGGCCTTACCCTTAATGCATTATGTACCAACAGACATGGCCTTACCCTTAATGCTTTATGTACCAACAGACATGGCCGCCCTTACCCTTGATGCCTTATGTACCAACAGACATGGCCTTACCCTTAATGCTTTATGTACCAACAGACATGGCCTTACCCTTAATGCCTTATGTACCAACAGACATGGCCGCCCTTACCCTTGATGCTTTATGTACCACCAGACATGGCCTTACCCTTGATGCTTTATGTACCAACAGACATGGCCGCCCTTACCCTTGATGCTTTATGTACCACCAGACATGGCCGCCCTTAACCTCGATGCTTTATGTACCACCAGACATGGCCGCCCTTAACCTCGATGCTTTATGTACCACCAGACATGGCCGCCCTTAACCTCGATGCTTTATGTACCACCAGACATGGCCGCCCTTAACCTCGATGCTTTATGTACCACCAGACATGGCCGCCCTTAACCTCGATGCTTTATGTACCACCAGACATGGCCGCCCTTAACCTTGATGCCTTATGTACCACCAGACATGGCCGCCCTTACCCTCGATGCTTTATGTACCACCAGACATGGCCTTACCCTTAATGCCTTATGTACCAACAGACATGGCCGCCCTTACCCTTGATGCTTTATGTACCACCAGACATGGCCGCCCTTACCCTTAATGCTTTATGTACCAACAGACATGGCCTTACCCTTGATGCTTTATGTACCACCAGACATGGCCGCCCTTACCCTTGATGCTTTATGTACCAACAGACATGGCCTTACCCTTGATGCTTTATGTACCACCAGACATGGCCTTACCCTTAATGCTTTATGTACCACCAGACATGGCCGCCCTTACCCTTGATGCTTTATGTACCACCAGACATGGCCGCCCTTACCCTTGATGCTTTATGTACCACCAGACATGGCCTTACCCTTAATGCCTTATGTACCACCAGACATGGCCTTACCCTTAATGCCTTATGTACCACCAGACATGGCCGCCCTTACCCTTGATGCTTTATGTACCAACAGACATGGCCTTACCCTTGATGCTTTATGTACCACCAGACATGGCCGCCCTTACCCTTGATGCTTTATGTACCACCAGACATGGCCTTACCCTTAATGCCTTATGTACCACCAGACATGGCCTTACCCTTAATGCCTTATGTACCACCAGACATGGCCTTACCCTTGATGCTTTATGTACCACCAGACATGGCCTTACCCTTAATGCTTTATGTACCAACAGACATGGCCGCCCTTACCCTTGATGCTTTATGTACCAACAGACATGGCCTTACCCTTGATGCTTTATGTACCACCAGACATGGCCTTACCCTTAATGCTTTATGTACTACCAGACATGGCCTTACCCTTGATGCTTTATGTACCAACAGACATGGCCTTACCCTTAATGCTTTATGTACTACCAGACATGGCCTTACCCTTGATGCTTTATGTACCAACAGACATGGCCTTACCCTTTATGCCATATGTACCGCCAGGCCGTGTCGACATGGCCACCCTGGCAGCCCATCTGCCTGTTCGTGTTACACGAGAGAAGGTGCTGTGCGGACATGTGGGTGGTGATGTAGCCGAAACTCATGTGAGCCAGGCGGTCGGTGACCACAGCTAGAGGAGATAATCACAAGTTCTCAAAATTGTATACACTAATCGACTATGTATACACATATTATGAAATTTCTTTTGATTGCCTGGATTTCTCAGTCGTTTCCCAATAATCACACTTCTGCATGTATGAATGATCTAGGGGATTAGAATTGAACGTACATAAAATACTTTTAAAAAGTCTTGTGTAATCCCTTCTGGTGTATATCATAATTCAATGGGTTTTCAAGAGAAACTTATACAAACACAGGGGAACAAAAATAGTAAGGGTACGAGAAAACGGCAGCTGAGATTAGAACCACATATCCCCTGCTGATCAGTCAAGCGCAATAGCGACTGAGCCACAGGTACTCCTCTAACCCTCCTGTGTGTCCGCTGTAATACACAAAAGGTAAAGGATTAACTAGAGAAAACCAAGACGATCGAATAGGAAATCTGTGTGGACGTCTCATCATACCTCCAATCTAGACTAACTGGAGCAAAGAGCAAACAACTTTTTTCAAGGCAATCAAATTTGACCCGGATCGAGACAAAGAGACGAAGACTCAGATCTTTTCGAGTCTTCTTGGATTAATGCATTCGAGTAGATTGCTAAGCGTGTATACTTTCTTACCTGCAGAAGAATGGGCCCACGAGGATGCGCAGTTGCCCTGGTCTTGGATGGGGTGAAGCTTCCCCTTCCAAATCTCTCGAGGGTCATAGCTCTCGGGCAGGTTGTCCACCGCGGGCACTGGTATAGGGTACATGGCTTGAGCCGCCTTGCTGAGCGGGAACGTCCCCAGTCGATAGCGGATGCCTTCAGCCAACGTCAGCCCCCAGAGAGAAGAGTAGTTGCTGGCTCGCCATCTGAACGTATCGTGAGACAGAACAAGTACGAACATCAAATTAATTATTGTATTGTGGAGTAATAATAAGTGGGCTGTTGTCCTTCTTACTGACAATCTCGGGCGGGCTGACTCCGTGGAGTACCCCCTCTCGAGCTAAGATCTTCTGCCTGTCCCACCGATTGCATTACGATCTGATGAGCAATTTCATATCTCCAGCGTCTCCGCTTCTGCCTCGGATGTCCTCAACTTGTACGCGGTGGCTAATCCCTGTGGTGTTGTTGTTGTTGTTGTGACCAAGCAAAGATGTAAAAAAGTGTTGTCAAATTATGGAAATTTGTGTTGTTAGAAATGAAAAACTTTTTGTTAAGTGTGAACATTGCATTGCTGACTTGTGACAGCAGTTACTTAAGGTTTCTTCTTTAGTGCTATTTATTTCCTACCCAAGGTCTGTGTCTTGTCTGATGCAGATGGGCTCATTCTTGCATTGCCAAGTGACAACTGCTTCCGTTTAAAAGAAATCCTCTCTTCAGCACCTACGATAAACTATAGCATTAAAATAAGTTAAAAACAAATATAGAAGAATCAGCTAAACGCAAGATAAAACAGATGTTTGTCGCCATAACAGAATGGGGAAAATAGAGAGTCTTTGTTACATCTAACTTGTAACTTCGGTGCGAAGATTTGGTTCTCGTTTTGAGTCTACATAAAACGTTACAAGCTGTCTCGAACTAAGCCATTCGATGAACAGAAGGCAACCTACGTTGTCAGAAACCCATTAGTAATGGCACAATAACAAGGATATTTGCATATTATGTTGATCAATAGATAGGTACACAGATAAGACACCGACAGACAGATGGAAAGACGAAGAGACAGATAGAGAGATATAATCATATATAGATAAATACACTATTGAAAATTGGAGAGATATATAGATACAAAAAAAGATGCATGTCCTTAGATACATAACTAAAGATGGATACTCAGAGATGCATAGAAAAGTTAATATAATTATAGCCAGCTTGATGCAAAAATTCGAGGAATGACAACAAAGATAAGACGAGGAGCGACATTTGTAAAGTTATAGCGTGAACTTTGAGCAGCAGCAGGAAAGGGTAACCCCTGAAGACCTTTCTCTTGAACTTGAAGGCTCCTGTACAGTCTAGACACCGGGGCAGGCATATCAAGAGGTAATCCTCTCCACACGCAAAAAATAAAAAGGAACTTTTCGCGATTTGTGTGGGGATTTGGGGGGAAAGGGGGGTTAGAAGGCGGCGCTGAGGTTTTTCGAGCGTCGGCCTCCGACGCAGGAGGTTCTTGGTTCGAGCCCTGCTCTAGCGGCCGCGTGTGTGCTTTCAGGTTGGGCTGATATGAGTATAATGTGACCCAACATGTCCCTGGGGCCATTCATCGCATCGCGCACAGACCACTAAGGACTAGGAGACGGTAGACTGAGACAGAGCTTCGCGTTCTCCTAACAAAGATCTTTTCCGGGTGCCTGACCTTCAAACTGCTAAGCCCGACCCCTAGCCCCTTTCACTCCTTGTTTCGACAAAATATTTCTTCGTCTTTTCAGCGGCGGTTTTGGTTTGGTTTGGTTTGATGCGTTCATTTCTTTACGCTCATCATCATCATCATCATCATCATCATCATCATCATCATCAGGCTTTATTGGGTACGGGTCCCTAGACTAACGCCTGACACATTGACGTGCTTCTCCAGACAGAGAGAGACAGAGACAGGAGAGATACATGTAGACAGATAGACAGAGAGACAAAGATAGACAGAGACAGATAAAAAGACAGAGGCATAGATACAGAGAGTCAGAGAATGAGGGAGAGGGAGGGAGAGAGCGGGAAGGTAAGAGAGAGGGGAGGGAATGAGCGAGAGGTAGGGAGAGAGAGAGGACCTGTAAGAGAGGGGAGATGAGAGAGAGGGAAGGGGAGAGGGAGAGAGGGAGAGAGGAGGGAGGGAGGTGAGAGAGAGGTGAGAGAGAGGGGGGAGGTGAGAGAGAGGGGGGAGGTGAGAGAGAGGGGAGATGAGAGAGAGAGGGGGATGAGGGTGCAGGGATACCAGGTCTGCTGTCTCAACCAGTCACATTTTACTGATACGTGTACCAATTTCACCAGGAGGTGGCTTCACGTCTAGTCTTCTCTCTAGGCCTAGCGTGCGTATAACTGCGGCAAATGGATTAAGTTGCCAAAATATTTGTCGTTGCCGATGGCAACGGAGAAAGCAGAGAAGGGCTCAATGGAACGTTGAAAGTTTTGGCAATCACGGACCTTAACAAGCAAAATGTGAAAGGTCCTCACGAGGTGGGATTTCTTCCCTTTTGTAACAAATTGTGCCAAGCTTTGCACTTCTAGCTTCTCACTCCGGTCTGTGTCGTGTTTAACGGTAAACGCTCGGTTTGTCTGTCTGCATGGCAGTTTATTCGGTAGGCCTATGTTTGCAATTCCTTCTTGTTAGGTCTTAAGAACGTTTATCAACATTTTATTTTCTCTTTATATAAAAATACGTGTTTATTCACTAATTTAAATCCAATAACTGATTCATTTTAAGTCTTAGCTCAACGTTGCTTTTGGTGCATTATTTTAGGAGCGGTATTAGAAAATACAACCCCGACTAGATCTAGTTGTCATAGCTTTGAATACAAGATTGATGCATCTTTGGAAATTTATGTTATTAACTTACTATGAAGATAATATTATTATCATCGGACATTTAAGTAGTGAAATTAGAATGATAGTATGAATATGGTTTAAATTCAATGAGAATCAAGAATAGATCTAAAGATATTCTCAGTTTTCATGGGGAACTGAAAGACACGCATTTATAGAAGCATACATTTTAAGATAGATAGATGATACAAGACTAATACATAGAATGACATGTTATGAAAAATACGCGAAGCAAAGGAAAGAAGCGTCATATTGTTGATATTGAGTACGAAGTGAGAGAGAGTGAGAGAGAGAGAGAGATAGAGAGGGAGAGAGAGAGAGAAGAAGAAGAAGATTAAGAGAGACCAATGGGAGGAAGAAGGAGAAATAACATCGCTTGAACATTTACATGAGAAATGATTTTGAAATTAAAATAATAAAACTTAAGTGCAATATGACCTTTATAAAACTCCTATCAAGATCATCAATATTGAAATAAACCGGAAGACATAAAAACCTTCATGGAAGCGCCACTTCACTCACTTTTAAGGGGATTTATAGCACTCTAAGAGCAAGTTATAACAATCGTGAATAAGTGACTACACAACTATTCGATCTCAATTTTTTATGACTGTTCTTTGAATTGTATTCCTTATTACCCCTAATTGTCAAGAAATTAACATTTATGATGGCCTTTAGGTGTTTTTTCTTTATTCAATGAGCATTTGAGTCCAAACTTGTGTCTACCTTCAATTTAAAAAATAATTATTCTTCTAATGATGATTCTACGTGGTATCGCGTCTCCCTTCTAGTCAATCAACTTTATAACTTGTTTTTATGCGGATTTGTTTGCCAATTTGGAACTAAACATTGTAAAATGGTTAATAAGTTAAATGCCTAGTATGTATTTCATTTGTTTTATAGTTTGAATATAACGTAACTTTCAAATGGAAAATAGATTCAAACTAATTGGGTCGAGCATCCCTTCAAGTCGGTGCTAACGCTTGCAACTATAGGGCATGCTGTTGACGATCACTGGATCCTTTGTGTTGTTTTAAATTCTTTCTTTACAGTAATATTATTATTGATAGAGGCACGCACCACAGGATGGTGTGCATAGTGAAGACCTCAAAATCGGTCTTAAAGAGCAAAGGGTGGGAAATGAAAACACTCCACAACAAAGGAAAGTCAAGGGGTGTATACACATACATGCATACATACATGCATACATACATTCATACATATAATTATATAATACTTATATATGTCTTTGTGTGTGTATGTATGTGTGTGTATGTATATCTTTTTTTTATTTAATATAAATTCCTGAGTGGGTTGACATAAACCTATGCATGATTGCAGAAATTTAAAACTTCTTGTTTTCACAACCAAATTTTCATACAAATAATCACGGCCCATAAAAATAGAACACTCTCCCTTGCAATCTTTCATTACCAGTGGCTTACAATGAAAATTGAAGAACAAAGTTTAGGCTATAATTAAAATTGAAGCGCTATATCTTCAGGTAGGAGGACGGGTATGATTTGATTATCTTTTCGGATTATAAACAAAAACAACATCAACAACAACAACAACAACAACAACATCAACAACAACAACAACAACAACAACAGTATAATGATGTGCTGTTATCCTCTTGTTTTCTTGACAATAAGAAATTAAAATTTCAAGCAAAAAAGAACGGGTCGTTAAAAGAACATATTGATGTAGCCTACCACAACTAAATAAATTGTTTTTATATGAACATAATTAAATATACACAGATCTTGTTTTCTTTGGCTGTAACATAGAAAGGCGGAAGAGCTTCTTCAAGTTTTCCTGTTATATTGATGGATGTAAATTATATGATATGGAGAGAATAATAATTCTTAATTGTCTGTGGAAACTAATCAAAATTCAACTAACGTCGTGATTTTGTTTTACCCTTACGTAACATTCGAATTTCAAAAAATCGGGGAAGAAATGTAGACAATTTTTGGAGGGAACCTGCTCTCTCGATCTCTTAGTTATGTGTTGATGTCAGCATTATTTTACAAACAATGGAAATAAATTACTACATTGCTTTTAACACATTCCAGAGATAAATCGCGCCTGAACACTTTATTAGCGTATGAGGTGAAAATACACTTTGTCCATTTAATCCTTTCTTTGAAATGTTGGGGAGGGATAAATGTGTAATCTCTGGGGAACACGTCTTAAGATTATATCACGATGAAATTCCAGGTAAAAATTAATTGGTTCTACTTCCCTATGTTTTAAATTCTACTTGGAGTTGGACACATGGGTACCATCAGGAATTCGAGCGTATGACCACCTGCTTGTCAATCCTGAGCCCTGAACGGCGGATCTATCAGTGATAGGGCGTACATACACTCCATGCAAAGCAAAACAAACTAAACCTTTTTAAAAACAAAGACATGGAGATGTTACGGTGCTACTAAACATGCGATTGTGAGAATGAAGAGTTTTTCAAAGATCAAACAATGGCCCCATACAAGTATATATATATATATGTAGAGAAAGCGCATGTTTATTATTATAGTCAGGGAAGGAAGATAGGGGTACAAATGCCAATTCTAAACAAGGACCTATTTATTTTTCAGCAGACTGAAGGCCGACTAGAATAAAAACCAAACCACACCCTTGTAATGCGATGTTGGCAAAGTTTGAATTAAAGGAGACACACACCTAGATTTGTACACGCCAAGACCATTTATGTCTGAGTGAGTCAATACATTTAGTGCTGGAAGATGGTTACCACACAATACATTTAATTTTGTCCTTCTTTAGCGCTGAAAGATGGTTTCCAAAGATTCCACTACTTAACTGGAATTACACGTAGCGTCTTGTTCATTGTAAAATTCCGTAATCCAGATAAGTATGGGACAATTGAAAAACCAATTGAAATTTGTATTTTTTTCGACCATTTCAAATATAAACATTTACAGATTTTTAAATACTTTTCTGCAACTGGTCTCAATCGGTTAAATGAGAATTGCGTGATATTTTTGTTGTTTCTGTAGGCCTATACGGTTGGTAAATTATTATATTGGTTAACCTGGAAGTTCAAAGGTGAGTCGTACCTTCATATAATTTTTAAGAAATTTCTATAAGAAAAAAAGAAAATTATTCCGATTTGAAGTGAGATAAAAATAAACCAATAAACCAACACTGGTTGAAACCATTTACAGAATGCCACTTTTGCTGCAGTGGGCGGCTCCCCTAGGAAAAAACAGAAACATTGTGGTGATTCCAACATTTACGTTGCTTATTTTGGGCCCTGTCATGTTTGCCACAAAGGTTTCCCCTTGTTTCTCTGTTTACCTCTGCCCTGCGCGCCAACATGTACCTTGTAAGCAGTTTATAGGCGCAACAAACGTGCAACCTTAGGGTTGGCTTTTTGTGCCTGGCAGTGATGTAAACACTGCCATCACGCCTTCTGAGAAATGCATTGCGTGGGAATTAAGAGGTAGGGGTACACACATAGAGAGACTAAAGAAAGAGAAGTGGTAGAAGAGAAAGATGGATGGAGAAAGACGGGGGTCTTTTTGGAAAAGAAGATAGATTTGTTTATAAGGAGCGAGATATAGGGAGGGGCAAAATAGAGGGAAAGTAAGCGAGAGAGAGAGAGAGAGAGAGAGAGAGAGAGAGAGAGAGAGGAGAGAGAGAGAGTGAAATAAAGAGAGAGTGAAAGAAAGAGAGAGCGAAACAGCAAGGCACAGAGGGAGAGACAGCAAGGAGAGATAGAGAAAAGAGAGACACTGAGAGAAAGAGAGAGGTCGAGAGATAAGCAGATAGAGAAACAGAGAAAAAGACAGACAACTGACGGACAAACTGACAGGTCGACAGGCCGACACACACACGCAGAAGAAGGCAGAGCTTGAGACAGAAAGGATGTTGCCGAAGCTGTTTCCAATCGTATTTCCAGAACCGTTGTGTGAACTTTACACACTGACACTAACATTGAGAGATGCATTCAACAAATCCACATTGTTGGTGGGAGTCCCGAGGACCTTCTGATAAAAAGCCTATGTGGATTTAAACTAGAGCGATCATTTTCTTCAGATAAGACATTTAATAGGCAAAATAAATTGAAAGCTTAATTTTTTTGTTCTAACTCTAAGAACTAATTCTTCATGATTGCAACATTTCATTTATTTATTTATTTCATGTAAACCCATGGTGGAGCGCTGAGAGTATAATCCGCGAGATTGCCTGTTCGAGCCCACCCGGGAACAAAATGATTCCTATGATTTCGTCGCCTACATTACTGATTGAGTCAGAGTCAGGAAAATGTCACAACGTTGGGCGTTCAAAAAACAAACAAACAAATAAATAAATGTATTTAAACTTTTAGGTGACTAAATATTTCTCACTTAAGGACCTACTCGTACAATTGTACGGTTCCCGTATATAATTTCATACTTGTAGGCAACGGAAACTGCCGTGTAGGGCACTGCTTAGTAGGATTTCAAAAGAGATATTCATACATACGATCTACTGAAGAAACGTGTAATGATTTATCAAAAAGGTGGAGGTTTTGCCATTCTAACTGCATAGCTACATATATATTTTGTCGAAAACTGGTGGTTGTTAAAGTCAATTCATTGTTTTTTACTGTTTTCCATAGATAATCTTAAATATGTTTCTGTGCAATCGGAGCCTCTATTGGATATAGGAAGAAAAAAACAGGTGGCGAGAACAGACAGTGAATTCCTAAACATAAAAAGAAAAGTAAGAAACGAAAATCTTCGACACGTTTATGGTTTGCGTGAACTTACGTTTAGGAGCGCCCTACAGACAAAAGGTACAGAAGTAAAGGAGAAAGTATTGGTCTCCGCTCACAAAGAGGCGTACACGTCACTTTCTGCATGAGTACAGTTCATTGCATTTCCCGTTTGGTTGGTTTCTGGGGCGGGGTCTTTCAGAGTTGTATACAAGCTGTATCTTACAGCCTTAGCTTCAAGACAAGGCAAAAATGAAAGACGTCTTGAAGAGCAGGCTCGAATTGTTTATTGTCTTTTTTTCTCGTCTTCTCTTAGTAAAAAACTAGATATAGTTTTTAGTGATCGCCTTTTCTGACATGCTTGAAGACACCTAATATAATGTTAATAAGTATTTGTCCGACCATGGAAATTTATTCACGAGATTCTCACTCAGCCTTGTACCAAAGCTCCTTAAGATTGTTAAACCGCCACGATACTTTTTTACTTTTTCTATCAAGAGATGTTTCGACCCTCCCAATCTACATGCCATTTGCGCTTCTAAAACTCGAGTACATGTCATTGCGAATCATGTGACAGAGAATCAGAATGCTTAGTAGCACTGCGAAACACTTTTCTCTTTATGATAATCGAGTCGGTAAAACATTTCGCCAATTTTTTGTTGTTGCTTCAATGGCTATTTTTCTTCTTATATTTCGCTTTCTTTTAAGGTCTAGTTTGATAAAGATGACAAATAAATGTAATGTGTTCGATTATAAAGCTTTTTGGCAGTGAGTTTATAAAAGAGCGTACTGATTTTTTTAGCGATGATGTATTACACCTACCATGTCCGTTTGTTTAACGAAGTTTTAAATTTTTTTTCCTTCTCCACTTATTTATAATTCTTGGTTTTTAAGAACATTACTTATTTCATTTTTGACAAACTTTAATGCCTTCTTATGTTCCGCCAGTATGTAGACCTTTATTTTTATCTTTCAGATTTGGCACCGGTGGCATGCAATGCTTTTTAAGTTTACGAGGTAAAACAGGTTTCACTCACGAGTATGATCCGTCATTTATCTCGCGAATGAGCTCTGGTCTTATGAGGCAGACATCATCCGTACATCTCCACTCGGACTGCCCGCTGAGCAGGTAGTTCACCTCACAGGTACTGGGGACAAAAAACAGCACAACATAAAATGGTTTCGTACATAGGTAAAAGCACCGAAATACACACAAATCAGGTAAAAGGATACTTAAAGAATAAAGAAAATAGTGAAGGTTCTATCTTTCACAGAAGCTCTCAAAATAAAATAAAAAAAGACCTAAGATGGCATGGCCGCCATTCCAGACGAACGACCTGTAAATTGTAAACTTTCTTTTGTGAAATGTCGCACAAATAACAATCTCTTTTATGTTTCAGGTATTGTTTTGATCCCAAGTTGAACAAGTGTTTCACAAATCTGTTCCATTATAAAGCCTTTAGCCTACTAAAGCCGAAATATTTTTGGGGAGCCTTGGCAAAACGCAAAAAAATTATTAGGACCAGTCGTATGTTAGAAGCACACTTCAGTCTGGTTGCACCTCCTTGAACTGGGCCAAAAATAATAATAATAATAATAATAATAATAATAATAATAATAATAATAATAATAATAATAATAATAATAATAAAGTATGAACTTCCGTGATCTGTCGTGGGCGGATCAGGTTTGTTTAGGCTCTGAAGTTGCTCATGCTTTTTCAATATTAATTAATTACTTAAAGATCCAACTTATGTGAGAGGTTTAGTTGATCTAGCACGATTTTATTGACCAGCACGTTGGGTTTTTGTTGATAGATTGCACATTTTATATTCTTCTCACTAACATAATTATGTACTAATGGCGACCAAGCAGGTAAAAATTGAGGGCCTGACTCCTGTGTTTGTATTGCACAAGGCTTTGGCTTCTAAGCCAATCAATAGGCTGGATATCTGTTTTGCCTGATCAAAAGTTACTGGCAGAGAAAGCTTTGTTGGCGCCCAACAAATTTGGCCAGGAATGGCGTCTAAGACGCTAAGAAGGCGTTATTAATAAACGTACTTAATTTCAAAGGTCTCTCCACAACCGTTCCACCAAATAACCCGTACGTTTCAGGTGGTCGATGTCAGCCAACGGCCATGAGATTTTGTTTTGTCTAAAAAACCTAAACATCGACTTGAGATCTGAACTAAAACTAGAAACTTACAGGACAGAGACGGGAGGGCTGACCCAGTTCAAGGACAGGTCGTGGATTTGTCTACATAGGCCTTCCTCCGGTGCCCTTACCTCAATACACTCAAATAGACCTATGGAGAGCCTTCAAGTTTTGGTGAACTTAACTTAAGTTAAGTCGAGCGTGTGCAAGTGAGCATTCAGAAAATATCTTAGTTAAGTTTCTACTTAGCACAAAGTAACCGATCAATCGACTATGCGCATGCGCAATGCGTACTTTCATTTGTGAGAAAGGGGAGCTAATGAATATTCCGCTGACCCAGGGTGACCCTTTGGCACACCTCTAAACACTTTACACACACATACACACTTTGCCGCTGATGCGGCTACTTTAGATCTAGGCTTATAGGTCATGCAATTTCATAAATTTTGGTTAAATTTACTTTCTAGTAACTAACTAAGGTATAGATTCTAGTTTCTCATTAATAACAACCTAGATTTAGATCTACACGCAAGTTTAGATGTAGATCTAGGCTGAGGTTTGCGGCAGTAGAAGACGCGACATTACTCGATTATAATTATTAAAAAAAACACCGTACGGTAATGTTAAATGCATCGAATAAGTTTAAGTGAGACTATACATGAATAAAAATGATTGTTGTATGTACACTTTCGCTTTATTGTTTTATTAGGCGTATTTTAAAAATTGAGTCGAGAGGTTTACAAGATGGCGGTCGAAATGGCGGATTTGTTGCTTTTATGGCGCGTTGAGCTATAAGAAAAAGCAAGGCGCTGATTGGCTACGTTTTTACTTAGGGTAGTTTACGACGGGGTATTTCGAACTTACTAAGTTCGCACGTAGTAAGTCGACTTAACGGCTAAAACACCCAGTTGCATCAAACTTAAGAGGAAAGTGTAAGTTACGACATAAACTTACTACGACAAAAACCACTTGCATACGGACCCTGATCTAAAACTCATGAGATTTTGTTTTGTCTAAAAAACTAAAATCTAAACATCGACTTGAGATCTGAACTAAAACTAGAAAATTACAGGACAGAGACAGGAGGGCTGACCTAGTTCAGGACAGGTCGTTGATTTGTCTACATAGGCCTTCCTCCTGTGTCCTTACCTCAATACACTCAAATAGACTATGGAGAGCCTTCATGTAATATAGAGGCCAAAAAGATGGAGATAAAGTTTTATTTACTAGAATCGAGGCGAGAGGGAAAAAAGAAACTATAGAAAAGGAAAGAGAGAGCAAGATGGCGGGAGCAGCAGAAGAAGAAATGGGTCATGGTCATGGCGACACTGCAAGGGCTGACACGGCGCACAAGGTACGCGGCGTACCAACTCGCCTTTTACACAATACGTGTACAACACGACATAAAATAAAACACACAGAGGCCTTAGAGCGAGCAATGAAGAATAATAAGAGTAAAGATGATCTGAACAAGTGGAGGCTAATAACATGGACTAACGTCGATTACAAAGTTTTCACCAAGCTGTTCGCTATACGTCTTCAATGTGTCATTAAAAAGATAGTCCACCAAATCAAAGCGGGTTTATCAAAGGGAGAAATATAACAACTCATACAAGACTGTTGTGTGATATTATTAGGTATGCAGACAATGATCAATTTGGGAGGATTGCTGTATCTCTTGATTATCAAAAGGCATTTGATGAAGACGTGATTATCTTTTAAATAATACTGAAAGTGCAGTTAAAATGTAAGGTAGATTTCCGAATGGTTCCAAACGTGTCGAAGGGTTAGACAAGGGTGTTGTATAAGCCCTTTACTGTTTATACTAGTCGTGGAGTTGCTAGCAATTACAATAAGAGGCAACTCAAACGTCAATGGCATTTTAAAATAAGGGGATCAAGGCAGTGTTATTGATGATATAAAAATACTCCAATATGCTGATGAGATGACGCTCCTTTTACAAAACAAGGACGATTTAGAAGTTACCTAGCAGAGATAGATAGATTTACAGCTGTGTCTAGACCCCGGATGAACAGAGAAATATGTCGGCATGTGGGTCGGGAGTCACAAAACAAATCGAGAACGAGGGTAAGAAATATATTGAGCAGAATATGGAAACAATATTAAAATTCTCGGTATATATTTCAATGCACGTGTGGAGGACTCTAGAATAAAACAAAACAGAATAGCAAAAATAGAAGAAAGAAAAAGCGCCGTACAACTTTGGCATGAACGTAATCTATCGTTGTATGGAAATGTGATAATTGCCAAAACATTTTTATTATCAAAAGTCTACTATGTAATGCAATCATTATCCCTAACATGACAACGGAAGTGCTTGCGGCAGTTGACAGTATTATTTTCAAGTTCTTGTGGCGCAGGAAAGTTTAAAACAAAAAGGCCTTTGAAGAAATAAAGAGAAGTACACTATGTAAGCAAATGCCTGATGTATGGAGGCCTAGGAGTCATCAGCATCAAGGGTCAACATACGGTTTTCCAATTAAATTGGTTCAAGAACGTCTGTGAACCGTCACTTGAGCCGGGCACAATATTCTTTATAAATTAGCCATTTATTTCTGCAAAAAACTATTTGTTTCAAGTACATGTACCTAACAAAATAAAGCGTTAAACCTAAAGATAATAAAGGGGCTACACAAATAATCTCATTTTTCTGACAAAATGCAATGAACAGCTGGTTGACCTGGAAAAGGACGAAGATGGCGCTTCTTATTTAGTCTAAGTCGCTGCGGTACAGCCATTCTTTAACAACGCTCTATTTAAAAATGCAAGCCTTTATGGATTAAAATGGATAAAAGGGGGATTAGATAAATATGGCTACTTTTTAGTTGAGGTTGAAGAACAAATTGGTAACTATGCCGGTACTTTTCTTGACCAGTGCACTGCGCTATACATGAAATCTGGAAGAACATCTTTCTTAATGTTGACAATAACACTTCAAGTTTTAATATCCAATTTTATTTACATCTAGACGCTGGTATCAGTGACATCGCCAAAAACAACTTACACAAAAAAAAAAAGCAGTTGAGAGAAAAGATAGTACATTATAAAAGGGGCTACCATAATATTATGCGGAATAGACTTCTGGAAAAGAAAGTATTTCTGGGCGGGAATAATTATTATCATGTTAAGAGGCTAGGCTAATGCTTCTACATTTTAAAATTCTGCACATAATCTATCCTACTAATATTCTTCTCCGGAATTCTGTGGAATGCATGATTTCATTGAGCATTTCTTTATTCATCGTGGATGGCTTAAGGGTATTTGGATGTTTATCTACGATTATGTTCAAACAAAAACCGGATTTAAAATTGACGCAGATGAAAAGGTTCCACCAGACCAGTTGGTGACCTTATCGATGACCCATTGCTTATAAACAATCAGAAAAAAACAAAACAAAACAAAAACAAAACAAAAACAACCATGATCATTGTTATCCCGAAAATATGCATTGGTAAAAATGAGATATTGAAAAAATTAATGATCTAAAATTAACTTTCGAGCTTGAAACTACCATTGGAAATAAATTAATGGCTAGACAACTTAAAACCGCTAGGAAGAGTAAGTTTTTCAATCTTTTCTAACTTTCTCTTTTCTATAAACACCGTTGATACATTTGAAGCGTTTTTGTTTGTTTAAATCAGTAATACATTACATTACAATCTCACAATGCTTAATTTAAAAAAAAGTCTACTTACACCCTGGATTTTTTTGTCTCATGGAATAGTTAATTAAAAAAAAAAGCGGGAAGGGGGAATCGAAAAAAGAACGATGATGTTGGTTAATTATTGAGCAAGCTGACTCGGAATTTTCAACACTTATACCTTGGTTCGAAAGGACACTGATAAAAGAGAATTCATTCAGTCAGCAACCTTCATACGTTTTTGTGTTGTTGTTTATTTCCTTAGGAATTTCAATAAACTACGGAGAATAATTATCACAAGTTTTAATATCACATATGGGAGTGAGAAAAATGAGAGAAGGGATTTTTAATTTTTGTTTGTTTTGTTGTTGTTGTTGTTTTGTTTTTTGTTTTTGTTTTTGTTTTTGTTTTTTTGTTGTTGTTTTGCAGAAAGAAGTTAGGGATACTAACTATAGAAAAAGAGGGGAATTAAAAATAACTGAAGATTTAACGTCCAGCTTTTTGTTGGATAAAAGTGTAACCTCAGCAAAACAAGCCCTACTCCAATCCAACATAAAGAAATGCAAATCTTTTAGATCCTCAATGAAGATACTAATTACCTCAAATAGTTTTTTTTTTCAAACTAGGGTAGGGGAATTATAAAACGCTTTATGGCAAGCTCGTCCTAGACACAGGCTCGCTTTTGCTCTTTCTTTAACGATAATTATATCAACTGTTTCATAATAAGCCAGATAAAGCTCTAGTATGAGGTACTGCTTGGTTTTTAATTTCTCTCGGAAATAATGCTAAGAGGTTTTGCACGTGCCAGCCAATCAGGCTGGAGGGCAAACAGAGGCACTTGTGCCTGTGTGTAAGGTTTACACCTGTTAAAGCCCTTGGCGAATAGTCTGGTGGAGGGAGAGAGAGAGAGAGATAGAGAGAGATGGAGAGAGAGAGAGAGAGAGAGAGAGAGAGAGAGAGAGAGAGAGAGAGAAACACAAACACACACACACACACATACCTCAGAGAGAGTCAGAGAAACAGAGAGACAGACAGACAGACAGGCGGACAGACAGGCGGCCTGTCGGACAAACAGAGAAAGAGCGACAGAGACAGAAACAGAGAGAAAGGTCTTAAGTGGCGCATCAGGTGGCTCTTAGCTTGCTTAATGTCACGGCAGAGAGTCAGGCATCGAACCGCTTGTTTACGTAGGCGTTTTGCTTGTACGACGTGTTACCCTCGGCACAATCAGAAGACTTGAGTGAATGGAAAACTGCTGGAAGACAGTCATCGTTGTAGCACAGGCTGTGAAGAAGACTTGAGTGAATGGAAAACTGCTGGAAGATAGTCATTGTTGTAGCACAGGCTGTGAAGAAGACTTAAGTGAATGGAAAACTGCTGGAAGATAGTCATTGTTGTAGCACAGGCTGTGAAGAAGACTTGAGTGAATGGAAAACTGCTGGAAGATAGTCATTGTTGTAGCACAGGCTGTGAAGAAGACTTGAGTGTTCGAGCCCTGCTCTAGACGCCGTGGTTCTGCTTTACTGTTTTGGTCTATTTCAGTATAATGGGTACAACGCCTTGGGCTTCTGCCGCCTTATTTAACTTTCTGGAGATCAGGGGGAACCAGAGGACGTTCAACCCAGTAACCCACAGAGAAAGGAGACCCCCTCTCTCTCTCTCTCTTTCTCTCTCTCCCTCCATCTCTCTCTCTCTCTCTCTCTCTCTCTCTCTCTCTCTCTCTCTCTCTCTCTCTCTCTCTCTCTCTCTCTCTCTCTTTCTCTAAAGAAACTGCGTTAATCGACGATTTAAAAATGTGCGTAATAGTCAAGTACATTGATTTTCAACAAATTAAGTAAAATCTCCAGTAAAAACAGTTTCTGATTGGCTGGCCGATCAAACCGGTTATCCACATCCATATCCATATATCAGCGCTGG
>RQTK01000195.1:29894-47033 GCA_003991915.1 Elysia chlorotica
CTATCTATTTTTGTATTGTCCTACCTTGAGTTTACGGCCATTCCATGCGACACATGTGTTTCGAGCGGTTTCAGCAACCGCTCTCTATCTATCTATCTATCTATCTATCTATCTATCTACCTATCTACCTACCTACCTACCTACCTATCTCTCTCTCTCTATCGTGCTACCAACCGTTGAGCGCTAAACTTAACTCAACTCAACTCAACTCTCTCCTCCACTAGGTCTACGTGGCAGTGACTCTGTGCTCTGTGTCCACCCTACTGTGCGCCATCACCGCCATCTTGACGGGCACTCACGTAGTCCACCCGCTGCTCACCGTCTCCAAGTGTGTCTACATCCGCGCCCAGCGCATGTGCAGATGCGTGACTCGGTTTCAGCGGGACGGACTTCAGCTGGAGGAGGTTTCCACGGGAGGTAGGGCAAGATTTTCTCTTTCTCCCTCTTTGTCTGCAATTCATTCTCTCTCTCTCTCTCTCTCTCTCTCTCTCTTTCTCTTTCTCTCTTTCTCTTTGTCTCTCTCTCTTTGTCTCTCTCTCACACTCTTTGTCTCTCATTTGCTCTCTCTCGCACTCCTTGTATGTAGTTCGCGCTCTCTCACTTTTTTATCTCTCGCTCGTTCTCTCTGCCACTCTTTGTCTTTCACTTGCTCTCTCTCTCTGTCTCTCAGTCTCCCTCTCTCTCCCTGTCTCTCTCTCTCTCTCTCACTCTTTGTCTCTGACTCGCTCTCCCCCCTCTCTCCCCCCTCCCCCTCTCTCTCTCTGTGTCTGCAATTCACTATCTCTGTCACTCTTTGTCTCTAATTCGCTCTCTATGTCACTCTGTCTCTAATTAGCTCTCTCTTTCACTATCATGTCTCTAATTCGCTCGCTCTATCTCTATCTATCTATCTCTTTGTCTCTTGTTCGCTCTCTCCCTCAACTTGTGTCCCTCTTTTCCCCCCTCTCTCCCTCTCCCTCCCTCTCTCTCTCTCTCTCTCTAATTATATGGGTACCAATAACTTGCGCTAACAACACTGCGGGTATACAAGTCAATAGTTTGCCCCATAATAATTATTAATTTTGCGCTGCAAGTAGAAAAAAGTAGTAGCAACAACAACAATTGAAGTCTATGACAGAGCTATGGCTGGACGGCTTAAGGTGAAAATACCCTAGCTATCGTCATCACTTTCCCTATGGACCCATTATCACAAATTCTCCAACCTCTACCCCAGTGAGGCGAACTGGCTAAAGTGGTAGAGCGTTGGTGTCCAAACAGGATGTTCCCGGTTTAAAATTATGTATTTGTTCGATTAGGTTCCCTACTGGTTAGGTCGGTATCAGTACATAAATAATGTGACCGACGAGACAGGGGTCTTGGGATCCCCGCTCTGCTCTTTAAGTGACATCACGTAAAATTGTCAGGCGTTAGTCTTTGGAGCCGTCTACAATACAGCCTGTGGAATGGATTAACATTGTAAGGCGCCTAGACTGATGTCCACCATGATAGGCGTGTACGGGGTCCTGGTCCTGCTGGGCGTGGTCGCATCGGTCATCGCCATCCTCGTCTACAGGACGGAGCGGCACCGCAAGTTCCTCATGCAGGTTGGTGATCTAGTCTATCAAAAGCTTTCTCAGTCACTCTTACTCACTTAGTTACTCACTCACCCATTATCTTACTCACTCACTGGTCTACAGGACGGAGCGCCACCGCAAGTTCCTCATGCAGGTTCGTGTTGTTAGTTGGTAGTACATGTAACTCACTGTCTCTCTCTCTCTCTCTCTCTCTCTCTCTCTCTCTGACTAACAATTTATTCGATCAACCGCTTTCTCAGTCACACTCCCATTCTCTCACTCACTCACTAACTCACATTCTCTCGCTCACCCATTCTCTCACTCATTTAGTTACTCACTCACTCTCTCACTCACTCACCCACTCGTCTACAGGACGGAGCGCCACCGCAAGTTCCTCATGCAGGTTGGTGAATCACTTTCTCAATCACACACCTATTCTCTCACTTACTTATTTACTCACTCACTTAGTTACTCACTACCACACACCCATTCCCTCACCCACTTACTAACTCACTCACTCAGACACCCATTCACTCACTCACCCACTCAGTAACTCATTCGCTTAGTTACTCATTTACTCACTCATTCTCTCACTCACTCACCAACTCACTCACACACCCACTGTACCCACTCGTCTACAGGACGGAGCGCCACCGCAAGTTCCTCATGCAGGTTGGTGGTGTTATTTGGTTGTAACTCACTCGCACTCTCTCTCTCTCTCTCTCTCTCTCTCTCTCTGTCTCTCTCTCCCTGACTAAGAATTTATTCTATCAACCGCTTTCTCAGTTACACACCCATTCTCTCACTCACTCACAAACCCATTCTCTCACTCACTCACGTTCTCAGTCATACACCCATTCTCTCACTCACTCACTTAGTTACTCACTCACTCACAAACCCATTCTCTCACTCACTCACTTTCTCAGTCACACACTCATTCTTTCACTCACTTACTCACTTTCTCAGTCATACAACCATTCTCTCACCCACTCACTTAGTTACTCACTCACTCACAAACCCATTCTCTCACTCAATCACTCACAAACCCATTCTCTCACTCAATCACTCACAAACCCATTCTCTCACTCAATCACTCACAAACCCATTCTCTCACTCACTCACTTTATCAGTCACACACCCATTCTGTCACACACTCACCTACTCGTCTAGAGGACGTAGCGGCACCGAAACTTCATCATGAAGGTTGGTGCTGTTATTTGGTAGTCACTTGTTCATTAACTCACCTTAAGTGAGTGAGTGAGTGAGTCTGTGTATGTATGATAGTGGGGTACTGAGTGAGTGTTTGTGTGGGTAAGTGAATAAGGCCCACTAAATCTCCCACTCACCCTCAATCTTGCAAACACAAAAAATAACACTCACTCACTCACTCCCCTACTCACATACTCTCTCACAATCACTCACTCACTAGCACATCCATTCACCTATCCACCCACTAACTCACCCACTCACTCACAATCTCACAAACACATAAAGTTTCACTCACTTACTCTTTCCCTGGACTTGCTATAACTTTTTGTTTACTAATGTATTATTCTCGTCAACTACATAACTATGTACTTCTTGCCATTTCTTGTTTATTCATGGAATAATATGAATAATATCTAATATCGTATACACCAATTTTCTTGTTTCTTTAGAATGCCGGCTACGAGGACACATACAGCTCTCCCTCCAATCCAGCCTCCGCCTCCTCATCCTCGTCCTCCTCGGAAAACTTTTCGGAGCACCACGTGATGTTGCCCATGTCATCATCATCCGGCAACACAAACAACAACAACAGCAGCAACAGCAACAGCGATGCAAGACAGGCCAACAGCATGCTGCAAGACAGGCCAACAGCATTAGCGCAGCCAACATCTACACCAACGCTAACGCCACCGACGACGATTTAGACGACGGCAAAGTGATGACCACCAGCAACATCGTCATATCAAGTCCTAGCGTTGTGGCTAGCAATACCATCAACAACATATCAAGTCCTAGCGTTGTGGCTAGGAACAACACCAACAACAATAACAACAACAATAACAAAGCTGATACACCAGAGCTTAGCAAATCCCGCGCTAAGAAAGGCTCTGCCGCCAAGGATAAGACAAAGCTCAAGGGGAAGCAACTCTCACCAGCAATGACGAGCACAGAGGAAGAAGGCAGCAGCACGCCGAGTGACACACTGTGTAGTTCCGCCGACGCACCGGTGGGGTACATCGAAGCGTGTCGCATGAGACGCTGCCAGAGTTTCAGCCAGCCTCGGCGTAGAGCAGTCAGCCCTGCTAGTTCCTCATCTTCCTCCACATCTTTCAGAGGCCCTGCCTCACCAACAGCGGCTGGGGCCAAGCCTGGACTGGGGCTAACTAGGTCAAGCGGTGGGCGGCCTGAGCCTCCGTCCAAACTACGGGAGCACCGGAAAAAGGGAAGGCGGGCAGTCACTCTCCATGGCTTGGACAGAGAGCAGTTGCTGTTGATTCTCAGCCTCCAGATGCGCTATCTTCAGGAGTCCGATCAGGTGGCAAAAGGAGGGCAGGAGGCTCAAACTTTTCCTGGTGAGATAAGTTCGCTACAGAAGCGTGTAGAAAAGCAAGGTTTGAACCCTGGACAAGCCAGTATACCGGCAGATGCTCTGACTGCTAAAAGTATTGGGCAGCTAGTAAACATCCCAGGGGATCCTACAATAGAACTGTACAATGTAGACGAGTCTACACGTGTCCCTGGTATCCTCAAAAAGCCTAATGTTGACCAGGGTGGGATACCAAACAGTCAATTAGTTCTGAATGACAAGCAAGGTTATCTCACTGATAACAACACATTGCTAAATACTGCAGCAAATGCAAGACTGTTTTCCAACATCCACGATATCGTGAGGGGCAAACAGTACATGGGAGGATTCGGAAGCACTCCGAATTTAAACAAAAGGTTTGACGGCTATGGCGGTCTGGAGAACCAGATATTCAAAACTTCGCAACAACAAATTAATCCGCAGCAACATCAGCAGCTGCTGCATACACAACTGCAACAACATCAACACCCCCAAGAACAGCAGCCGCACCACCACCAACAGCAGCAACAGCAACAGACGGAAAAGGAACAGAATCTTCTCCCGATGTTCTCATCGCCGCCAGTGATGACGCAGTCGTTCCAACAGCTGCAGAGACGAGCCATGACACCGACGCCACGCCAAGAGCGTCAGGCCAGCAGCCGCCCACCCGAGGACAATTTGATGGAGAGCTATCTGCCGGCTTCCCTGGTCAGGTCCCACACCCCTCAGCCATACACGCCATACCAGCTGAGGGACGGGGGCGTCTTGTTCCAGTACAATGGACCTCGTCAGATGCCTCAAGCCTTGCCACAAGCACCACCTCAAGTACCACCTCAAGTACCACCTCAAAATGCCAGTCTTCTGCAGCCACAGCCATATCAACAGCAGCAGCAGCAGCAACAACAACATCATCAAGGTAGTCTGCTTCACCCATCATCGGTTCCACAGAATCCACATTCTGAGTCCATTACTTCTATTCAGTCGAATCAGCTGCAACAACTACAAGGGCACCAACCGCAACAGGAACAGTTGAGTAGTCAACAGCTTCACTTGCTGCAGCAGCAGCAACACCACCAACAACAGGAACAACTGTTGTTGAAGAGACAGCAACAGCAGCTCATGCTTCAACAGCAGCAGCGGCAGCAACAGCACCAAGTGGCGATGATGCAGCAGCAGCAGCTGGAGATGTTACAGCAACAGTGGCTACAGGAGCACCAACTCCTAGCACAAAGGCAACAACAACAGCAACACAACAACAACAACAACAACAACAACGAAAACAACCACAGCAACTACAACAACAACATACGCCTGTGCCACTGACAAACCAGCAACTGGCTTCCCCAAATCTGCCTCCTCCTCTGCTGCCAGCTCCTCTCTTGCCTCAGCCAGCCCTGCACTCTTATCAGCCACAACGGAAACTGTCGGACGTTTCCCAGACAACATCTATGACGGCCAGTAGCATCACAACAACCACCACCATAGACGGCGACGAGGTGGATGAGGAGCCTCCAACGTTAATAACCTACGACTTGAGAAACGTTGGAACCTGCGGACCTATCGTGTACGAAAATGTCCCCATGGCTCGTAGCTCTCTCAGCCAGGGCTCTGGCTCGTATCGGGGCTCTCCCTCCCCCTCCTCCTCCAACACATCCTCACTGGCGCGGCCTCCTGGTATGGCAGGTGGACATCTCCTCAGACCAGGGGAACAGCAGCAAAGAGAACTGACCCCTCTTGCATCAAATCCACAAGAAAATCCCAGCTCTAATCCTGGCAGTAGCAGCCAAAGCAACGATTGTCAACAAATGTCGCGCCAAACGTCTGAAATCTCTAACGCCTCAACAGGCTCGGAAGGCGTTGTCTCAATAACTACTGCAACTGCAACTGCAACTGAAACTGGAAACAGCCCAACCAAGAAACTCGCAGGTCTCTTCTCGAGGTCCAAGACTCCACCGGCCCAGAAGAAAGCCAAGAAGATGTCCAAGAAGGAGAAGGCGGCGCTGAAGCAGGAAGTGGAGGCGGCAGCCAACCTGGCAGCGGCGCAAGCGGCGGCTGGGGCTGAGGCTGCAGCCCAGGCCTCTTCCAGCCCTGCGGGGGGTGGGGGCCCCCCACTCAAGCGGACAGACTCTACGGCCAGCGGGGGCAAGACCGATCGCTGGCAGATAGTGCTGGAGAACGGCAAGACTCAGGGCGGGAAGACCTTGTGGGAGAACGTCCAGAGGAAGGTGGTCTCCGACCCTCAGACTCCGGACTCCACTCTGGACCAGCACCAGAAGGCGGAGAGGAAGTTCTTTGCAGAGAGCCCGGTCCAGCAACTACAACAGCAGCAGCAACAGCAACTACAACAACAGCAACAACAACAGCAACTACAACTGCAAAAGCAATTGCCACAGGCGCAGCCACAGCAGAATCCCGCTCCGGTTGTGCTCAATGGTATTTTGAAAAAATCAACAGTGCCATCTAACACGTACAATAGTACGGACACAACACTAACCCCAGCTAATAAGTCAATCCAAGCTCAAGTCTCAACAAAGAACTCCAACCCCTACCTTCCTCAACCATACCCAACTCACGACCTTGATCCAATCCCTAACCCTCTTTTCCCTGATGTTAACCCACCATACCCTAACCCAAACCCTGTGTACAAAGACGTGTCCCCAAACCAGCACGCCTTTCTTCCTATCGCCAACTCGTCGACGGATAACTACGAAGACATTGCGGAGATGGCTGCTCTGTACAACAAACAATCTTTCCCAGCCTTGACAACTCAGCAAGGCCTGAAGCCCCCATCCAAACCTCCCAGAGTGTACCCATATCAACCGGTTCACGGCGCTACTAGCAACCCAAACAGTGCGATCAGTTCACTTAATGCCGGAGAAATCCCAGGCTTCCAGGCCCAGTCTCAGTCCCAGTCTCTTCGCCCCAAAAGTTACATCAATGCCGTGGAACCAGAGATACCACCAGTTGGGGTCAGTGGCAACGCTGAGTCTGGTCCTTACAGAACAGACGTCCCTCCACAGCCTAACTCTAGGAACTTACACCCAAACGACATTTACGGCGGTATGAATGGCGATGTGTATTCCCGCCCGAGACGTAGGTCTGCTCCTCAAGGACCCATCCAACAACAGCTGCAACAACAACTCCATCGCCAACAACAACAACAACAGCAACAACAACAACAGCAGCAGCAACAGAGAAATGGTCGGCCTGTACCATCATTAGGTCACGCCTACTCAAACCCACAGCGGTCGGCGTTTCACACCTTAAGCCACGCCCATCATGTTGGCCCCTCCCCCTCCCCGTCACCCAGCCTGTCCTCAGCCAATGAAGCTTGCGACACAGACCTTGACGACTTGCCCCCGCCCACTTGGCAGAGCCGATACCTGAGAAGTCAGTCGTTCTCCCCGCCCCCTTACGCCCCAAGATCTCTACACCAGTCCATGGATGCCATCAACAAACGGGCCTCAGTTAGGTAAGACGTACTTGAAACCATTGAAACCTTAGTCAATGTTAGGTACATGTAATATTAAATATTGGAGGAAAAGAATAACATAGAAATATAATGATTTTTTTTTTCAGAGATTCACACGTTGGATTTGGAGAGTTTCCTAAGAATATATTTTGTTCAAGGGATTTACATAGTCATGTAGGAGAATATCAAGATAGACATTGAAATAGGTTAAAGCAGTAGAGAAGGCTACATTGTTGTTGTTGTTGTTGTTGTTGTTGTTGTTGTTGTTGTTGTTGTTGTTGTTGTTGTTGTTGTTGTTGTTGTTGTTGTTGTTGTTTTATTATTATTATTATTATTATTATTATTATTATTATTATTATTATTATGAACATTGATGCAACAGGAAAATTAGAAAGTGTAAAGGAAGCAAAGGATCTAGAGGCGAAACATTAAAAAAAATATGTTCAATTGAAAGACAATAACAGGTATATAAAATGTACGTTGTACTTTTTTCTTTGACGAAATACTAAACTCTTAACTCAATTTCCTCAGATCCAACTCAAGCTCGTCATCTGACCAGCACAATACGTCCATGACCTCATCGGAGAGATCGTTTTCCACGGTGGGAGGGGGAGGCAGTGTCCGACTCCGCAATCATCCAGCACAGGGTCAGACTTTACCTCAGGGACCCACCCTCGACAGGTTGACCACCAACGGCAACATTCACAACGTAAACAACACGGGTAACATGAAAAACAACAACAGCGTCGCTGATCGACGCTTCTGTCTCACCCAGCAGCGACAGCAGCAGCAACAACAACAACAACAACAACAACAACAACAACAACAACAACAACAACAACAACAACAGCAACAACAGTATTCATTTCAGGTGAATAGATTGGAGCTCCCACCAGAGCAGATCCTGTCCAACGGTCCCTTCCCAGTTCCACACCATCAACAGATGAAAGACCAACCACAGGAGAACGGCTCTGATGATTCGTACATGGTGATGCGGCGCTGTCAATCAGTGGAGGCGGGGCCAAGCAGGCTCAGAGCTGGACCTCAAGGGATGTCTCAAGGGGGCGGAGCTTATTTAGCTCCGCCCAGTGTTGACTTTGGAGGAGATTTGTCCAACTTCGTAGGGGCAGGGGCAGGGGCTTCATCGCTCAACGACATACAGTCCCATAATGTTCCAAAACCTCAGAGTCCTCGGACGAGGCCCCGACATCAGCTACAACAGCAACATCAACAACAACAACAACAACAACAACAACAACAACAACAACAACAACAACAACATCAACTTCTGGCTCAAAACCAGCATGACTCAAACGTAACAGGATTATCATCTTACCAGAATCTCAAATTTGGATCTCAGTCTGCGCTTCCAGTCCCTGGTCACAAGGACGTCACCATAGCAACGCTGCAGGCGGTGTCGGGGGCTGGTCAGATTCAGGGCCACAACGGTGCCATGCTCCAGCTCAGTGACTCCAGCGATGTTGACGGCGAGTACTCTGAGACTGTCATTTAAAAAGGTTCCAGGCCTATTTATTGAAAAACTGGAGATCACCTGGAGCAATTGTACTTCCGGGTCCGTCGGTAGTGCCTCACGCGATGTTGACGGCGAGTACTCGGAGACTGTCATTTAAAAAGGTTATAGGCCTATGTATTGAAAAACTGGAGATCATCTGGAGCACCTGTACTTCCGGTTTCATTGGTAGTGCCTCACGCAATGTTGACGGCGAGTACTCGGAGACTGTCATTTAAAAAGGTTATAGGCGTATTTATTGAAAAACTGGAGATTATCTGGAGCACCTGTACTTTCATTAATGTGACCGGCTGAGACAGGAGTCATGGTATTCCTGCCCTGTCTCGTGTGTGGCAGCACATAAAATTGTCAGACGTCAGTTTGGGGGCCTATATAGTGCTGATATTGGACGTTGTACCAACTCAACAACAAAAACAACCTGTACTTCTGTTGCTAATGCTCTGGTCTATATGCGCAGTAAGTACGAAGTTTGGTTCTCAGCCTTTATATAGGATTTTGTGGAAACCTAGAAAATTCTAAACTAAGCCTAACCTTTTCACTGGTGCTGGCATATAAAACGCCTGTGGCTCAGTTGATAGTGCCTTGGTTTATATGAAAAGGAGGTACGAGGTTTGAATTCTAGATGGTGCCTTTGCCTTTGTATAGGATTATTTGGCAAGCTAGTGGATGCAAACCTAAATCTTATCATTGGTGCTCCAATGTGGAGCGCCTGTAAATCAGTCTTAATTACCGTGAACTGACAAACAGAGAGTCTGACGTTCGAAAGAGTAGTGTCACGGAAGCGGCGTCATTTCCTAAAAAAAAATTTTAGGTGACTTGCGTTTTGATCTAGATTAGTGACCACGAAGGTAGGGAAATCAGGGCCTTTAAAAAAACCTAATGGGATGTATATCCCCATCTCTCTCTCTGTGGTTATCAGTATTTTTATGTTAGTAGTCGTAGAGAGCTCTTGGGATACCATTTTCCTTTTGGATATATATGGCTGTGAACACAGTCAACTTCCTGACCTTCACACCCACCATGAGACAGCATCCTCATGGTGAAGAGTGGTTCTGCGCATGCCTGTTCGCTCCATCTCAGCTGAATTCTATGAATACGTCGGGACGACAGAATCATAATTATACTTCACCTTACAGGTAAGTTTCGTCTAATTTATATATGAGACGATGATGTTGTTACCGCTCCATCGATCGGGTGTGAGCTTCTTTCACCCTTGCAAAGGCAATTGTTCAGAGCTTATTTATCTATCTGACTACCATTGAGCTTCTTCTGTACATTTTTTGTTTCCATTAAAATTCAGAACGTGCTAATTATGTAATGCATAATATTGGAAAATACATGACTATTAACTGTTGGACATACTGTTCGCTCTGAGATCTCCAGCTCTTTTTATCACTCAATCATTATTATTATTATTATTATTATTATTATTATTATTATTATTATTATTATTATTATTATTATTATTATTATTATTATTATTATTACTATTTGCAATAACTCATGTCATAACTGTCTATAATGTTTTGTTTTGCTGCATAGAATGACCATCATATGTGCCTTTAAAGGAAAAAAGTAAAGTTATATCTTATCTATCTTATCTTATCTTAATAATATAGCGGGCTTGATAAAAATAATTTAAAAAAAAAGATAAATGTACGCCCTGGCATATTTCTACTTTGCAATTACTCAGTTTTATGTTTTATTGAGCCCTGAGCTAGTTCAAAGTTTAATATTTTAAACCAATCATTGTATAGGATCCAGTTAACACTTTAGAAGGGTAAACGCCATCGCAAGTTAAAAGGGCTAATGATGGTGACTCAAAACCTTTACTAAATAAAATACACCAATATTTTTCTTCCATAAAACCTTTGATGTAGTTGGACAAGCCTGGGGTCACAACAATACACCCCTTCCGGGCCTTATTATGGAAATCTTTCTTGTGACAGCTCCAGTTCATTTGTACAGCCATCTTGATATTTAATCTTAAACAAATTAATGTAATTTATTTATCTAGCACTGATAATTTAAGAAGTTATGCCAAGTCGATGTAAAAACAGCTCTCTGTTTTTTGTTGTGGAAAGTTAAGAATACATTATTACATTAATGATAATAATGAATAATAAAACTATTTACATAGCATTTGTAATTTAAGAAGTTAAGCCAAGCCAATGCAAAAACAGCTCTCTGTTTTTTTGTTGTGAAAAAGTTAACAATACAATTACATTAATGAATATTATGAATATAAGAAGTTACGTCAATTTAATGAAAAAAGAATTCTCTGTTTTTGTTGTGAAAGATTAACAAAACCATTACATTAATGATTATGATGAATATTTAATTAAAGTAATAATGTTCTTGAAATCCAATACAGTAGACAACGGCTACTCTTTTTTTTATTGATCTTGCTTTTTGTCTATGAATTGTAAACAACAAATTTCCTTTGAATTTCCTTTAGGGGCTTTTTTGGTTGTGACTGTGTTTTAGTTTAAGTGCACTGGAATTAATAATATAAATATTAACACTTTCAGGGTGGGCTGAATAGTTTTTGTCAGTGTGTGAAGGCAGAGAATTTGCAATCAAGGATAAAGATAGAATTTGTCATGAATAAATTTTTTACATGAATATCATAACCCACATGCACATAATTCTGTGCATTATTATGATTTGAAAGGAAATTGTGTTTCCTTCTCTGTATTGCGTATTGGGTTTTTATCAGTTGCTCATATTTTTCCTTCTATGATATGTGCCTTTACACTCTCTTTGCCATCAGAAAGAAGAACAACTTTCTTGAAATAACTTTTTTGTTTTAACACATATTTTTTGTGTGTCAGTGTCTATTGCCTATCTCCATGTACTTATTGTATTTAATATTAATTTCTTGCAGACATAACTAAAATGATTGTATATATTTTTAAGTCCTATCATTTGCCATAAAATATGTTACATAAAATCATGTAGATTATTCAATTTGTGTAAAATATGCTATGTATAATTATGTACATTATGTGGGCATAAACGATGCTACTTACTAGGATGACAATTTTATGAATGTATAAATATGTTTTAAAATTGATTTCACGATTCTTAAAGAAACAGCTTTTTTATTTCTTAGTTCGAATTTTTCTTCATAAATGACTGTAGTAAATTTCTTGCCATAATTACGTCTGACTTCGGTTTTCTTTTGGAATGATTGGAAAGACTCATAGATTATCTGCATACAAAAGTCATTGTCCAGCTCGATTGTATCATCTATTTCCTTATGTCTTTGTAGCTCTCTGTCTTTGTTTGTCTCTGTCTCCTGTTTCTGTCTCTGCCCTCCTTTTTATTCTCTTGTTCACTCTTTCTAAATATAGATAGATAGATAGATAGATAGATAGATAGATAGATAGATAGATAGATAGATAGATAGAGAGGACGTCAATCTTGGAGCTCGTCCAGAATATATCCTATATAGAGCTGATGTTGGAAGTAAAACCAATTCAACAACAACAGCAACAACAACAACAACAACAACAACATCTTCTATACATCTTGAATAATTATGTTAAGGTTAAGCTACGAGATAGGCCTATAATTACGTCACTGACTTTTCTGTTCCCTATTATCTTTGTGTTTTGATCACGGGATAAACTCGTGTACCTTGAAAGAGTCGTAATTATAGGGACGATTTCACGTGTTGGCAAGAGAGTATCATCCATCATGCCACAGGCCTTTCACGACGTCATGTCCTGACGTTTTTCTTTTCTTTTTATTGATCAAAGCCGCGAAATTGAGAATGGCGAGTTTCTAATTAATGAGCAGGTGCTCTAATCAATAACCCCATCGTCAATTTTAAACTTTGTTAAATGGTTATAAAATGAATTGCCTGTCCTTTTCAGTAAATAAAAAAGGGGGATCGAGGAGGGAGGGGGAGGGGGGGGGCGGACTGACGCAATAGTTAGAGCGCCAACTTCCCAATCGGAAAGTTTGCGGGTAGAAACCCACGATCGGGCAATTTTGTTTTCAGATTTCGCTCCCTACTAGTTGAGTTAGTGTAAATAAACAGTTGCCGGCTGGGACGTTGTTGTTGTTGAGTTAGCTTAACGTCGAACGTTAGCACTATATAGGCTAAAGTATGGACGGGCCTTAAGACTGACGTCTGACAATTTTTACGTGCTGCCACACATGAGACATAGGATTCCATGACTCCTATATCAGCCGGTCACATAAAACTGACACGGACCCAACCAGTAAGGAAAAAAATCGCCAGGACTCGAACCACGAACCTTTTGCGTATGAAGCCGATGGTCTACCCCAGGGCCACCGCGCCTCCCTACGGGCTGAGACAGGAGTCCTGGTATCCCCGCCTGACAGAAGGTTAAACTGACTTGGGACCCGTCGTCGTATATAGAATCTACGAGGTATAAAACTAGTGGAGAGGTTCTGCTCAACAAAGGATCAGTTTCTAAAAATAATACTAATGATTGATTTTTTAAAACGTGTTTACATATAAGATAGATCATTTTACAACCGAAGTGGATTTAATATATTATATAACAAGATAGATCGTTTCACAACTGGAATGACGATCCGGAGATTGGTGTGACTGTAGTGTTCCAAAAAATATAATTATTATGAAATGATGGAAATTCATGTTTTGATAAAAACAATAGTGCAATACTGCAGTTCATCTCGTTTGCAATTTTATTGCCACATGCTCTTTACTGCTTAACGTTGACTATTTAAAATAAAACGTTATTGCGATTTTCTCTGCAGACATAGACAGAATTGTTGATTATGCATTCCATATTTTTGCTGTTAAATATGTATGTATATGTAAATGTGTATATGCTCAAAGCAAATGAAAAGGAAGGACAAGAAAAAAATAAACATATACAATATATACCTCTTACTAACAATCTCAAGTTTCTTGTTTTCATTTGTTTCTTGTGTCATGTGTTCCGAGAAAGCTTAGAGGCACATGGCTTTCTGTATGCCAATTTTCCTTTACCCAATCCAAAAATCTTAAATATAGATTGAGAAAATATAAAAGTAGATCTTTAATAATCCTATTTACTTTAATTGCTTAAGGAAAAAAATGTTTTCAGTTCTAGGGCAAATTTATCAGCTTTATAAAAAAAAAACTGTTATGGGCATATAACCATTTTAAACATGGCCTACTAGTTATGTCGGCGGACTTTTGCAATGGCGGACTCTGGCGAGAACTTATTGAAATTTAATGAACTTATTGCAGCTTACGAAAACTTGTGGATAACACACAGGAAATAATTATACAAGCAGAGAGTTCAAAGTCTCTGTCCTTAGCTTCTTTACTCTGTTTCGGAACAAAGTCAAATTCTATTTTATGAATTTGGTAAGGTATTGGGTTTGATGGTCAAGAGTTCGATTCCCGACTAAACCAATTTGTGCTGGTATAGGATCTAAAACCAATGGGAGTGTAGATAGTTAGATAGATAGATAGATGTATAGGTAGGTAGGTAGATAGATAGATAGATAGATAGATAGATAGATAGATAGATAGATAGATAGATAGATAGATAGATAGATAAATAGGTAGGTAGATCTATCTATATATTTATCTATATATTTATCTCTCTTTCAAACTGTCTCTGTCTCGTTTCCATTTTCATTTCTCTATATCCGTGTATCACACTAATTTATCTTCGACTTCCCGTCTTAATTTATACACCCCACAAGAGATCGACTCAATTACATGCAAGCAATGGTCATTCCATCAAATTGAATGTACGTGTATGTGTCATGCGAGCTAACAAGAGAAGCAACATAACTGATCCTTGTTCCAATTAAAGGCCAACCGATACTCGTAATACAATCATGCACAATGACGAAAAACAGCAGACAAAACACAAACCCGGTACTAATACAATCATGTACAATGACGAAAAACAACAGACAAAAGACAAAACCGATACTAATACAATCATGTGCAATGACGAAAAACAACAGACAAAACACAAAAGCGATACCGATACAATCATGTGCAATGAGTTTTCTTAAGCAATTAAAATACATGGGATTATTTACAGATCTACTTTTATATTTTCCCAATCTATATTTATTATTTTTGGATTGGGCATAGAGGGAAAAATGGACCACAGAAAATGATGTGCCTCTAAGCTGTCTTAACGCTACATATGACACAAGAGACAAATAAGAACAAGAAACTTTAGATTTTTAGTATGAGGTATATATATTTTAAATGTTTATTTTTTTTTTCTTTTCCTTCCTTCTCATTTGGTTTGAGCATATACACATTTACATATACATACATATTTAACAGCAAAAATATGGAATGCATAATAAATAATTCTGTCTATGTCTGCAGAGAAAATCGCAATAACGTTTTATTTAAAACAGACAAAAAACTGCCTTAAGCCTTAAGCAATTAAAGTACATGGGATTATTTACAGATCTACTTTTATATTTTCTCAATCTATATTTATGATTTTTGGATTGGGTAAAGGAAAAATGGAATACAGAAAATGATGTGCCTCTAAGCTGTTTTAACGCAACACATGACACAAGAAACAAATAAAAACAAGAAACTTGAGATTTTTAGTAAGAGGTATATATTTTAAATGTTTTTTTTTTCTTTTCCTTCCTTCTCATTTGGTTTGAGCATATACACATTTACATATACATACATATTTAACAGCAAAAATATGGAATGCATAATAAATAATTATGTCTATGTCTAAAGAGAAAATCACGATAATGCTCTATTTTCAATAGTTAACAAAGAGTAGATTACAATAATATTGCAAACGAAATGAACTGCACTATTGTTTTTATCAAAACATGAATTCCAATCATTTCATAATTATATTTTTTTTAATACTCTATATTGACACCAATCTCAGGATCGTCATTCCAGTTATAAAACGACCTATCTTGTTATATAATATATTAAATCCATTTCAGTTGTAAAATGATCTATTTCATGTGTAAAACCATTTTCAAAAATTAATCATTAGTATTGTAGAAACTGATACTTTGTTGAGCAGTGCATCTCCCATAGTTTTACACCTCATAGAATCCTTATTCGGCGACGGGTCCCAAGTCATTTTTACCTACTGCCAGGAAGGAGACAGTGCAGGGATACTAGGACTCCTGTCTCAGCCCGTAGGGAGGCGCGGTGGCCCTGGGGTAGAACATCGGCTTCCGACGCAAAAGGTCCGTGGTTCGAGCCCTGGCGATTTTGCTCCCTACTGGTTGGGTCGGTGTCAGTTTAATGTGACCGGCTGAGACAGGAGTCATGGTATCCCCGCCCTGTCTCGTGTGTGGCAGCACATAAAATTGTCAGACGTCAGTCTTGGGGCCCGTCCACAATATAGCCTCTATAGTGCTGATGTTGGATGTTAAACCAACAATAACAGCGTCTCAGACAGTAACTGTATATTGACACCTACCCAATTAGTAGGGAGCAAAATTGTCCGATCATAGGTTTTCTACCCGCAGACTTTCCGATTGCGAGACTGACGCTCTACCTTATGCACCAGTCCGCCCCCCTCCCCTTTTTTAAACTTAGTAAAATAGACAAGCCATACATTTTATAACCAAGTGACCACATTTTATTTACCAAAGTTTAAAATTAACTATGAGGTTATTGATCAGAACACCTGCTCATTAATTAGAGACTCTCCATTCTCAATTTCGCGGCTTTGATCAATAAAAAGAAAAGAAAAACGTCAGGACGTGCCTGTGGCATGGTAGATGGATGATACCTGTACTTGCCAACACGTGAAATTCTCCCTATAATTACGACCCTTTCAAGGTACAGTCAAACCTGTCTAAGACGACCACTGAAGATCCTGGGTCAAAGTGGTCGTCTTGGACAGGTGGTCGTCTTGGACAGGTCAAAACTTTCCGTTTCCAACCACAAAGATATGTTGTTGGTCGCAGGCTTAGACTGCCGTACGGCCCATTAAAAAGAAGAAGAAGAAGAAGAAGAAGAAGAAGAAGAAGAAGAAGAAGAAGAAGAAGAAGAAGAAGAAGAAGAAGAAGA
>RQTK01000195.1:67384-80346 GCA_003991915.1 Elysia chlorotica
AGTGAGAGAGAGAGAGAGAGAGAGAGAGAGAGAGAGAGAGAGAGAGAAAGGGAGACAAATAGACCGAGCATATCCTTATAAAATAGGAGACAAAGCATACAGCTCCACGGGTAATCTATCTATCTATCTATCTACCAATCCATCCCGTCTATCTACTCTCAGCCCTCTCCCCTCCTTACACGCCAACACGTTTTCCATTTTCTCTGTCTCTCCCCTTCCCCCAATTATCTCTTACGTTGTTATGACGGTATGTGTGTCTGTGTGTGTGAGTGTGTCTATGTATACACCGGAAGGTGTGGGGGGAGGGAGTGGGGGGGATACGTTATGTTAGCTAATGATAGAATTAATCAAAGTGACATCATTAATGTAAAGAAATTAATATTAGAATTGGATGGGTGAACATCAAGGCGTCCAAAAATAGAAGCGAACCGATTATATAAATAAACTTGCAGCAAGAATCAAAGTGATCTATATTTCAGACGTTCAGCAAACAATTCCAAGTCAACAAAGCTTACTCACCTAGATAGTAACATTGCATTTGTTTCATGTCATATCGGTGTAGCATGTTCAACAGACTATTGATCTATTTACCCAACTGTGCCAAATAGTTAAACGAAACCGCTCAGTTTACAACTATGCAATCATTGCTATGTTTGTTTTGTTTCGGTGATTTTGCGGCTATATTTGCCTTGCTTAGGTGCATAGTTTTACTGTCAAAATTATATGCCTCTCATTTCAAAGGTAAAACGCAGAGTCGAATTAAAAAAATTCATCGCAATGTTTGTTTTAATTCAGTGAATTTGCCGGCTATACGTTTTATTTTCAAAATTACATTCTTTTAATTTCAAAGGTAAAATGAAACAATGTTAAAAATCAAACAAACAACCTTTTCACTAGAAGCATTCTAATTTCCTTGAACAAACTATCGAGAATTTCGATTTTTTTTCTTGAATTTTCTGTCTCTCCATCTCCACTCCCATCTTTCCTCAGCCCCTTAAAACAAAAGGGCAGCAAAATATGACGGAGGTGAAGGTGAGTGTTGGACACACTTAAAGTAAAGAACTCTTACAAATAATTCTTTAAAGGAAACAACATATCTCTTAGTTAAATATCTTAAGTTCAACCGAAGGGCGATTTTGTATGGGCGTCGGTCCCACTGCTGATGTCTTGACAATTTTAGATGCTGCCAGACACAGAAATGTAGGGGGATTCGGTGACTCGTAACTAAGGCGATGACTATTATAGTGACTAATAAGTTTAATCTGGTTCCTCCCAATTGATCCCTGGTTCGAATCTCGTGATTGGTCAAAAATGTAATTCTACGATTTCGCCCCCTACTGGTTTGGTAGGTGTCAGTATAATATGACTGGCCAAAACAGGAGCCATGGTACCCCCGCCCTGTCTCTTGTGTGGCAGCACATAAAGTTGTCAGATGTCAGACTTGCATGGGATTCGTCAACAACAATATATCCTATGTTCTGATGTTGGATGAAAGCAATAGGACAAACAATACCAATAGAGCACTATCGCCGAGTACAACAAGTCCCCATAAGTTCCATTTTCCTCCAACCAGCTTGAATGCCTATTAAAGTGAGTTTTTAAATTTTTCTCGTGTTATTTTCCCTGGGCCTGCCAATATTTTTTTTTTACCTAAAAAGAAGCTTAACTACCATTTTTTAAAGAAATCAACGCAATCGGCAGAGGACAGGAGCCGTAGTATCCCCGCCCTGTTTCGTGTGTGGCAGTATATAAAATTGTCAGCCGTCAGTCTTTGGGTCCGTCCACAATATAGGCTATATGACACTAATATTATAATTTGACGTTAAACCAACTCACCTACAATAGTTACTGAACAAATCAATATAATTAAACGTCATTTTCTCAAAGCATTCATTTGGCACTCTGGCACTCCTTGAACTGATTTTTCCTTATGTTCCTACCACTAGACCACTGAGAACCTTAATATTATATTAATCGCTAACCAAACACACAAACAACAAACAAACAAGGCTGTCTTTTTAAGAGTCTTTGTGCTTTTTCCTTTTCCTCCATTTATCGCTAACCAAAACCCCAAACAAGGCTGTTTTTAAAGAGCCGTTGTGTCTGTTCGTTGTCCTACATTCAGACTTTTCTTGTGTTCTTACCACTAGACAACTAAGTACTTTAATATTATATTAATCACTAACCGAAAAAAAACAAACTAGGGTGTTTTTAAAGAGTCGTAAGGGTGTTTTTAAAGAATTGTATGGGTGTTTTTAAAGAGTCGTAAGGGTGTTTTTAAAGAATTGTATGGGTGTTTTTAAAGAGTCGTAAGGGTGTTTTTAAAGAGTAGTAAGGGTTTTTTTTAAAGAGTCGTAAGGGTGTTTTTAAAGAGTCGTAAGGGTGTTTTTAAAGAGTCCTTAGGGTGTTTGTAAAGAGTCCTTAGGGTGTTTTCCTTGTCCCCCATTTATCGCTTACCAAACAACCAAACCCCCAAACAAGGCTGTTTTTAAAGAGGAGTTGTGTGTTGTCATCGTCCTCCATTCAGACTTTTCTTATCTTCTTACCACTAGACCACTAAGTACTTGAATATCACGAGTATATTTGTCACTAACCACAAAACCCCACAAAAAACAAGGCTGTTTTTAAAGAGTCATTGTGTGTTTTCCTTGTCCTCCGTTAAAAACACTCATTTGGCACTTAGGGACTTCTTGCACTGGCCTTTTCTTATGTTCTTACCCCTAAACCTTAATATTATATTAATCGCTAACCAAAAAAACAAACAACAACAAAACAATAACAAAATGAACAACAACAACAAAATGGACAACAACAACAACAACAACAACAACAACAACAACAACAACAACAACAACAACAACAAAACAAACAAGGGTGTTTTTCAAGAGTCGTATTGTGTGTTTTCCTTGCCCTCCACTCAGCCAGAAGGCAGTCATTACCCCGTGGTCTCCTCCCAGCCCCTACAGAGCAGCACGGCCGTCAACGCCCAAGGTCAAGGTCAGCCCCCGTGTGGGAACTGGGTCAGGGACTGGGACACTGGACTATTCCACTGCGGGGACGACATTCCTATCTGTGAGTTACATCATCATCATCCTCATCACCATCATCATCATCATCATCATCATCATCATCATCATCATCATCATCATCATCATCATCATCATCATCAACGCCATACTTAAATGAGTGTGTCTGTGTACAGTGGTGTGTGTGTTTTTTGTATATGCGTGAAGAGGTATGTGTGTTTGGCAGTGTATGGACTGGGGGTTCTTTATGAAACCCTCTTATATATTTTTAAAAAATATATGTCGAGGCAAAGAAGAATCTCTGTATCTGTTGGTTCTGGCCCTCGGCATCTTAAATCTTCCACTCTGTAAAAGTCTAATATCGAGATCATCATGATGCTCTTCTATGCTCTTCTAATGGTTTCTATGTTGCAAATAATCATTTTCCAATAAAACTTTCACTTTTTCAAGATATAGATTCTGTATCTGTTGGTTCTGGCCCTCGGCATCCTAAATATATAATTCCACTGTCGAACTCACCATGATGCCCCAATTCCACTCTGTAAAAGTCTACTATCGATTCATCATGATTCTCCCTTTCCACTCTGTAAAAATCTAATGTGCGAATTCATCATGATGCTTTACATCTTACAGGTCTGTGCGGCCTTTTCTGCGGGCTGTGCCTGACCTGTAAGGTGTCCCAGGACATGGACGAGTCCCCGTTGGTTGCGTGCTGTGTACCCTTGCCTGTGGCGTTCCTGAGGACCAAGTACAGGACACACCAGAACATCCCGGTAACCCTTTATTAATATCAATGTATGTAATATGTAAGAACGGAACCTGGGAGAGTGGAAAGTTAGGGGGGGAGCTCAGTTGTGTTGGGGAATTTTGTTCATTACTGGTTGGGTAGTTGTTTGTTTGAATTGACTAGAATTGATGAGGGTATTTTCTAGCTAAGTCACTCTGTAACAACACCTTATCTGTCATATTGTGGTTGCGAGACGCGTCCGTAGCCTTTTTGCCTTTTTGCTGAAAATGCACAAAAAGAACACCCCTACTGCCACGCCCCCCCCCCCCAAAAAAAACATCACATAAAATTGACAGACCTCAGTCTTGGGGCTGGTCAACAATATAACCTATATTCTACTAATGTTGGACGTTAAAGCAACACAACTCAACTCAACTGAGCTATAAAATAGAATATAGAGAAACTAATTCTGTATTGATGTTGGACATTAAACAAACTCAACAACAATAACTCACGATGCTCTCCATCTTACAGGTCTATGCGGCATTTTCTGCGGGCTGTGTCTGACCTGTAAGGTGTCCCAGGACATGGACGAATCCGCGCTGGTCGCGTGCTGTGTGCCCCTGCCTGTGGCATTCCTGAGGACCAAGTACAGGACACACCAGAACATTCCGGTAATTTTTCGGGGATCAAACCAGGAACCTATAAAGGGAAACCCTTTAGCACTAGCGTCTTATCCACCCGACTCCCCCTTTCCCTTGATTTAGTTATAGATGTACATAATGAAATAGTGGTATCCCATTTATGGAAATGGATGAAACAAGCTTTCCTCCTCCTACACAAAACGATGTGACCGGCATCGATTGGTCAGACGCCAGTCTTGGGACCCGTCCACAATATAGCCTATAATATAGTGCTGATGTTGGACGTTAAATCAACTCAAGTCACTCTTATCGATCGAACCAACCAGGTGGGCGTTTCAATCGAGGAATCGAACCAGGAACCTATAAAGGAAAGACGTTTTGCTTTACCGTCTTAGGGCCTAACTACACCAAACTAGGCCAAGCATGGATCTCTGCATATTGTCTGTGTCTGACTTGGATGGATGTATGAGTTGGTATAGTCGCTCCCTTATCTTGATTTCGCGTTAAATGTACATTTTAAAATATTTGACAGTGTTTCCCGATTTAAGGATATACACATTCTAAAGAAATAGATGACACAAGCGTTCCGCCTCCTACACAAAAACGGGGGCGCGGTGATCCTGGAGTAGAACATCGGCGTTCGTCGCAAAAGGTCCGTGGTTCGAGCCCTGTCCGGTCTCAGCTGGTCACATTAGATGGACACCGACCCAACCAGTAGGTAACGAAATCGCCAGGGCTCGAACCACGGACCTTTTGATCATCATCATCATGATCATCATCATCATCATCATCATCATCATCATCATCATCATCATCATCATCATCATCATCATCATCATCATCATCATCATCATCATCATCATCATCATCATCATCATCATCATCATCATCATCATCATCATCATCATCATCATCATCATCATCACCAATAACAAAACAGAAAACAACAACAAAACTATATATTATACTAAGTGGTTGTTAATAATTATTGTTTTTCTGCCAGGGCTCTATATTGAAGTAATGTCTACTAAGTAATTGTTAATATTGTTTTTTTCTGCCAGGGCTCTATACTGAAGGACTGTCTACTAAGTAATTGTTAACATTGTTTTTTCTGCCAGGGCTCTATATTGAAGGACTGTCTACTAAGTAATTGTTAACATTGTTTTTCTGCCAGGGCTCTATACTGAAGGACTGTCTACTAAGTAATTGTTAACATTGTTTTTCTGCCAGGGCTCTATACTGAAGGACTGTCTACTAAGTAATTGTTAACATTGTTTTTTCTGCCAGGGCTCTATACTGAAGGACTGTCTACTAAGTAATTGTTAACATTGTTTTTTCTGCCAGGGCTCTATACTGAAGGACTGTCTACTAAGTAATTGTTAACATTGTTTTTCTGCCAGGGCTCTATATTGAAGGACTGTCTACTAAGTAATTGTTAACATTGTTTTTTCTGCCAGGGCTCTATATTGAAGGACTGTCTACTAAGTAATTGTTAACATTGTTTTTTCTGCCAGGGCTCTATACTGAAGGACTGTCTACTAAGTAATTGTTAACATTGTTTTTTCTGCCAGGGCTCTATACTGAAGGACTGTCTACTAAGTAATAATTATTGTTAACATTGTTTTTTCTGCCAGGGCTCTATATTGAAGGACTGTCTACTAAGTAATTGTTAATATTGTTTTTTTCTGCCAGGGCTCTATATTGAAGGACTGTCTACTAAGTAATTGTTAACATTGTTTTTTCTGCCAGGGCTCTATACTGAAGGACTGTCTACTAAGTAATTGTTAACATTGTTTTTTCTGCCAGGGCTCTATACTGAAGGACTGTCTACTAAGCAGCTTCTGTGGGCCATGTACTTTATGTCAGTTGGCCCGAGACGTGAACACTACCAAACTCACCTGCTCATACTAAAACTGCGCTGCGTATTGTGGAGCCAGAATGCCCAGTGGCTAGCACTCTGGATTGAAGAGCAGGAGGTCCGAGAGTCGAATCTCAGATCAAGCCCTTAGGATGATTGAAAACATTTTTCATGAAACGAAGAAGATTTTACACTGAAAATGTTTTTGTTAATGATAATGTTTTGTTGATTGTTAATATTGCTGCTGTTGTTGTTGTTACTTTTACTGATAAAGATGATGATGATGATGATGACGATGATAATGAAGATGGTGAGGATTTTGTTTTGTTGTTTCGTTTTGTTTTTGGTGATGATGATCATGATGATGCTGTTGTTGCTGCTGTTATTATTGTGGTGGTGTATGTGCCAAACGAATAACTTCTTAATTTGTCCTTCTTTATAAATATGACTATTTTGTTTTACTTTAACACTTCAAACTCAATTGGTCTTAAAATACTAAGTTTCTAGTTTGATATCTGAAGAAAATGTGATTATAACAATATTTTTGATGGCTTAAACGAAGATGAACAATTTTTCAACAATAAAGACAATTTCGAAATCTTCAAAAGACATTGCTTGATTTTTGTATTTGAAGGCACACCTTGCTTTAGCATTTTTAAATGTAGTGTTATATCTTTAAGACGCCTAGCAGAAGATTCAATGTTTGAATCTTATTTGTGGACCCGACTCCGTAACAGATTTTATTTTGGAAACCTAAAAAACACGCGGCTAATCACAGATTTCCCTATTTGATCCTGTCAAATTCAGGCCAAGAATTACGTAATTTTATTTTTCATTCATATTTCCTGACAAATTTATTACCATATGAGGATCAGAAACAATAATCGAAGAATCGAACCCGTTACTTTCTAATAAGAAACGCTCAGTCACCTACCAACTGAGCCCTTCACCCACTCGGGGAATTAGGATAGATGTATTACATATTTGTGCAAAGGGCATTATTTTTTAAACGACTCCACGGTTCCCAATAAGAATTGAAGACGACGATGGGTCACGAGCCTAACATCTGACGCGTGTATGTGTGGCTACAAAGGTACAGAGCGAGTGACAGCGCTTCGCTTCAGCCAGTAACATTATACTGACACCAACAGAACCTTGCCCAACATCAGTACTATATAGGCTATAAAACTATTATATATAAGACGGGCCCAAAGAATGACGTCTGACAATTTTATGTGCCACACACGAGACAGGGCGAGATTACCATGACTCCTGTCTCAGCCGGTCACATTAAACTGACACCGACCCAATCAATAGGGAGCGCATTCGCCAGCATACACATGTAGACTCAGCCTTATGGAAACATTTTGAGCCTTAATAGTCCTTTCAAAATTAGATTAAAAAAACATGACACATTGTGGTTTGGTGAACGAAAATGTGATAAAGGCGTCGATTTATTCCATGAAATGAACAGTTTGAAGTACAGCTTTTTTATTATCTCACAGTAGAAATACCTCCAAAACAAAGAAAAATAATCTACACAATTTGAAAGCATTACAAATGTTTTAAACTTTTTTTGGGGGGGAATGAGGCTAAGATATGAAATCAAAACATCATATAATGAATTTCATAATGTAAGCTTGAACAATTTCTTATTCCTAAAATAATGCATACAGAGGACAAAATGACATAGTCTTTTCGTTGTTTATTTTTATTTTATTTTTATTTTTTTTTAAAGATTTTCCCATGTTTTCAAGCACTCTAACGATGTCTTAACTATAAGCAAATGAGATCTTACGCTTCTCAAACAAGACATTTGTACAATGTCTCAACTTCAAGCAAATGAGATCTTTAGCCTTTGAAAGGAGACAGTTGTACGATGTCTCAACCTTAGCAAATGAGATCTTTAGCTACTCAAACGAGACATTTGTGTACAAAGATTGAGAGCCATTATTCGTGCCTGAAGCTATAATTATCATCAAAACTTAAGCCTTAAATCTCATCCAGTCACATTTGTTCAAAAATATAGATGTAATAATTTCAGTCATATTTTCTGGAATGATATTAAAAGACGCATTTGATAATGATCTTCATTTCCCTTTCGCTCGCTCTATCTATCTACCTTTCTCTCTTCCTCTCAGTCACTATCTCTCTATCTTCTTTTTCATTTTGCTTACTCTTTATCATTGTTTATGTCCTTTCTTCCACCTTCTACACCTTCACTATTTATTTTTTTTATAGAGTTTTGCTTACTCATTTACATACATAAGTGTACATTTTAAAATGAAGCCTCCCTCTTTCAAATGAACGGTTTTGATCAACAATTATGGTACATCGTAACAGAATTAGTTGAAAAATATAAAAGAGGTTACTGAAAGTAGCCATGCCAACTTTTTGAAAAAAAGTGATAAAAAAAAAAATAATAAAAAATACACATATATAATATAAATATATATTAAAAAAGCAAAAATACATATATATCATTATCAAAATATTAAGTATGTTATTTTAAAGAAATTTTAAGTAACCTTACATAAAAAAAAAATCTTAAAGACAATAAAAACAGTTAAGTACATGAAAAGAAAAGCTAAATGCGTGTTCACAGAATACACTAAGCGTAGAAAATTGTAGAAAACTTTTTACATTAAAACGAGTAAAGAACTAAAGAACTAGGGTAGAATGCACAAACGCGACGTAAATTACTAAATCTTTTTTTTTTTTTTACCAAAAGGTAGAAACAATGCTCTCAGTTCAACAATTAAAAGTATTAAGTTAGTGTAAAGCACATTAATGGTTTAGCTTGTTAAAGACTTTTTTTCCAAATACAGAAAAATTCAATTCCTATCAGATTTAACTCTTTAAAACATCTGATTTTTCAGGAGTTTTGCATGACTCTCAATATCATTTCGCCAAACTTTGAAATTTTTAGAAGTCAATACCTATATAAAATTTTTAGTGAAAGATGTTAGTCAATGATTGTATTTTGGTCGTTAATTCTTATTCTTGTAACATTTCTGAACAGGATAAATGTTCTTTGCCCTAATCCCTCATTCCCAAGGTTTTTCATCATAAATGGTTTTAAGTAGACATGAAATAAAAATACTGACATTGTCATTGTCATCAAAAAGCATCAAGTTTTAGCAAACAATCAAAAAAATGTTATTAACATTTACATATAAGGCATTTTCAGACCGAGATGGGAAGACTTTAAACATTCTCTCCCATGCGGTCCGTATCAAACTATTTTGAGGCTAGTCTGATTAAAAAAAAACAAAAAAAAAACAACACACTTTCAACATACTTTTACACTGAAAAACGTAATACATTCTTTTCGTACGTCAAGTTTTTTGTAAAAAATTAAGTAAAATTTACTACGCAAATTTAGCATCAGGACATAAACTAGACATAAAGATTGATTCTTTTAATCCTTACAACATAATATTTTGAAAACTTGATATGAAAGTTTCCACAGAAACCATAATCCTCACAAACTATCATCTCTTTTACTGTTTGTCAAACAAACAAACTGGACAATATTTCACCACACTTTTCAGAATAATTTCAATAAACATTGAAAATGTTCCAAAATCTGACTCACATTGGTAGAATTTTTTCGAAAACGACTTTGATCTAAAGATAATAATGACACACATAGGATTGTTAGCATGGATGCAAAGTTGTTCACCTGAAATATAAATTTCTCGTCGTTTACAGGATAGTGAATACCAAAAGAATAAATTTTAGTTCTAATGAAAATATAAAGAAAAAGATAAGTAAAGGCAATTCATAGACAGCAAAAATGTTTTTGTTTAGATCCTCAAGGTTACAATGCTATGGAATGTTTGTTTATCCATATGTCTCTCTGTCTCTCTCTCTCCATGCTTCTATTTCGCTCTCCTTGCTCTCTCCATAGGTTGAAGCTTTCTGACTTAGTTTTTGCCATTTTCTTTCAATCCTCATATTCTTTTCGTTTGCTTTGGAATAGCCTTTATACCTCCATCATATCTCCCTCCCTATATGTTTCTGTTGTATGTCTGTCTCTGTGTACGTCTTTCTGACTGTCTCTGTGTCTGTCTGTCTGTCTCTCTATGTGTCACTCTGTCTGTCTGTTTGTCTCTAAGTCTATCTGTCTCTCTCTCTCTTTCTCTCCCCTCTCTCTCTCTCTCTCTCTCTCTCTCTCTCTCTTCTGAGACTTTCTTTACGTCTTCTGCAGTCTATAAACAAGTTTTCTTGGTTTTATGGTTTAGTTTGCTGGTCCTGGGATAGAACATCGGCTTCCAACGCAAAAGGTCCGGGTTTGAGCCCTGTCGATTTCGCCCCCTACTGGTTGGGTCGGTGTCAGGTTAATGTCACCGGCTGATACAGGAGTCATGGTATCCCCGCCCTGTCTCCTGTGTGGCATCACAAAAAATTGTCGGACGTCAGTCTTGGAGCCCATCCACGATATAGCCGATATAGTGCTCATGTTAGACGCGAAACCAACACAACATCAACAACTTACTGTATTCTGCCTTCAGCCGCGCATGCAAGTAAAACGGTTTAGTTCCGGTCACGTGATGAAACCCGGAAGCGGATAAGTTCAGGCTCCCAACATCCCCGGCTCTGTCTAGCGTGATGTTGTAGCCCGGGACCTTTGAGGTGCACAGAAAATATGATAAGCAAGAACACACTCATTGTGCTACATTGTGTACATAAAACAGGGTGAGCAAGAACACATTCAGTGTGCTACATTGTGTGCAGAAAACATGGTGAGCAAGAACACACTCATTGTGCTACATTGTGTGCAGAAAACATGATAAGCAAGAACACACTGAGTGTGCTTCATTGTGTACAGAAAACAGGGTGAGCAAGAACACCCTCAGTGTGCTACATTGTGTACAGAACACAGGGTGAACAAGAACACCCTCAGTGTGCTACATTGTGTACAGAACACAGGGTGAGCAAGAACACCCTCAGTGTGCTACATTGTGTACAGAAAACAGGGTGAGCAAGAACACACTCAGTGTGCTACATTGTGTACAGAAAACAAGGTGAGCAGGAAACTCTCTCTCTCTCTTCTTTAACAAAAACCATTTTAAACTTTTAAGATGCAAAGCAATTATGTTGAAAAATTGAGTAGACAAGTAAATGACATAGGATGTTAGATTATATTTCTGCCAGAAATCAATTTCTTTTTTGATGAGTTAATATTCTTCTTCGACTTTAAAAATCAAATCACCTAAATCACACTGCTAATCGTGCTAAAACAAATGAATACTTAAACTCACATCTGTGGGTGAAGGAAAAAAGATTTTTCAAGCAATAATCAATAATATAGAATTAGAACAGCAGAGATAAGTTAAGGCAGCAACGTCATAATTCCATAATTCTCTTGGGAGTATTTTTGATACAACTATGCCCAACTTTCCAACAATATTAACTTATTTTTTGATTGACCATGAAGAGATTAAGGCACCACACAAACATAACACACACCCAACATCATGTACATAATCCCTTCTATTTTCTCCGCACGCCTTCGTGTAATAGTTCATGTACATAATCCCTTCTATTTTCTTCGCACATTTTCGTGTAATAGTTCATGTACATAATCCCTTCTAATTTCTCCGCACGTCTTCGTGTAATAGTTCATGTACATAACCCCTCCTATTTTCTCCGCACATCTTCGTGTAATAGTTCATGTACATAATCCCTTCTATTTGTTTCGCACGTCTTCGTGTAATAGTTCATGTACATAATCCCTTCTATTTTCTCCGCACGTCTTCGTGTAATAGTTCATGTACATAGTCCCTTCTATTTTCTCCGAAATTACATAAATAATTTTCTTAGCGGTAAGCATTAGCAAATATATAAATAAATAAATAATTACATAAATAATTTTCTTAGCGGTAAGCATTAGCACTATATAGACTATATCATGTGGACAGGTCCCAAGACTAAAATCTCACAATTTTACATGCTGCCACACAGAGACAGCACAGATAGACCTGAGCTCCTGTCTCAGCTGATAACATATGCCCACTACTTAACTAACAAGACCAGCATATTATGGCTACTAGAAATGTTAAGCCATTGACTTATTTAGGTCATCACTATCAAATTTAAAAAAAAAAATAAAAAAAATCAATAAACAAGTACTGGAAATCTTGCAATATTATTATTTTACTGTATGAATGGGAATTTTTTTTTTTTTTTATCATTTTCGTCCTTGCAGAATTATGTCAACCAACATCTGAATCTTTTTTTTTCAAAAAAGAAATAATGACAACTTTTACACACACCCAAATGTAAATATAATGAAATAAGCCTATGCTATCCAATACAAAACTTACCAATAAGACAAACCAGGAAAGCGTTCAGCCCAATAGCCAGGGGTGCATCCTGTTTCTCCACAGATCTGGACAAAAAACAAAACAAAACAATAAACAAATAGTTACAGTTTGCTTATCCCTTTATGCCATCGTGTCCATTCCATATTAAAACTGATGTAGGTTTTAGACAGATATATATATATATATACTGTGGAATTTTTTTCGTTTTCCTCTTTCTCTCTCTCTCTCTCTCTCTCTCTCTCTCTCTCAATTTCTTCCTACGATTATTTAATTTGGCTCTTTTTCTCCCTTTCTAGACCTCCCATATCTTCCCTCCCCTCTCTCTCTCTTTCTCTCTCTATCAGTCACTCTCTTTCCCCGCTCTCTCTTTTTCCC
>RQTK01000195.1:81387-91387 GCA_003991915.1 Elysia chlorotica
GGGGGGGGGGGGATAAGATATTGAGAGAAACATGACTGTAAGACTAAAAGGTTGCTGCGTTAAGATGTGTAGTTAAGAAAAAGTGATGGGTAGCACAGTTTTGTAGATATGCATGGAGTCGCTATGCAGTCACTGCAGTGGTGCCATTTCTACATTGAGAGAAACTTGGTTGTAAAACTAAAAGGTTACAATGGGGAGATTTCAGATTGCATGGAGTCACTTGCAGTGGTGCCATTTCTACAGAGGGGTAGGCGTGGGGAGAAAGGTATTGAGAGAATGTTGTTGTTGTTGAGTTGGGGAAAAAGGTATTGAGAGAATGTTGTTGTTGTTGAGTTGGGGAAAAGGGTGTTGAGAGAATGTTGTTGTTGTTGAGTTGGGGGAAAAAGGTATTGAGAGAATGTTGTTGTAGTTGAGTTAGTTTAACGTCTAACATCAATATAGGCTATATTGTGGACGGGCCCCAAGACTGAGGTATTGAGATAAAAATAGTGAAACCACATGTAGGTATTAAGAAAAAGTGATTGGGAGAACTGTTTTGTAGATTGCATGGAGTTGCAGTCAAGAAAAAGTAGTTAAAATATTAGGCCTACACTTCCCTAATTCAGTAATAACTCCGCTTAGAATAGCTCCTTATTATTTGATATCCCTCATCCAGCAAACAATAAAATACAAAAACAGTTTAAGAATCAAGTAACACAAGGGAAAATATTATTGCTGACTTTTCCACCCTTTCTTATTACCATAACATATTAATGTCTCCATTTTGTCAACATTTGTTTCTCAAATCTCAACTTGTGTATAACTATAAACAAAAGCTGCTTCTACAAAGCTTGATTAATAAAAAAGCAAGGTCTACAATATTAGTTTTTTTTTTATGCAAAGGATCAACCAAATTAAATACCAAATTAATAAAGAGAGACAGAGTAGTCGACTGACACAGTAAAAATTAACATTTTCACATAAAATGATTTGAGGTCTATTACTTGTGTATGCACTAATTTGGGGAAGTTTTAAAACATTTTTTAAAGATAAAAGTTTTGATTTTTATTATCTTGAAATACAAAATGTGAAGATCAATGATCAATACAAAGAGGTGCCAGTAAAAGTACATGAGTTGAGTTGAGTTGGTTTTAACGTTCAACATCAGCACTATATATGCTGCCACACACAAGACTCGGCGGGGATCCCATGACTCCTGTCTCCGCCGGTCACATTACACTGACACCGACCCAACCAGTAGGGAGCCAAATCGCCGGGGCTCGAATCCGGACCTTAGTAAAAGTGCCTATTAATACTCATAACATGTATGCAGCGTCAAGGTATATGTTGATGTTGAGTTGGTTTAACATCCAACATCAGCACTATCTAGGCTATATTGCGGACGGGCCCCAAGACGGACGTCTGACAATTAAAATGGGCTGCCACACACGAGACAGGGCGGGGATACCATGACTCCTGTCTCAGCCGGTCACATTATACTGACACCGACCGAACGAGTAGGGAGCAAAATGAATAGGGCTCGAACCTGAGGTCATATGGACCAGTTATGTACACTTAGGCTCAAACCCGGACCTTAGTAAAACTGCATATGATTGCTCAAAACCTGTTTGCAGCGTAATGATATAGGCCTACGGATGAGACCAACTTACAAAGGTATAAGGTTAAGCCCAACTTACAAAGGTATAAGGTTAAGAACAACTCACAGAGGTGTAAAATTAAGACCAACTCACAAAGGTATAAGGTTAAGACCAACTTACAAAGATATAAGGTTAATGCCAACTTACAATAGTATAAGGCTAAGCGTTATTTACAAAGGTATAAGGTTAAGCCCAATTTACAAAGGTATAAGATTAAGACCAACTTACAGAGGTGTAAAATTAAGCCCAACTTACAGAGATATAAGGTCAAGACCAACTCACAAAGGTATAAGGTTAAGCCCAACTTACAAAGGTATAAGGTTAAGCCCAACTACAGAGGTATAAGGTTAAGCCCAACTTACAAAGGTATAAGGTTAAGCCCAACTTAGCCTACAACATTAATGCCGCGTAATGATAAAAGTTAAGACCAACTCACAAAGGTATAAGCTTAAGCCCAACTTACAAAGGAATTTCCCTCCTCTATGGGGAAGCCACAGCCGGCGTGGCACGGGGTGAGGTAAGTGATGCCGTCAGATCCACAGGCCGGCATCGGGATGAAGTCCATACACACGCAGGTCTGGGAGCATTGCAGTGTCTCACCCATCGTCGTGCTGGCCGTGGGGGGGGGGCAGCCAGTCACATGGATAATGGATAACGAATGAAATTGGCAGATTGAAACAAATGTGTAAATTTTTTTTTTTTGAATTGAGGGGTGAATAGTGTGTCACCCATCGTCGTACTGGTCGTGGCGGAAAAACAGGATGTAAGTACATGGATAACGGATAACGGATGAAATCGCCAGTTTAAAACAAATGGGTAAATCTCCTTTTTTGATTTGGAGGGGTGAATAGTGTGTCGCAGATCATCGTGCTAGCCATGGCGGAAAAACAGGATGTAAGTACATGGATAACGGATAACGAATGAAATCGGCAGTTTAAAACAAATGGGTAAATCTCCTTTTTTGATTTGGAGGGGTGAATAGTGTGTCAGCCATCGTCGTGCTGGCCATGGGGAAAAAACAAGAGGTTAGTATTTGGATAGCAGAGATCAAATTGGCAGTTTACAACAAATGTGTACATCTTTTCTTTTTTTTTTTTTTTTTGAGGGGTGAACAGGTGTATTCCGAGTAATTTTTAGGGTGAAAAAGGTAAGAGACAGATCTGTCCTTTTTGGGGATTATGTTTTAGGTTAAGAGTATGCAAATATCTTGATGTATACGTGTTGAGTTGAATTGTTGAGTTGGTTTAACGTCCAGCATCAGCACTATTGTGGACAGACCTCAAGACTGACGTCTGACAATTTTATGTGCTGCCACCGATGAGACAAGGTGGAGATACCATGACTCCTGTCTCAGCCGGTCACATGGATAATGGATAACGGATGAAATCAACAGTTTAAAACAAATTTGTACATCTTTTTTTTAGAGAGATGAATGGGTGTATTCTGAGTAATTTCTAGGGTGAAAAAGGCTAGGAACGACCATAAACCTTTAAATGTTCCCTGTTTAGATGTAAGTTTAAAACAAATGAGTAAATAGAACGTTCATATAACAATTGAACTTGGCCATTGAAAACGATTGTGTAAATAGGACTTTAATACACAAAACGAAATTGGAAGTTTAAAACAATTGTGTAAAAACACTAAAAATACCCGTTGTTCAAAAAGTCCAAATTCCTACTTGTAACTGACGCAGCCTGGTTTCTTCACATATGTAAAACACCAGCACTATATAGGCTTTATTGTAGACGGCCCCAAGACTGACGTCTGACAATTTTATGTGCTGCCACACACGAGACAGGACGGAGATACCATGACTCCAATCTCAGCCGATCACGTTAAACTGACACCGACCCAACCAGTAAACCAGTAAGGAGAGAAATCGTCAGGACTCGAACCCGGACCTTTTGCGCCGGTTGCCGATGTTCTACCCCAGGGTAAAATTGACAATATATACATATATATATATATATACTCACTTGACGAGGCGATCTCCCTTGTTAAGCTCGAACCTGGACCTTTTGCGTCGTAAGCCGATGTTCTACCCCAGGGTAAATTTGACAATATATATGACAATATATACATATATATACTCACTTGACGAGTCGGTCTCCCTTGTTAAGCTCGAACCTGGACATTTTGCGTCGGAAGCCGATGCTGTACCCCAGGGTAAAATTGACAATATATACATATATATATACTCACTTGACGAGGCGGTCTCCTTTGTTCAGCTCGAACCTGGACCTTTTGTGCCGGAAGCCGATGCTCTACCCCAGGGTAAAATTGACAATATATATGACAATATATACATATATACACTCACTTGACGAGGCGATCGCCCTTGTTAAGCTCGAACCTGGACCTTTTGCGTCGGAAGCCAATGTTCTACCCCAGGGTAAATTTGACAATATATATGACAATATATACATAGGCCTATACTCACTTGACGAGGCGGTCTCCTTTGTTCAGCTCGAACCTGGGCCTTTTGCGTCGGAAGCCGATGTTCTACCCCAGGGTATAATTGACCATATATATGACAATATATACATATATATACTCACTTGACAAGCCGATCTCCCTTGTTCAGCTCGAACCCGGACCTTTTGTGTCGGAAGCCGATGTTCTACCCCAGGGTAAATTTGACAATATATATGACAATATATACATATATATACTCACTTGACAAGCCGATCTCCCTTGTTAAGCTCGAACCTGGACCTTTTGCGTCGGAAGCCGATGTTCTACCCCAGGGTAAATTTGACAATGTATATGACAATATATATATATACTCACTTAACAAGCCGGTCTCCCTTGTTCAGCTCGACCCTGGAACTTTTGCGTCGGAAGCCGATGTTCTACCCCAGGGTAAAATTGACAATATATACATATATATACTCACTTGACGAGGCGGTCTCCCTTGTTCAGCTCGAACCTGGACCTTTTGCGCCGGAAGCCAATGTTCTACCCCAGGGTAAATTTGACAATATATACATATATATACTCACTTGACGAGCCTGTCTCCCTTGTTAAGCTCGAACCAGGACCTTTTGCGTCGGGAGCCGATCTTCTACCTCAGGGTAAATTTGACAATATATATGACAATATATACATATATATATACTCACTTGACAAGCCGATCTCCCTTGTTAAGCTCGAACCTGGACCTTTTGCGTAGGAAGCTGATGTTCTACCCCAGGGTAAAATTGACAATATATACATATATATACTCACTTGACGAGCCGGTCTCCCTTGTTCAGCTCGAACCTGGACCTTTTGCGTCGGAAGCCAATGTTCTACCCCAGGGTAAAATTGACAATATATACATATACATATACTCACTTGACGAGCCGGTCTCCCTTGTTCAGCTCGACCTGGTCACAGCCGACCCCCAGCAGCGCCGCCTGGAGGACAAACACCGAGAGAGCGCACGCAGCCACCAGCTTCAGGCAGTTAAAGGGGGACAACTTGGCCACGGAGGAGATTATGCCCCCTCCAAAGACGCCCATGGCCATGATCAGGGGGATTACAAGGCCTGAAAATTTAAGGTAATACAAATGTACCAAAAGTTGAAAATAAAATAAGGAGGCGGGTGGATAGAATGTTAAAAGTATGTTTAGAGAATTTCAACCTTTCCCTATCAAGCAGCAGTAGTGGACTTGTTGAGTTGGTTTAATGTCCAACACCAGCACTATATAGGCTGTACTCACCTAGAAAAATTGTTGTTTATTTATAAAACAATTTTAATGTATATATTCAATATGTTAGATTGGCTCAAATATATAAAAAGTACAACCAAGGCAAATTAATAATAGATAATAGTAGAGGCTTATCTTATCTTGAGTTGAGTTGAGTACGTCCAACACCAGCACTATATAGGCTATATTGTGGACGGACTCCAAGACTGACGTCTGACAATTTTATGTGCTGCCACACACGAGACAAGGCGGGGATACCATGACTCCTGTCTTAGCCGGTCACATTAAACTGACACCGACCCAACCAGTAGGGAGCGAAATCACCAGGGCTCGAATCACAAACCTTTTGCTTCGAAAGCAGATGTTCTACCCCAGGGCGACTGCGCCCCTCCCCTTATCTTAACTCTTATTCAAAAGAGCGCTGTAGTCACCTAGGAAAATGACATGTATACGAAGATGTTTATAAAACAATTTTTAATGTATGTATTCAATAATTATGTTAGATTGGCTCAAAGGTATAATAAGTACAACCAAGACAAATTATCCTATGGGATAATAATAGAGGCTTATCTTGAGTTGAGTTGAGTTGAGTTGGTTTAACGTCCAACATCAGCACTATATATGCTTTATTTTGGACGAGCCCCAAGACTAACGTCTGACAATTTTATGTGCTGCCAAACTTAAGATACCATGACTCCTGTCTCAGCCGGTCACATTAAACTGACAGCGACCCAACCAGTAGGGAGCGAAATCGCCAGAGCTCGAACCAGAACCTTATGTGTCGCAAGCCGGTGTTCTACCCCAGGGCCACCGCGTCACCCGATAATGATGATGATGATGATTATAATGCTTTTATTTATTTTTTTTTCAATGATATTTTAATGACGATGATGGTGATGATGTTTTTGCTGTTCTTGTTATTATTGTCATGTATGTGCCAATAATTTATTATACAGCTGAACTCACCTAGGAAAATTCCGGGGCCCATCGGGTTGAAGTAGAACTGGTTCTCCACGTACTTGGGCAGGTAGTGGAGCATCCCCTCGCAGGCCATCACGGTCAGGGCGTTGGCCAGAGTGATCAGCAGAAATATCGGGTTGCCAAGCAGGCGCATTCCACTCTGGAGAAAACCTTTAGAGAAGGGTTGCCAGGAGGGAGGGGGAAATATAGTTCAAAATTTTTTATTTTTTTAAAATTATTTTTTTATGTTTCCATGATGATTATAGAATATGTATAGATTTACATTAATGAAACTGAAATAAAATTTTAAAATTTCAAAACTTTGCTCTACATTGCGAGAATTTTTGGCCTAGCTGCTTTCCTCTAACAAAACTGTGTTCAAAGAAGGGTGTGCAATTAAACCGACATTCCTGTTAGTTAGGAGTCAATAGTTTCAATCAATCTGTTATATGAAATAATACAGACTTTCTGTCTATTGAGTTGAGTTGGTTTAACGTGCTACTACACACGAGACAGGACAGGAATACCACGACTGTTGTCTCAGCCGATCACATTAAATTGACACCGACCCAACCAGTAAAGAGCACAATGGATAGGGCTCGAACTCGCACCTTTTGCGTCGGAAGCCGGAGTTCTATCCCAGGGCCACCGCACCCCCCTTCTGTCTATTAAAAAGATGCATAATTTAACAAATTTGCATAATCCTAAACACCTCAAACTCTTTAAAAATGTACATATTCACACAAACCTTTGGCCGTTTTGGAGAAATTTTTCTCTCTAGCTTGCCTGACCAGTCTGTCGTTCGCGTTGGGGTAGAAAAACAAGAGGAGGCCGACGAGGAAACTTCCGCAGACCACGAGTAAAAGACCCGTCCACCAGGCCCCGACCCAGCGCGGGTTCAGGAATCCCATGTAGCCGACGTCTGGTATCAGAAAAAAAAAAAAAAACGTTTCAACTTTCAAAACATTGCTCTATGCTCTATACATTGTGAAATGTGTTTCGTGAGTCTTGTATAGAGATGGTGTTAACGAGTTGTAGGAGTTAAGTTAGTTTAATGTCCAACGTCATCACTTAATAGGCTATATTGTGGACAGGTCCCAAATTTAATGTCTGATAATTCTACATGCTGCCACTCATAGACAGAGGAGTTGTGAAGTTGGTAAAAGTCCAACGTCAGCACTGTATACGCTATATTGTGGACGGAGCCCAAGATTGACGTCTGACAGGGAGGTCTGCAGATTGATACAAACAAGGAGGTGCTAGCACAGGTGCATATCAATGCAACGTATGGTGCGGCGTGATGGGAAACGGTTCATCTTAAAAAAAAAAACAGCTTAAACTCTGATAAGTTTATCTAACTTTTATCTTCATGAGGAGATGAGAGAATTACTCTGAGGACTAAACCTTGCACCTTCTGCTTCTCAATTCGGAACACTACCGACTAATGTTTGAGTTTGGGTCTGTTGCTTAGCATTTAACGTTATCACTATATAGGCTATATTGTGGACAGATCCCCAGTTTAATGTCTGATAATTCTACATGCTGCCACTCAGAGACAGATGAGTTGTGGAGTTGGTAAAAGTCCAACGTCAGCACTGTATACGCTATATTGTGGGTGGGCCCCAAGACTGACGTCTGATAATCTTATGTGCTGTCACACACAAAATAGTGCAGCGAAACCTGGATACCTATCTCAGCCATTGTCCCAACCCGATTTTTTTAGGAGAAGCAGACCACTGGATTAATTATGAGTAGATCTAAAATTTGTTAAAGTTATTTTTCCACAGTTGTAGAGGTAGGCTATAGGGTTTTTAATGAAAATGGCCGAACAATGATTGCACTTTGTGGGATTAGAACCCTCGACTTATAGATACATCGGCACCAAATTGCCTTGCTACTTTAAGCGAGTATGGTTATACCGCTTGACCAATACGCTCTTTTAAAAAAGGAGTTTATGGCTAGTATACTTACCACGCCTCTTTAAGTGACTTTCTAGTAGGGAGTAAAGTTAGACAAAATCTCACCTTCGAGTGTAATGTAACTTGTACTACCGACAAGTCTCACCTTCGAGTGTAATGTAACTTGTACTACCGACAAGTCTCACCTTCGAGTGTAATGTAACTGGTACTGGCGTTGAATCCAAGAAGCTGAGAGACCACGGCGCCCAGTGCCGATAGCCCAAACAAGATGCCTGGCACAGAGAGAGTTAAAAAGGCATCAATATAAAGAGACCAAAATAATCTGGGCTTTGGTTGAGTTCCTTGTTTATTGTCCAACCTCAGAACTATATTGGCTATAATATTGAGGACGTGTACCAAGACTCAAGTCTGAAAATTTTATGTGATGTCATATAGAGACAGTAGGAGGACAGCGTGACTGGGTTATTTTTTGTAGAGCATCAGAGATTTTCAAAGATAAAATGCTGGTCTTAGAATTTGTTACGTTAAAATTAAATTCATGATAATGTTGTTTATTTAAAGATCTGCTTCAAACGAAAATGAACTTTCAAAATAGGATTTGAAATTGTACATATTAAATTCGCTACCATATTGCCTTAAATCATAGAGATCAATATATTAAATTCAAACTCGAATCAAACAAAAAAGTTATTTTAACAGGCATACTTTATGCCAACGCCCAGCAAAAAATAAAAAATAAAGGCAATAAAACATTTCATCTTTTACCTTATTCTCCTTTCAATAAAATTAAAATGTTTGCAGAACCAGTTCTATTGAAAATTTGGTAGAAACAATGTCAGTCCCAATACATCCATACAATATTCTTGGCTTAATATTTAAAACGACTTATAAATGAAAAATAAAACTTTAAGAGCCCAATAATTAATGCATACAGAATATAAAGCTCTCATATCAATTAGCCTCAGGTTATTTTACCAAAATAAATTCCACTCTTCATCTCTGTCGAGCGACTGTCGATGTATATCGCAGCGAATGCTGGATGGGCGGCCTTTGCAAGACCCTGTGGTGAGAAAATGTACAACGTTATCATTTCAATACGTGCGGTTGTAAGGCTGTATAAGAGTTTATTGCTTAACATCCAAAATCAGCATGGTATAGACTATATATTTAAGTTGAGTTTATTGCCTAACATCCAAAGGAAGCACTATAGGCTATAGACTATATATTTAAGTTGAGTCTATTGCTTAACATCCAAAGTCAGCACCATATAGACTATATATTTAAGTTGAGTCTATTGCCTAACATCCAAAGTCAGCACTATATAGACTATATATTTAAGTTGAGTCTATTGCTTAACACCCAAAGTCAGCACCATATAGACTATATATTTAAGTTCAGTTTATTGCCTAACATCCAAAGTCAGCAGTGTATAGACTTTATATTTAAGTTGAGTCTATTGCCTAACATCCAAAGTCAGCACTATATAGACTATTTATTTAAGTTAAGTCTATTGCTTAACATCCAAAGTCAGCACTATATGTTGAGTTTATTGCATAACATCCAAAGTCAGCACTATATAGACTATATATTGTAGTTTATTGCATAACATTCAAAGTCAGCACTATATAGACTATATATTTAAGTTGAGTTTATTGCATAACATCCAAAGTCAGCACTGTATAGACTAATATTTTTAAGTTGAGTTTATTGCATAACATCCAAAGTCAGCAGTGTATAGACTATATATTGTGGACGGCTCAAAAGACTATGGTCTGACTATTTTACGTGCTCC
>RQTK01000195.1:103116-115687 GCA_003991915.1 Elysia chlorotica
AGAAGTATAAGAGCCGCCGCCGGCGCCCACAACAGCAGCATTAGCAACAACAGAAGCAGCAACAACAACAGCAGCAGCAACACCAATAGATCTAAACATTGTAAATTTCAACAGTCGTATGTTTGTCCTCCTCTCCTATTCATTGTTATTCCAAAATTAGTGCACAGAGCTAAATCCTGCGTAACTTTACAAACGTTATGCGAACACAGATTTCTTCTAATAGCAATCAATGTATACGAACAATCACAATCATAGCCAAGCTGCACGCAGATTGCTGATAAATGCGTCACACCCCGAGTCGTAACGTCAAACGAATAGGCGATCATTCTTAGCCCCACCATCTGTTAAATCATAACATTTCCTTACTGATAAATAAGTCACACCACCAGAGTCGTAACGTCACATGAATAGACGATCATTCTTAGCCCCACCATCTGTTAAATCATTACATTTCCTTACTGATAAACGCGTCACACCCCGGCGAGTCGTAACGTCAAATGAATAGGCAATCATTCTTAGCCCCACCATCTGTTAAATCATTACATTTCCTTACTGATAAATTCGTCACACCCCCAGAGGCGTAACGTCAAACGAATAGGCGATCATTCTTAGCCCCACCATCTGTTAAATCATTACATTTCCTTACTGATAAATGCGTCACACCCCGAGTCGCAACGTCAAACGAATAGGCGACCCTTCTTAGCCCCACCATCTGCTAAATCATTACATTTCCTTACTGAAAAATGCATCACACCCCGAGTCGTAACGTCAAACGAATAGGCGACCATTCTTAGCCCCACCATCTGTTAAATCATTACATTTCCTTACTGATAAATGCGTCACACATCGAGTCGTAACGTCAAATGAATATTTGATCATTCTTAGCCCACCATCTGTTAAATCATTACATTTCCTTACTGATAAATGCGTCATACAGCCGGAGTCGTAACGTCAAACGAATAGGCGATCCTTCTTAGCCCCACCATCTGTTAAATCATTACATTTCCTTACTGATGCATGCGTCACACACCCCGAGTCGAAACGTCAAATGAATAAGCAATCATTCTTAGCCCCACCATCTGCTAAATCATTACATTTCCTTACTGATAAATGAGTCACACCCCGAGTCGTAACGTCAAACGAATAGGCGATCATTTTAAGCCCTACCATCTGTTAAATCATTACATTTCCTTACTGATAAATGAGTCGCACCTGTAGTGTCGTAACGTCATACGAATAGGCGATCATTCTTAGTCCTACCATCTGTTAAATCATTACATTTCCTTACTGATAAATGAGTCACACCCCGAGTCGTAACGTCAAACGAATAGGCGATCATTCTTAGCCCCACCATCTGTTAAATCATTACATTTCCTTACTGATAAATGCGTCACACCTGTAGAGTCGTAACGCCAAACGAATAGGCGACCATTCTAGCCCCAACATCTGTTAAATCATTACATTTCATTACTGATAAATGCATCACACCCCGAGTCGAAACGTCAAATAAATAGGCGACCATTCTTAGCCCCACCATCTGTTAAATCATTACATTTCCTTGCTGATAAATGTGTCACACCCCCAGAGTCGTAACGCCAAACGAATATGCGACCATTCTTAGCCCCACCATCTGTTAAATCATTACATTTCCTTACTGATGCATGCGTCATACACCCTTAAAGTCGTAACGTCAAACGAATAGGCGATCATTCTTAGCCCCACCATCTGTTAAATCATTACATTTCCTTACTGATGCATGCGTCACACCCCGAGTCGTAACGTCAAATGAATAGGCGATCATTTTTAGCCCAACCATCTGTTAAATCATTACATTTCCTTACTGATACTATCTTTGATCCGAGCCCGTGCATAATGTATCATTGGCCAACTTAGTCACACACGAATAAGCATTGTTCAATGGTCAGTTGCATGGAATGTTTGCACTAAGGCGAATGTTCAGTGAATGGTCAACGAAAGGTCAGTTCCGAATTACCTGGTGTCTAAGCGTACATAACTGACTGGATAGTCTCAGCCTGGTGTAAAACACACAGGGCGGCGATGAATTGGCTCAAGCGAGACAAGGGCTTTTGTGACAATAGTCAGAGCTAAACGACTGTTAGATCTAAGATCTAAGAGGAAGTCATGAAATACGGCACATATATATATGTAATGCCCCCCTGGCATGTAGTTGTAGTTGAGTTTGTTTAACGTCCAAGATCAGCACTATATATAGGCTATATTGTGGACGGGTCCCAACGAATGTTAGATCTAAGATCTAAGAGGAAGTCATGAAATACGGTACATATATGTAATGCCCCCCTGGCATGTAGTTGTAGTTGAGTTGGTTTAACGTCCAAGATCAGCACTATATAGGCTATATTGTGGACGGGCCCCAATAGTCACAGCTCAACGACTGTTAGATCTAAGATCTAAGAGGAAGTCATGAAATACGGTACATATATGTAATGCCCCCCCTGGCATGTAGTTGTAGTTGAGTTGGTTTAACGTCCAAGATCAGCACTATATAGGCTATATTGTGGACGGGCCCCAATAGTCACCGCTCATCGACTGTTAGTGTTAGATCTAAGAGGAAGTCATGAAATACGGTACATATATGTAATGCCCCCTGGCATGTACATTGTATCTGCTTGGAGAACAAAGATTGTGTGTCAGGTCGTTGATTTGTTGAGTTGGTTTAACGTCCAACATCGGCACTATATATAGGCTATATTGTGGACGGACCCCAAGACTGACGTCTGACAATTTTATGTGCTGCCACACACGAGACAGGGCGGGGATACCATGACTCCTAACTCAGCTGATCACATTAAAACTTGCAAGGTAACTAAGACCACAACAAAAGTTATGATGAGACAAGTAGATTTATCTGTGGTTCAGTCCGATTAGCGAAGACAATGATTCTTTTGACGGTAGACTTCAATGGAACAAGAAGATAATTTAACGTATTAAAACAAAGACGATAAAACAACCCCACTTGAGTAAAAGTACACGATTGTATTGCGCACATTTACGGGATTTCACAAACATTTCACTAGTGATCAAACCAATACAAGAAGCTAAATTTTTTTTCTTCCGGAACGTCTTTGAAGTTTTAACAGACAAAATAATGTCACATTAATTTTTTTTTTTTTTTGGTTTTTAATTTTTTTCACTTATTGATTTGTCTAAGCCAGTTTAACGTGCTTCTATACAGATCGGGAATCGTCAATTGTTGGAATTGCCAATTAAATTTACCGTTTAATTATGGGCGATATTTTAGACTCGGCAATAAAATTGTATTGAGTCAATCAAAATCATTATTGATATTTTATTGCGCAAGCACGCAATATGCAGAGGAATTTCAATGTTATCAGATCTGCGCGTATATGTACAAAGTCGTGTATATGTAAAAAGTCGCGTTTGTTATGTTTCCGACCTTGATCTTTGACCGACTGAATAACACTTCAGTGACGTATGCTTCTAATTTTGGGCGCCCAGATGTTGAAAACCGGGGCTATCAAAATAAAAAGGCAGGGGCTAAGAGTTAGTTGAGTTAATTTAACGTCCAACATCAGCACTATATATATATAGACTATATTGTGGACGGGTCCCAAGACTAAAATCTGACAAGTTTACGTGCTGACCCACTCAGAGAAATGGCGGAGATACCATGACTCAGCCTCAGCCGATCAAATTAAACTGATACCGACCCAACCAGTAGGGAGCGCAATCGCCAGGACTCGAATTCGGACCTTAAGCGTCGAAACCCGATGTTCTACCTAAGAGCTACCGCGCCCCCCCTGTTATTCTAGGAAACCCCGCACTCATCATTTTCGGACTTATGAATGTACATTGTACTACCCATAGATATATAACTAGCTATTTATAAATCTATGGTACTACCCTAAATCATAATTTAGAAATTCTCCATGATGAACTGACTAACGGGCAAACCTCCAGCAAACCTCCAGCAAACCGCAACATCAAACCTCCCATGCCAACGCCCCGGTTTGCTCTGTGCAAATAAGTAAATACCAGTTTAGCGAATGTTGAGTCTTATTATTTCACACAGCTACCAACAAAAGCAACACAATAAAACTAGACATGCCTAATATTATTTGGATAACCTGAGAGTATGTACATACATCTCATAAGCTCTGCTCCCACCCTTTGTACCCTCACTCCCTCTCTCTCTCTCTCTCTCTCTCTCTCTCTCTCTCTCTCTCTCTCTCTCTATCTCTCTCTATCGCTCTCTCTCTCTCGCTCGCTCTCTCTCTCTCTCTCTCTCTCTCTCTCTCTCTCTCTCTCTCTCTCTCTTAGACCCAAAACACAAGACCATGTTTCATTTACTTATAATTATAAAGATACGCGCTGATTTAATCTCTCTATGCCTCTCTTTATCTATTTCTTTCTCTCTCTACTGTCTCCCTCCCTTCTCTCTCTCTATCTCTCCCTTTCTCTCTCTCCTCCCTCCCCACTCTCTCTCTATCTCTCCCTTTCTTTCTCTCCTTCTCTCTCCCTCTCTATGTATCTCTCTCTCTCTCTCTCCCTCTCTCTATCCCTATCTCTATCGCTCTCATAAACGTCTAGGCTACCTATGATCCTTTATGGCTAGACCCAAAACACGAGACCATGTTTCATTTATTTATAATAAAAAAAATAATAAAAAAAATATCGCTGATAATTACAAAATTTGACCCACATTATGACAACCTAGCGAGAAATAACGTATGAGTCTTTTTTACTTGACCTAAATCTACACCTATAAAACTTGTTACCAATTCCTGCAAAGATCTTAGAAATATAAATACGAAGATAAAATATTATACCGATACATTATAGAAAGCTATGTTAATGACACGATCGTAGTCAAGACTCGAGACACTAAAACGTTATCTTGCTCTAGATCTAGAGTCCTAGATTTAAGAAAAAATGCCGTCGAAAGAAAGTAGGGCAAGCGACAACTAATGGCAGATGGCTGAGAGCGTAGTTCTCTGCACAGGCATGTAGTATGTCTGTGGTTCGAATCTGATCCTGTGTCTCCAGCCCCATAAAGGAGTTATTCGGGGAACCGAGGTAACATTAATTTCATGTATTCATATAAAAATTGTACTAGTAGCGGGAAAAAGTGATAGTCATAATCAACTTACTAAAAAGTGGAGATGAAAAGAAAATCAGGTCTTTCATGATTGATAACAGCATATGTCAATCTAGAGAGAAAAAGAGAAAGAATAGAAATAGGTATGTGAGAAAGTCAGAGAGAGAGAGAGAGAGAGAGAGAGAGAGAGAGAGAGAGAGAGAGAGAAGATAGAATACATGTATAATTCTAACATACAATGAGATAGAGAATGAGAGAGAGAGAGAAAGAGAGAGAGAGAGGTGGGAGAGAAAGAGATATGAACGAGAGAGGAAGACGCCCATGCAAAGAGAGAGAGAGAGAGAGAGGGGGAGAGAAAGAGAGAGAGAGAAGGTGGAAGAGAAAGAGATATGAGCGAGAGTGGAAGACGCCAATACAAAGAGAGAGAGACAGATGGAAGCCAGATACGCAGACAGACACACAGACGATAATAATAATGATAATTATCCTAACACAGACACAGAACAGTCATACTAAAATGTCAAACCTGCGATTAGCTTGATAGCACTCAAGTCTTAGAGTGTCGTTTATTATGGGTTTATAATTATACTATCGTATTACTGTAATTTTCCGTTAAAGCATAACGCATTTTGTCTCTGCCACAGATTTATAAAATGCTATTAATATAAATCTGTTGTCTATCAAGCGGGCAACAATAGTGTGCAATGCCATAGCTCTAATTTGGAGTCCAGCATCTACACAATAATTATCTAGGTCTAGATTAGAAATAGGCATGATTCAAGAGATGACGCTTGACTCTTCTAAAGCGAGGGAGAGATTTTTCCCCTCTCTCCGTGTTTAACGTCTCCTAGGTTCCCCTGAAGGATCCTATACGGCGACGGGCCCCGAGACTGACGTCTGACAATTTTATATGCTGCCCCACACGAGACAGGGCGGGGATATACCATGACTCCTGTCTCAACCATCTAGCTCAAGTGTAGAGCGTAGGTCTCCAGATCAAAAGGTCCGCGAATCAAATTGGCAGATTTATAATGTGATCTGTGACGCGGTTGAGACAGGAGTCATGGTATCCCCGCCCTGTCTCGTGTGGGGCAGCATATAAAATTGTCAGACGTCAGTCTCGGGGCCCGTCGCCGTATAGGATCCTTCAGGGGAAGCCGGTTGTTGTTGTTGAGTTGGTTTATCGGCCAACATTTAGCACTGGAATTTTATAGGCTCGTATAATAATTATTGTGGACGGGATTGGATGCCCGTAGCTATCGGGCAGGCAGCGTTATCTAGAATGTAGATCTGGTTAATATTGTTCTCTTGTCAAGCTATACTTTATGTTCTCTTGTCAAGCTATACTTTATAGTCATCGTTATAATTATTGTTAAATAGGACAGTGGGGCAATGAATCGTCGGTTTGGGGAGCGAACTGGCTCAAGTGGTAGAGCGTTGGTCTTCATATCAGGAGGTTCGTAGATCTAATCCTACAATCGGCAGATTAATTTGTCCGATAATCGTTACCTGTAACTGGTTGGGTCGGTGCCAGTATAATGTGACCGGCTGAGACAGGAGTCACGGTATCCCCGCCCTGTCTCGTGTGTGGCAGCACATAAAATTGTCAGACATAAGTCTTGGGGGTCCGCCGCCGTATATGACTCCATAGAGGAACATAGGAGGCCCTATAGAGAACTTAATATTGTTCTCTTGTCAAGCTATACTTTATAGTCATCGTTATAATTATTGTTAAGTAGGACAGTGGGGCAATTATTCGTCGGTTTGGGGAGCGAACTAGCTCAAGTGGTAGAGCGTTGGTTTTGTTGCTTGGGTGCTAACTGACCACTCAGTGGAAAGAGAAGAGCAGCCACTTAGTCTCTGTAGAGAACAGGAGAGCATAGTTATAATGTATTCCCCCAGCTCTTTCTATCCCACCTTCTGTCTATCTCTGATTCTCTATCTTGTTTTGATTCTACTTTTGTCTCTCTCTCTCTCTCTCTTTTTAACTCTTTCTCTCTCTCTCTCTCTCTCTCTCTCTCTCTCTCTCTTTTCTATATATCTCATCTATCTCCCTATCCGTTCCTCTCACCTCCCTCTTTCCTCTCTTCCCATTCCCTGTCTCCTCCCATCAATAACTTTTTCTATCCCTCCCCCTTCTCTCAACCTACTAAAATGTAACAGCTCAACTTTTGTTCTTGCCCTAGCAAAAACACCTCGGTTCGTAAAAACTTGTACAGTACAATGTAGTGCTAGTTTAAAAATAGCCGTTAGACTTCTTTATCGGATAACTAACGACGCATCGTAAGCTACCACGACGTTTTACTTACTACCCATCGTTGTTTTCTTAAGTCTAAGACTACTATAAATTTCCCTACACCTAAAATCAGTACTTGTACTACTCAAAATGTGTCGCTTGTCAGGGTGGACTTGGTATTATAGAGATCGACAGTATAAATCGGTAAGAGATAGACCGATGGATAGTTCATGAGACTGATGAAAATATGATCAGACATTTTCATACAGCGAGGGATAACTCTTCGACCATATCAGGGGGGCGTTAACGTGGAAACACAGTGGATGTCGCACCATCTCGCCCAAGCTTCTCTTTTTTGCAGCGAGAATTTATTTCATATGAAAAGTAGCTCTCTCTCTTTCTCTCTATCTTTCTCTATCTATCTTTTGCCATTTAAACGTCACACGATGATTTGCCAACGGGTGCTGGGTTCCATGCCTGACATCTAACCAATTGTTATGTGCTTTCACACAAAGAAAATACATGTATGGGTATGCCTTCGTCACAGAATCCTATTAATGGCCATTTGTTCTATTAATAGAAATGGGTGACCCAGGGCTCGCATAGAAATAATTATTACATATCCACAAGTCACCTAGCAAGTGGAACAAGTAGGAAACAAAGGCGGTATCCTGGGGACAGAAACCCCGAACCCCATAATTAAAAGTTACTAGCTCTACCAACTGGCCATTTTCACATTGTGTTGCTGCTGCTGCTGCTGTTGTTGTTGTTGTTGTTGTTGAGTTGGTTTAACGTCCAACACCAGCACCATATAGGCTATACTGTGAACGGGCCCCAAGACGGACGTCTGACAATTTTATGTGCTGCCACACACGAGACAGGGCAGGGATGCCATGACTCCTGTCTCAGAGCAGCCCCGTAGTTGCTGTTGTTGTTGTTGTTGTTGAACTGGTTTGACGTCCAACACCAGCACTATATAGGCTATATTGTGGACGGACCCCAAGACGGACGTCTGACAATTTTATGTGCTGCCACACACGAGACAGGGCAGGGATGCCACGACTCCTGTCTCAGAGCAGCCCCGTAGTAATAGAATGAACAAGCATATGATCTATCATGTCTTGCCTGCATCCTGAGCTTTTGTCTTCTGTAAACGCCGCCTGTCGCCGTATAGGGTCCCCAGGGGAACCTAGGAATCGTTAAACCCGGAGAGAGAGAGAGAGAGAGAGAGAGAGAGAGAGAGAGAGAGAATTCTGTCCCTCCCTCTATTGAGAACCAGGGTGAATCAGGCACAAGTCGCCAATACAAGTTTTGATCTACAGCCCTCAGACCATATTAAACGAACTATATTCAACCCTTTTTAATAAAAACAAAAAAAAAAACAAACAAAACTAAAATCTCTAGCTCTAGAAATGATATAATAATATTTTTTTTTCCAATTCAACCTCTTAAAGTGCGTTTGATTGTTGTTTTTTTTAACATACTATGAATAACTGCAAAAATATGATTTGCGACTTGTGCCTGATTCACCCTGAATGGTTTCTGTCGACTTAAACGTTAGGGTTACTTCCCTTCTCTCTCTCTCTCTCTCTCTCTCTCTCTCTCTCTCTCCCTCCCTCCCTCCCTCTTTCTCTCACTACAATTATGTATAGTGTATGAGCATGCGAGCATGTGTCATGTGTGTTGTCTCGGCCACCAAAGAAATAATTAGTGTCAACTTTAAGTAGCACAGCCCTTAAATTACACACAAGGATAATTACACACCATGCCGCAACCTTGCGTGATAATCCAAGCCTCAAGGCTAGATCTAGACTGTGTCAACATTCAGTACTGCCAGTAAAACCCCGAACGTTGATTGATAAGAGAGCATGTGTCGCGAGCCAGTGACTACTGAGTGACTGACTACCACATGTTTAATGCAGGCTTTGCGACATACACGGCGATAACCGATAACTACCACATGTTTAATGCAGGCTTTGCGACATACACGGCGATAACCGATAACGTCAACACACCCTTTAAGCATTGGGTTTTCTGATTCCTATCTCTTTTCGAAAAATATACTACGAATTGTGAGTACTTGTGAGTTGGGACAGCGTTAAGTTGAGTTGGTTTTACCGCCCAACATCATCACTATAATTATAGGGTATATTGTGGACGGGCCCCAAGACGGACGTCTGACAATTGTATGTGCTTCCACACACGAGACAGGGCGGGGATTCCATGACTCCTGTCTCAGCCGTTCACATTATACTGACACCGACCTAACCAGCAGTGAAGGCAACCGCCAGGATTCGAACTCGGGATCTTGTGCGTCAGAAGCCGATGTTCTACCCCTGGGCCACCGCGCCCCCCTGAGTTGGGACAGCAGCGCATTGTACAACCAAGGCGACGCCTATGTATATGCTACACGAAAACATCTACTGTGGAGATGAAGAATTCAAAGGTAGAATAATTATTTATGCCTCTATTCTGTTTGTTCCAGGATAGGATGAAATTGGACAAACACATTTTTGACCAACCCTGGGTTTCGATCCGCAGACTTCCCGATTGGTAGACCAACGTTTTACCGCTTCGCCCAGATCGCAACATCTTTATTTTAAATAATTTTACTTGAATACATCTTTATTTTAAATAATTTTACTTGAATACATCTTTATTTAAAATAATTTTACTTGCATACATCTTTATTTTAAATAATCATTTTACTTGAATACATCTCTATTTTGAATAATCATTTTACTTGAAGAAACTTCCGTAATGAGAGTCGCTACTGTGTAATGACAAAGATAACTGCAACAAAATGTACTGCCAAATTATGAGACAGGAGTCATGGTATCCAGTGACTGACTACCACATGTTTAATGCAGGCTTCGCGACATACACAAGCGATAACCATTGACGTCAACACACCCTTTAAGCATTGGGTTTTCTGATTATAATTATCTTTTCGAAAAATATACTCTGAATAATTATTATGAGTAGAATATACTACGGACACCGACCAATCCAGTATGGGACGAAATTGGTCCAATACATTTGTGACTGATTGTGGATTTCGACCCGCAGACCTATGTCTACATGGAGACATCTACAATGGAGATGAAATTGTAGTCCAAGAGTGCATGGGTTTTGTTTGTGGGCGGGACCCAAGCCAAACGTCTGAAAAGTTTACGTTTTGCCACACGCAGACAGTGTGGGATTTCTCAGTCCTCTCTTTGACGGACACCGAGCCATTCAGAATGGAACGAAATTGGACAAATACATTTTTTACCGATCGTGGGTTTCGACCGGCAGACTTCCCGATTTCGAGACCAACGTTTTACCGCTTGATTCAGTTGGCGAGGCCTATTTTTGTAAGCCTTGGTCAGTTGGTCATATCTTTTTTTAAACAACCATTTTACTCGAATAAACTACCATAATAAGAGAGACGCTAGTGTAATATGAGAATGAAGAAGTCATGGTGTTTCATGACGCTTACTTTGTTACTGTACTATGACTACTACACCTTTACTAGTTAAGCAGTACGGGGTCCTTATGGTTTGAGTTGGTTGTTTAGAGAAGGGGTCCCTCCGATGAAGCCAATGGACTCGGTGGTATTGAATTTGAACAAAGGCATTTTACGGTGGATGGCTCGGTAAAATGTCTCGCCTGAAGCGGACAGAGAGAGAGAGAGAGAGAGAGAGAGAGAGAGAGAGAGAGAGAGAGAGAGAGAGAGGAGAGAGAGGGAGGGCGAGGGACAGAGAGAGAGGAAGATAGAGGGAAGGAGAGGAAGATAGAGGGAGGGAGAGAGATATATTAATAGGGAGAGAGAGAGAGAGAGAGAGAGAGAGAGAGGGGGGGGAATGGAGAGTTTGGGAGATGGAGGGAAGAATGAGAAGGGCAGAAGATGCTAAATCGGTGCTCCCTATTTAGCCTGACACATCGCAGGACGCGCAATAAATTCTTCTAAGTCTAAGCTACAGACAGAAGCAATCTCTACAAACAGTGGTGCAATGTTAGCCAATACAGTGTTACAGTCCCTCGTATAATTGTGTGAGCCAGTCCCGTTTATCTTCGGTGAAACTGACTTAATCACATGCAAATTAAATATGTCTCCCTGTCCTAACTTAGGGAGGGGGCAGGGTAGTTAGAGATGCGGTCGCTTGACACAATTGGTTGGTTGGGAGATGAAAGGGCCGGAGTGGGGGACCGGAGGGGGGGGGGGAATGCATTTCGTTAGGTTGTTTGTACTAAAGCACTATTCATCTGGAAAGCTAGCTGGTTTTGAAAGTTTGTGGAATATGCCTTTGTCAGTGGCAGAGTAGTAGTAATAGTAGCTGTGGTGGTATTGGTGGTAGCTTTGGTGCTAATAGTGGTGGTATTATAGTGGTGGTAGTATTGGTGGTAATAGTGTTCGTAGTATTGGTGATAATAGAGGTGGTAGTAGTGGTAGTAGTGGTAGTAGTGGTAGTAGTGGTAGTAGTAGTAGTAGTAGTAGTAGTAGTAGTAGTAGTAGTAGTAGTAGTAGTAGGAGTAGTAGTAGTAGTAGTAGTAGTAGTAGTAGTAGTAGTAGTAGTAGTAGTAGTAGTAGTAGTAGTAGTAGTAGTAGTAGTAGTAGTAGTAGTAGTAGTAATAGTAGCAGTAGTAGTAGTAGTGGTAGTGGTAGTGGTAGTGGTGGTGGTGGTGGTGGTAGTAGTAGTAAGGAGTAGTAAGGAGTAGGAGGAGGGACAAACAAATTTAAAAGTTGACAGGTGTTAAAAAATAATTATAGAGGAAAAATCAACTTCCCAACAACTACAAAAAACAAGCGTCCATCCTTCGCGGCGATGGAGGAAAAAAAAAAAAAACAGTTCAGTTTTTTTCATTTATAAATTATCTTGTTTACATTACTTTGTTCCTTTCTGACAAATTAATGTTTTCCCGTCAATCACAAAGGTCAAAAGACACATCATTATATCATCCCACCTGATGTTTTCTCAAGAGCCGTCAACGTGACCTTTTTGTTTTTATCGATGACTCAGTAATGCCAACTCTATTATGATGATTGTTTGTTTGTTTCTAACTTAACCTTTTAGCGTAGAGCGACAGGGCAACTATGGTTAATTCGATGGCAACATAATTATAGATCATTGACACACTTTACTGAACAGTACTTTAACCTACCACCAGTACCAGCTTTAACCTACTTTAACTCCCGCTCTCCCCCTTCCTCTCTCTCTCTCCCCCCCCACCCCCCCCCCCCCACCCCCCCCTCC
>RQTK01000195.1:115807-125807 GCA_003991915.1 Elysia chlorotica
ATCAACTACTACAAAAATTGGAATCACTTTGACTGCTGACTGTAACAAGTCTTTGACAAGTTTGACGGGCACATGTCAAAATTCAGATGCATGCATGTCATATTGTTGAATTCTATTGCTATCCATTGTTTTTATTAATTGCTTTTTTCATTCTTCTTTTTTTTTTTTTAAACTATTGAGGGATTAAGCTTGTACCAATTTAGACCGATTTAGGTGACGAGTTTGTAGCAGCATGGAAGCTGACTGAAGTAATGTTGACAACCCTAGTAACCATCAAAGTGTAGCTTTTAAGTCGTAAAAAAAGTATGTTTACAGAGTCATAAAAAAGTATTCTTTACAGAGTCATAAAAAGTATTCTTTACCGAGTCATAATAAGTATTCTTTACAGAGTCATAAAAAGTATTCTTTATAGTAGAGAATCCCTTTCCTACTTTTACACGTCCTAGGTTCCAATGAAGGATCCTATACGGCGATGGTTTCAAGACTTGTGTCTGACAATTTTACGTGCATGCTGTCACACTGAGACAGGGCGGGGATACCATGACTAATTTCTCATCCGGTACCAGTATAGAACGGGCACCGACCTAAGTAATAGGGGACTAGATCAAGTTAAAATAGGAAAAAAAAACTTGTGATCCGTGGGTTTCGAACCAGGGACTTCCCGATTAGAAGACCAAATCTCTATCAAATGCGCCCGTTCAACCCAAAACCAGTCATCAGACTACATGTATATCTTTTAAGCCAGAAGACGTATGGCCAGGAAGTGTATTAATATCAGCAAAATATATCTTTTACATCAGAAAATGTATGGACTTCATTAAAATATACCTTTTAAACCAGAAAATGTATGGAATCATTAAAATAATTATACCTTTTAAACCAGAAAGTGTATGGAATCATTAAAATATACTTTTTAAGCCAGAAAATGTATGGAGATCATTAAAATATACCTTTTGAGCCAGAAAATGTATGAAGATCATTAAAATATACCTTTTAAGCCATAAAATGTATGAAGATCATTAAAATATACCTTTTACGCCAGAAAAAGTATGGAGATCATTAAAATATACCTTTTAAGCCAGAAAAAAGTATGGAGATCATTAAAATATACCTTTTACGCCAGAATAAGTATGGAAATCATTAAAATATATCTTTTAGGCCAGAAAATGTATGGAACCATTAAAATATACCTTTTAAACCAGAAAATGTATGGAGATCATTAAAATATACCTTTTAAGCCAAAAAATGTATGGAATCATTAACATATATCTTTTACGTCAGAAAATGTATGGAGTTCATTAAAATATACCTTTTAAACCAGAAAATGTATGAATATCATTAAAATATACCTATTGAGCCAGAAAAAGTATGGAGATAATTAAAATATACCTTTTAAGCCAGAAAATGTACGGAGTTCATTAAAATATACCTATTGAGCCAGAAAAAAGTATGGAGATAATTAAAATATATCTTTTACGCCAGAAATGTATGGAGATCGTTAAAATATATCCTTTAAGCCAAAAAATGTACGGAGATCATTAAAATATACCTTCTACGCCAGAAAATGTATGGAGATAATTAAAATATACCTTCTACGCCAGAAAATGTATGGAGATCATTAAAATATACCAAAGGAACCCCTAAAAATGTCCGAGAAAAAAATTATCCATCCAAAAAATTACGACTTTTGGGCAAAAGGTTGGTAGCTCCAAAGATGGGCATTTTTTTTTCTTTCCGTCTTTCCCCTCGCAGTGTTGATATTCCGGAATTACGGAGTCAGATCAAATATGGAGTGTTTGCTCGGGCGTCGAGACATAGAGACAGGTTTGAAGGGTTTTTAAAGAGGGCGGGCTGAGGACTCTGTGACACCATTATGCGAGAGAGAGAGAGAGAGAGAGAGAGAGAGAGAGAGCTTTAAATGTTGGCAAATACATGCAGCAGGAGGGGGAGCAAGAACTCTCAAAAAGTGGGCTGAGGGAGAGAAAGAGTGTGTAAGAAAGAGAGAGGGTTAACAATTGCTAATACACGTAGCAGGAGAAGTTGCAACAAGAACTGTTAAAAAAGGGGGAGTTGCAGGAAGGGAGAGAAAAAGGGAGAGAAAAAAGAGAGAGAGAGAAAGAGAAAGAGAAAGAGAGAGAGAGAGAGAGAGAGAGAGAGAGAGAGAGAGGGAGAGAGGTAGTGAACGAATGCCCCATCATCAGTTTCTAGCCTATAATTGCGACTTTATCGAATCGATAGTCTAATGTCTGACATTTTTACGCTCTACCAAAGAGCAGGGGTACCAGCAAAGCTTCAGTCTTATCTAGTCACATGTTACTTTACTGACAACGACCTAACCACAAGAGAACAAGGCGGTTCGATCGGGGATTCGAACCACGGACTTGCCGAGTGGAAGTTGCGAGCTCTAACGTGGTATGAGCTGGCGATCCTTACTCCATATCAAATATGCGGAGGGGGAAAAGTAGTAGTAATAATATATTGTGAACGGGTCCCAAGACTGACGTCTGACAATTATATGTGCTGCCACACACAAGACAGGGCGGGGATACCATGACTCCTGTCTCCGCCGGTCAATTTAACTGACACCGCCCCAACCAGTATGAAGCGAAATCGCCAGGGCTCAAACCACGGACCTTTCGTGTCGGAAGTCGATGTTCTACCCCCAGGACCACCGTCGCCCCCCCCCCCACCTTTTCCACACACACACATTAAACTGACACGGACCCAACCAGTATGGAGCGAAATCGCCAGGGCTCGAACCACGGACCTTGTGCGTCGGTTCTACACCGTTCACGACAAAGCTTGCAAGGTTCAGACAAAAACAAAAAAACCAAACTAAATTGATCACGAATCGAATAATTATACTGTTTAATAAAAAAACAAAACAACCAAAAACATAACTAGAGAGGTTATCGTTTAGCTTGAGCAATTTCTGCTTAACTCGCAAATTACAAGGACATGAACCTCTTAGAAAAGAAACATTACCGAATATAGACCCTACATGATCATAATTTTATCTTCAGCATTAATAATAATTATTTGCTTTATTCAACTTGCACCATAAACAATAAAGCACACATTTAAAATCTAAAAATTAATTGTTGGAATTATAAAATAAAATAATTATAAATCACCACTTACCAACAGTTCGATAATCAGAAATTCAAGAAATTTGCAGAAATGTGCAGTTCCGTGTGCACACACAAGGACAAAACGAACGCACACCTCTAGCACTCAATGTCAGAAAGAAATAGGACTGATGTTTAATCTAGCTCCAAAAAAGTATAATATTTTTAATCTAACACTCGGTTATTGCTAAAACAAAACAAACAAAAATATATTATTTTTTAATTCCGAAAAATCCACAGAATTTAAATCAAAGACCAAAATCGTGCACTGTAGATTTCTCCAGATCTAGATCTAAAAAAATAAATATTAATTTTGGCCTGTCCAACGGGGAAGGAGCGAAATTGAAAGTCCACATGCGCGCGCATCCAACCTTCCTAATAAACGCTTTCAGCACACAATGGCAGAAATGAACAAGCTCTCTTTATCATGTGCTATACTAGGTACACAATACTATGATTTCCTTTTTCTTTATCTCAAACGTTGTTTTCTATTTTCTTTTGTCTTTTTTAAGTGCCGCCATAAGTCTAAACAAGGTCACCGATGCCTCTTCGCGTGATAGTTTCACTCGGTACAACGTACGGGACAAGATACTAAGATACTAACATCATCTAGATAGCTATCACTCGAAAAAACACGAAAACCTTTCTATACTACAGACACTGTCCATAAAATGACTAGATGCAGTATTAAGTACCGGTATGAAGTATAGCAGTATGGAGCATAAAGTATGAAACACAGGACTGGTGGACTTTATCTCTCCAGCCCTACTTAGATCTAGATCTAGATCCAGATAACATTAACGTTTGTAGGTCGACTTGGTCGGCGGCTTCTAGTTCTAGATCTCTATACATGAAGTTGGATTTAGGTCTCGTCCAACATTTGCCTCAGTTAATGTGGTACGTGGATGGAGTCATTGCCTGGTATAAGTTTTTAACCTTGATCTAGTGGAGATTACCAAACTGGTTCAATCCAGGGAGTGTCTGAGTAAGAGATAAAAATAATTAATCAAACCGGAGCTAGGCCTCTTCGCCGTGTAGCCTGTAAGTCATCAGCTCACTGCATTGACAGATAAGTGACTAAACACTAAACTGACCCTAGATCAGTAGATGACTATGCGCGAGTTTATACGTGTTTACAAGATGTTCACAATAAAGATTTTAGATATACATACCGTGATAGCGAGGCTTCCTTAACAACAGTTTGATGTTTTTTGTTTAGTGTTGGAGTTGGTTTTAACGGCCAACATCAGCACATTATAGGCTATATTGTGGACCGACCCCAAGACTGACGTCTGACAATTTTATGTGCTGCTACACACGAGACAGGGCGAGGATGCCATGACTCCTGTCTCAGCCGGTCATAATTTTAATACTGACATCGACCCAACCAGTAGGGAGCGAAATCGCCAGGGCTCGAACCCGGACCATTAAGATGTTCACAATACACAATGTGATAGGCGAGGCCTCCTTAAGAACCGGTCAAGTCATTGAAATGATCGGAGAAAACAGATTTTAGCTCATAAGTGAAACAGTAATGTATCTATCATAAATCATTACGAGAGTTAGATCTAGTTGAGATTGGAAATCTGGCGGTAATTTTTTTTTAACCTACCTTGCCATAATAAGAAATTAAATGTTCCTACTTTTACAATGGTATAATTCACTTGGAAACTAAACGCAAAATAATGTTTGTATACTTCGGTGCCTCTGCCTATTATTATTTTGAGAAGCCTTGGTGATTGGACAAAGAGAGGGCTTTAGGAGAGCGACGAACGAATGCGGAGTCAGTGCGCAATCCATCAAACTTCAAACTTTCCCGAAAATCTGTTAGTAGTTAATAATTATGATTCATTCGAGACACGATGACCTTTGAAATTGTCCAACTTAAGAGACTACGTGAGTGAAATTTCGGGAAATCCCACAACCACGCACTTCTTAGCACAAACCTAACGTTTCTGTTTTCTAATTTTAGTTGGTTAGTTTCTTAACGGCTAGAGTCATCAACTAAGCTATCTTGCGGATGGGTGCCAAGGCGTGTATCTGTCATCTGATGATAATGAATAGTGGTGCCAACTGGATCATCATTCCTTTACTAATTCTTTGGATGTAAAGCAGCATAGTATACAGAATCACATAACATAAGTACTTGGCAGTTCTTTAGTGAAAACTAACCGTCGTGTTTTTGTTGTTTTTATTGACAATTCATAATTGTATTATTTCAGCTTCTATTGTACAATGTACCGCCACCTTCTGTCTTGGCCGTTTACGTTAAAAAGACACCGACCCAACCAGCTTGGAACCAAGCTTAATACTAGGCTATCCGACGAGGAATCGAATCGCAATCGTCCCAGTTGAAGTTGAGTTGGTTTAACGTCCAACATCAGCACTATTTAGGCTATATTGTGGACGGGCCCCAACACTGACGACTGACAGTTTTATGTGCTGCCACACACGAGACAAGGCGGGGACGCCATGACTCCTGTCTGAGCCAGGCACATTAAACTGGCACATGTCCAACCAGTAGGGAGCGAAATCGCCAGGGCTCGAACCCGGACCTTAAGATGTTCACAATACAAAATGTGATATGCGAACCCTCTTTACGAACAGGTCAAGTCATTGAAATGGATCTTTTGCGTCGGAAGCCAATGTTCTATCCCAGGATCACCGCGCCCCCAACCCAATGGTGGACACTTTAGCGAGTCGCATCGCGTCGTATCGCGTTGTATCTCGCTGTATAGCGTTGTATCGCGTTGTATCTCGTTTTCACAGGACGCAGCACGTCGCTCCAGTTATGATAGTTATCTCGAAAACTCAATGCCCCTTGAAATAAAGTCCCGCGATCTCCCAGAGCCTGTAGTAGGCTATGTAGTATGTACCCATATCCTCATACCATCATATCATCATCATATCATCATACCACTTCTGGGAAAAGTAAATTTGAATTGTGAAATGTCTGAGGTCCTAGTTGGTTTCTTGGCGGAGAGATAGCTAGTGATAACATTGGAAAATAGGGAGGGGGGAGGGGTTGAGTTGAGTTCAGTTGGTTTAACGTCCAACATCAGCACTATATATGTATGATATATTAAGAGGGGTGAGGGAAGGAGAGTGATATAAAGAGAGAGAGAGAGAGAGAGAGAGAGAGCGAAAGAGGAAGAAGACAGAGAGAAAGAGAAAGAGAGAGAGAGAGAGGGGAAGACAGAGAGAGAGAGATAGTGATACCATCATCGAGAAAGGCAGAGAACATTTCAAGAGACCAAGAGCTGTTAAGGTAATATTTATTGTGCTCTCGAAACAGTAGTAGAAGAAGAAAAACAAACAATAGATAAACAATCAAGTTTTATCATCATGGCTAAGTGGATATCATTCTGATGAGTTAATCTTAATGTTTGACGTCAACACTGTATAGGCTATACTGTGGACTTGCTTGTTGGGTTTTTTGTTTTGTTTTTGTTTTTGTTTTTTCTGTTCGTTTGTTGCTTAACGTCCAACGTCAGCACTATATAGGCTATATAGCGGGCGGGCCCCAAGACTGAGATTTGCATACTTTTCGTGCTGCCACACACGAGACCTCCTGAACTTCTGTCTCAGCCAGTCACATTATACTGACACCGATGCAGGCATTAGGGCACGAAATTTGACAAAGTCATTTTTGACCAATCGTGGGTTTCGGGGCACTGACGGACCTCACGCTTATAAAACCAACGCTCTGCCATTTGAACCAAAACAAAAAGTATCCATTCATACAAGATCATGATTAAATTATTTTGCACCCATAATTAAGCTAGACTTTTGCATGAACACGTTTTTAAAAGCTTTTGAAAAGTCGCTTTTGAACCAATGTATCTCAATATTATTGTTGCGACTATGTATTTCATTTTTTTTTCGGTGCAGAATACTGGAAGCTATCTCACCATACTCCCCGCCCTGTCTCGTGTGTGGCAGAACATAATATTGTCAGACGTTAGTCTAAGGGCCCGCCAACAAACCCTATATAGTACTGATGTTGGGCGTTAAACCAACTCAACTCTACTCATCTCACCATACCTTTTAGTTCTAGATCTACTGACGGTTTAAAAAAATTTGTTTTAACTCGAACGAAGTCATCGTAAAGGTGAGTATGTTGTAATTGCAGTTGAGTTGGTTTAACGTCCAACATCAGCACTGTATATGCAATATTATGGACGGGCCCCAAGACTGAGGTCTTGCAATTTTATGTTCTGCCACACGAGACAGGGCGGGGATACCATGACTCCTGTCTTAGCCGATCACATTAAACTGACCAGTAGGGAGCGAAATCGCTAATGCTCGAACCACGGACCTTTTACGCTCGAAGCTGATGTTCTACACCAATGGTGAGTAGGGGAGAAAGAAGATTTAACAAATTAATTTAACGGTTCTCCTTAGATTCTTCTTCCGCTTTCATTTTACAAAAGTAACAAAAGAAACTCAAGTACGAAACGGAAAAACCACAAAAAGACTGATGTCTTGCAATTTTATGTTCTGCCACACACGAGAACGGTGAGTAGGGGAGAAAGAAGATTTAACAAATTAATTTATATGATGTGGCACTTAACTTCGAATTGTCCCACGATATTAATATTGCTTCCTTCTTTCTGACATCCTGTAATCCAAACAACAAAGACAACTATTGTATAATATTGGCTCGTCATAATGCCACTTGGCTGCCACTCATTGTTTAGTGTTGGCCTAGCTAGAAGTGACGGAACTTATCATAATACTATCATATATCACTTAAAGCTTGTGTGAAGTGATCACTCAAAACTCAAAACAAAAGCTTTTACTATAAACAATTATTGCGAAAACTAAGCCTTTTGTTTCTTTGTTTTTTTCCGTGGGTGCAATCAGATGGCCTAAAAAAATATTTAAAAAAAGAATTATCCTTTACAATGTGCTTGACAATAGTGCAATCTGACACAGAACTATTATCCTTTACAATGTGCTTGAAGCCGTGCAGTTCGATACTATAAAATATAGTATAATATTGTATTTTTTTTGTTTCTTGTTTTGTTAAGAGTCCAACTTCATCACTGAAATAGTGCTCTTTTGTTTAATTTACCAAAGCTTTTATTAGGAAACGACTTTTTGGTCGTCGTTAATTTTGCTGTGTAGGGTTTTTTTTTTTGGTGGGGGAGGGTCTGTTTGTCTTTATGGGCCTATTTTTGACTATCTTTTTATTTTCTTGTGAACTTCATAACCTTGCAACAAGTATTGCCTTTTTGAACTCTCAGTATCATGAGAAGGAAAAAAAAAACTGAGCTTACAAACATTATGGAAAGGCGAGAAACGGTCTTCAAAAGGATGTAGGCTTTGTTGTTTTTGTTGTGTTTTTTTTATATATAAAATACACAAAAATTCATCCAATCCACTTATTGATCTCACACTGCGCATGTTTTCACTAGATTTGGTTCATGCTGATACGTAATTTATCTTCTTTATTGGATTATTTTTATTCTCACTCATAGAACGAAGACCAACTACACACCACATTCTTGTACTTTTTTTCTATCTCACATGCGTTTACATAACTGTTAAATGTACGTTTTAATCAAAACCACTATCTATCCCATAGAAGTAGGCCAATCTATTTATAGTGGTGACGTGATTAAAATTGTTGGTCTATTTTCGGCGATCATGCACAACTTCCGGGGCGGTAGGTACAAGAAGTAGAGCAATATTACTGTTAGATTATAATCTAGAACTAGATTAGATCTAGATATTTAGCAGAAGCATCAATAAGGGCAATATGACTAACAGTAACCTATTATATAGTAATTTATTTGGATTATAACTATCCTATTCAATTCATGTCGTCTCGATCCACAGTTTATAGAGTCCGTTTTCTATGTTTGTTTACGCTCATGGTCATCAATATGTTTAGACTCTACACCTTAAAAATGTCATCATATGAAGCTTAGAAACTTGTCACCTCTGCACAAACAAGATTCAAAAGTCCGCCATTATCGTTACCATAAATAGATTTTGTCAGTGCAAATCTAGAGGTGCTCCGTTTTAATAGAGTAGCCTAAGAGATGAAACACTATGCACTATATGAACTTTAGAACTAAACAGATCTACTTAAGAGTATTTTTTCTTCTCACTCATAAAACAGACCAAACACACACTAAATTAATTTTAGCTAATCTATTAAAACGTACATTGAGATAAAAAATAAATGCACTAAAATTAATTTAGCCATGACACACCATGCACTATATGAACTTTAGAACTACACACTGTACACATATCTACTTCAGGTTTACAAGTTCCGAAGTAGGAGTGGCCTTGTGGCAATTGGTGCGTTCAGTACACATGGTGCGATCAGTGCCAATTGATGCGCACAGCCGCACAGTCGAGTCACCCCCTAAAAATAGACACAAAGACGTTCGTATGTTCGTGGTCTGTCCCAGTGTCCCTAAGACGTAGAGCCTAGTGACGTAGGGCCAGGAATGTGTGCGCACCTACATAATTATAGAGACCTTTGTGTCGCACTTTCTGTGATTGATGGGGGACGCGGTGGCCCAGGGGTAGAACATCGGCTTCCGGCGCAAAAGGTCCCGAGTTCGAATCCTGGCTGCTGCGTTCCCTACTGGTTGGGTCGGTCCCAGTATAACGTGACCGGCTGAGACAGGAGTCATGGTATCCCCGACCTGTCTCGTGTGTGGCAGCACATAAAATTGTCAGACGTCCGTCTTGGGGCCCGTCCACAATATAGCCTATATAGTGCTACTGTTGGACGTTAAACCAACCCAACCAACCAACCGACCTCTGTGATTGATGGATAGGTTCGCTACATATAGATCTAGAGGAAGTGTTTGAATGATCTCCCCTGTCACTTTTTTTTTTGCTTTTTG
>RQTK01000195.1:130807-133604 GCA_003991915.1 Elysia chlorotica
CTGTTTGTCTTTATGGGCCTATTTTTGACTATCTTTTTATTTTCTTGTGAACTTCATAACCTTCCAACAAGTATTGCCTTTTTGAACTCTCAGTATCATGAGAAGGAAAAAAACTGAGCTTACAAACATTATGGAAAGGCGAGAAGCGGTCTTCAAAAGGATGTAGGCTTTGTTGTTTTTGTTGTGTTTTTTTTTTATATATAAAATACACAAAAAATTCATCCAATCCACTTATTGATCTCACAGTGCGCATGTTTTCAATAGATTTGGTTCATGCTGATACATAATTTATCTTCTTTATTAGATTATTTTTATTCTCACTCATAGAACGAAGACCAACTACACACCATATTCTTGTACTTTTATTTCTATCTCATAACGAGTTTACATAACTGTTCAATGTACGTTTTAATAGATTAGCCTAAGCCATGACACACCATGCACTATATGAACTTTAGAACTACACAGATCTACTTGAGAACAAGTTAAAAAGTAGGAGTGGCCTTGTGGCACTTGGTGCGTTCAGTACACATGGTGCGTTCAGTGCCAATTGATGCGCACAGTCCAGTCATCCCCTAAAAATAGACATAAAGACACTCGTATGTTCGTTGTCTGTCCCAGTGTCCCTAAGACGTAGTCTAGTGGCGTGGGGCCAGGAATGTGTGCGCACCACAGATTTATATAACTAGTTATTATGTCTATGGTGCGCACCTACAAAATTACATGTATAGAGACCTTTATGTCGCAGTTTCTGTGATTGATGGATAGCTAAGTTCGCTACATCTAGATCTAGTCCTAGAGGAAGTATCTGAGTTGTTTCCCTTGTCACTTTTTTTGCGTTTCAGGTATGAACATGACAAGTTCAAAGGTGTGTGTTTTACCAAGGCGTCCAAAAATAGAAGCGAAAGTCACCGAAATATACATAAACTTGCAGCAAGAATCAAAGTGATATTTTTTCATGAACATCTTCGCACCGCGCTGCGAATCTATTATTCATCAATAATAAATATAAAATGATCGATCATTTATGAATTTACAACAAAAAAAAAGCCCAAAACAGTGCGAACATAGATAGAACAGTTCACACAAATGCTGTGTAGACCAGTTGTGTGGGCTAAGAAAATACTCTCTAAGTATCACTCTGTCCTATAATTAAAATGAAAGGAAATAAAATCACTTTTACACTTAGTGCGAATTTTTTTTAAACTTCGTTTAATTCTGTGACGCCTTGGTGTTGACTTATCATTATTTACTAAAATGTACAAATTTCAGAACTTCCGATATTTTGCATCAATTTAAGTCTTTACTTTTTAACCTTGTCGGAAAGAGAGAGGGGGAGGGAGAGAGGGAGAGGAAGAGAGAGAGAGAGAGAGAGAGAGAGCTCCCCACATTGCCAGGCCAAACAACACAGATCACGCCAGAGTGGTCGCACGCTGTAAGCACTTCTGATTGGCTGACAACAATCCTCCTCCCTTCCTCCCGACCCACTCCACCGCCCCTCCCCCTCTCTCCACCTCACAGGCTCACTCCATGCCTAGATTCCCACAGGTACTGTACAATGCACAGTGATAGGCTTTGAAATTATAATTGTATATAGGATTATACTTTGTTACTGTTTCCTTCAAAAATAGTTACATATATACACATACATCTAGATTTATATGCATTATTTCTGCGTGCTTACATTAATCAATAACAGTTAGATTTTAATAACGCTTTATGATTAGTATAATATGAAATAGTACTATTTCTTTATTTAAAAAAAAAAAAACAACCTTTACATCTCCATATAGATTTATACATTTACACAAACAACAACTCTCAGATATTAATGATGCTTTATAATTAGGGTAATATTATATATTACTATTTCTATAAAAAAAAACACATCACTCCATGCCTAGATTCCCAGTTCCCACAGGTACTGTTGTCACAAAGATACAAACACAATGCAAAGTGACAGGCTTGGAAATTATATCTAGGATTATACATTTTTTTTTTTACTATTTCTTTCAAATAATGTATTACTGTGCAATCAGTGTAGTGTTTATTCCAACACATTTTACATATAGGGTTGGTTGGTTGGTTGGTTGGGTTGGCTAACGTCCAACAGCAGCACTATATAGGCTATATTGTGGACGGGCCCCAAGACTGGGGTCTGACAATTTTATGTGCTGCCACGCACGAGACAGGTCGGGGATGCCATGACTCCTGTCTCAGCCGGATCACATGTTCTGACACCGACCCACCCAATAGGTTAAGGGTTTGAAAATCGCTAATCAGTTAATTTGTCCGATTGTGGGGTTTGACTCGCGGACTTCCCTATTGGAAGACTTTACGCTCTATCCCTTGCATCAATTTGCTCCCCGCTATGACATACTTTTACTTCGTGGCTAAAAGTAAAAACTGCGTTATTCCTTCGGTATGGGTTTCGAACCGGCGACCTCCTGGCTGCGAAACCAAACACTCTATCCAGTGCCCCAATTTGCTCCCCGCTATGACATATCTTTACTTCGTGGCTAAAAACTGCGTTATTCCTTCGGTCTGGGTTTCGAACTGGCGACCTCCTGATTGCATGAACAGACGCTCTACCACTTGCGCCAGTTTTATTTGTGGTCTAAAACTGTGTGATTTCTTCCAGTATACATTGGCTTGTTGTCACACTAACAGTTCCTTGTTTGTCCTCAACGGCTGGAATGTCCATACAGTGAATTGTCATATTGTCATAGCAAGATAGAACAAGGGGAAAGGGGGAGGGGTGGAGAGAGAGGGAGAGAGAGAGAGAGAGAGAGATGTA
>RQTK01000195.1:140268-150650 GCA_003991915.1 Elysia chlorotica
TAAAAAAAAAAAAAACCCCCCCCCCCCCCCCAAATCAGGTTGAAGGCTTAATCAACTAACACTTCAACCGGTAAATTACCTTGAATCTTGGTTCAATGAAGTAAACGATCATTCCACAAACCCACAGAACCCATCAAATAGACAAGAATCAACACGATGTAATTTATCAGCAGATTAGCTCTTTAAACTAAGTAATCACCTCAGTTGCATACTGTCCTATGTCATTTCCAAAATAGTCTAAATCTTTAGCATTTTAGAAATGAGATTGAGCAATAGACAACTGAGATGCCGAAGTGTCTTACGATTAATTAAGTAGAGAGCACCTTAACTGTCTTGCATAGTACAGTTTGATCGTTTGCCCATCTGTCTCAAGGGTATTTTCTTGTCGCGAAGGTGAAGAAACAAGAAAAGGAAAGAGAGAGAAAGAGAAAGAGAAAGAGAGAGAGAGATACAGCCCCCCACCCCTCTCTAACTTGCACTGCGCCTAGCCCCTTCTCATACATGAAATGACGACAGAGAGAGAAAGAGAGAGAGTGAGAGAGATGGGGGAGAGGAGAAGATAGCTTCGCTTCTACAAAAAATTCTTACCTGTCTTTTATTCGAGTGTTTAATAGTTTGCCCATCTGCCTTGAGGGTACTTTTCCTTCAGCTGAAGAAACACGGACACTATTGGTTGGTTTGTTGGTTTCGATACGGTAAACGTCAGTACCTAGGATATATTGTGAACGTATCCCAAGACTAACGTCTGACCGTTTAACTCCTTCCCACTCATAGTCATTATGAATATATCAGAAGTCTCAGCGGGTTAATTTTATTGACACCGACACCTGACAGTACAGGACGAAATCCGACAAACAAATCTGCTCGTTTATTGGATCAAACCGGGTACCTCCGGGATAGATTCTGAAGCCCAACGCTTTACCACTTGAACCAGAAATCAACCTTACCTATTTTCTTCTGAAAAGTAACTTTAATGGTTTGTCAATCTGCGTGGTGGGTATTTTTCTGCAGCTGAAGAAACAGTCATGAGTACCTTTGGTTGGTTCGTTGGTTTCTTTACGTTCAATGTCATCAGCTAGGATATTTCCCGGATGGGTCCCAAGACTAACCTCACACAACTTTATTTGCTGCCACCCAGACAAAATATAGAGATACTGGGCTTTAGGCCTTTAGCCTGTTTCAGGCGGTCAAATTACACTAGCACCGAGTCAAACAGTAGGGGACAAAGTCCGAAAAATAAATTTGTTTGAACGTGGGATCGAACTGCGTACCCACGAAATAGATTGTGAACTTCAACGCTGTGCCACTTAAATCAAAAATCACCCATACCTGTATTTTCTTGAAGAGTGTGATCATTGTTCCACCTGCCTCTAGGGTATTTTGGAGCATCCGAACAGTATGGATACGCTTGGCTGGTTTGTTGGTTTCGTCACGTCCAACGTAAGCAGCTAGAAAGTATCGCGGGCGGGTCCCAATACTTACGTCTAAAAGTTATAGGCGCTGACAGTATGGAGGTACCAAGGCACCTGTATCAGTCGGCCTAATTATATTATAGTAACACCAACCCAACCAGTAGGGGACTAAGTCTGTTTAATAAATGTATCCAATTGATGTACGACTTAAACCAGAAAGTAGCCATACCTGTGTTCTATTGAAGAGAGTAATGGTTTGCCCATCTGCCCCGAGGGTATTTTGGTACAGCTGAAGAAACACGGATACCGTTGGTTTCGTTAAGTCAAACGTCATTAGCTAGGGTGCGGATAGGTTGGAAGACTAACGTCTGACAGTTTTGCGCACTGCCAACCAGAGACAGTGCTGGGGATACCAGGACTTCTGTCTAATTTGGCCACATTGTACATGTACTGACCACCACCAAACAGTAAAGGGGGAAGGGGAGGGGGGTGGGGGCAAAACCTGTAAAATAAGTTTACTTGATCGTTGGATCGAACCGGGTACCCACGGGAAAGATTCTTAAGTCCAACGCTCTACAACTTGAACCACAAATCTTCCGTACCTGTCTTCTATTGAAGAATGTAATGGTTGCCCATCTGTCTATTGGTTGATTTGTTTGTTTCGCTACGCCCAAGGTCTGCAGCGAGGATCTAGGATGTATCGTGAACTGATCCCAAGTCTTACGTCTGACAGTTTAACTCGCTGCCACCCATAGTCGTCATGGAGGATACTCGGACTTCTTCTGTCTCAGACGGTAACATTATAATGACACAGATTTAATCATCAGAGGACCAAATCCTACAAATAAATAGGCATAATCGTTGAATCGAACCAGGTGTTACCGGAATAGATTCTGAAGCCCAGTATCGTGCCACTTGAACCAGAAACCATCACTTGCCTGTTTTCTATGGAAGAATGAAACGTTTTGCCCATCTGCCTCGAGGGTATTGTTGTACACCTGAGGCAACAGAGACAGAGACTTAATTAGAGTGCATTGGACGAAAGAGCCCATGAGTGCGGTCTTAATCGGATGAACTTAGATGGAGTACATAGCAGTCTGAGACCATTTCATGGATGAAATAATATTGACTTTTTAAAACCAAGTATATGCGACATTATTTCAATTGGAGATCATTTCATGGATGAAATAATATTGACTTTTTAAAACCTAGTATAGGTGACATTATTTCATTTGGAGATCATTTCATGGATGAAATAATATTGAATTTTTAAAACCAAGTATATGCGACATTATTTCAATTGGAGATCATTTCATGGATGAAATAATATTGACTTTTTAAAACCAAGTAGAGGTGACATTATTTCAATTGGAGATCATTTCATGGATAAAATAATATTGACTTTTTAAAACCAAGTATATGCGACATTATTTCATTTGGAGATCATTGCATGGATAAAATAATATTGACTTTTTAAAACCTAGTATAGGTGACATTATTTCAATTGGTGATCATTTCATCGATGAAATAATATTGGCTTTTTAAAACCAAGCACAGGTGACATTATTTCATTTGGAGACGAATAGGGTTCAGGGTTGTTCATGGTTGTTCAGGGTTGATTAGAGTTGTTCAAAGTTCCTGGGGTTATTTAGGATTGTTTGGGGTTATTCGGGGCGAAAGGTTTTAACCAAACTAAGACTCGATTTAAAAATGTTTGCGTTGTAGATTATTAAATATCGCCGATAAAAGCATGTACACCTAAACACGGACAAGTCTGAAACATTGAAAGAAAGAAAAAATAGACACTGCTAGATGACAGAGATTAGTAGATAGATAGATAGATAGATAGATAGATAGATAGATAGATAGATAGATAGATAGATAGATAGATAGATAGATAGATAGATAGATAGATAGATAGATAGATAGATAGATAGATAGATAGATAGATAGATAACCCTCTCTTCTGTTTTTCTCTTCTCTCCCCATCTTTCCCCCCATCACCCTTCCACTGTCTCCCTACTCACCCCGCCATAAGTAATAAATTGTGCCACATCTGACACAAAACAGGGATACAATATATCGATGTAGAGCGACCGTTAATCTCACAGGTTTATTGGAGTTGCGACCTTTTCACCCCCCTCTGAGCTTATGTGATTAACCTGCTGGTCTTGGGGTTCTATGACCTCATAAAGGTTTGAAAGTTCCAGAACCAGAACTGCACTGAATGACCGCTGTCCGGTGTCTACCGGGTTTAAACATCACACGTAATGACCGAATAGTGAGGAGTCATGGTATCCCCACCCTGTCTCGTGTGTGGCAGCACATAAAAATTGTCAGACGTCCGTCGTGGGGCCCGTCCACGATATAGCCTATTGTTGCTGATGTTGGACGTTAAAACCCAACCAACCAACGACCGAATAGTGAGGGGATAAACTATAAAGTATTAAGCTTAGCGTGTTTAGAAGGCGCTTGCATGAAACTGAGAAGGGCTTATGAAAGTGGGGAATGAAAGAATAGGTGTATGTGTGTGTGTGTGTGTGTCGGGGGGAGGGGGGGGTGGTAGAACGATTTGACAATACAACGTACAGCAAAGGTTTTGGAGTTTGTCCAAAATGTAGCCTATATTATAGTGCTGACGTTGGACGTAAAACTAACTCAGCAACAACGACAACAGCAACAAGAACCTCATAATTTATCATATATCTTAAAATGAGTACATGTATACTGAATGTTGTTTTTATTATTTTGTTTGTTGTTGTTGTTTTTTGTTATTTTTTTCTTTGTTGTAGATAACCTAACATTAATTTTATTAATATAAAGTGGATAATACACATCGTCTGAACGTTCCATTCTTATCCTGATTTACGCATCGATTGGTGTAGACATAAATTTCAATTGCGAATAAAGGTGTCGTGGAAATAATCATATATATATATATTGATCGCCTCTCTCTCTCTTACTCTCTTTCTCTCTTTCTTTCTTTCTCTCTCTCTCAATTTGTCTCCCCCCCCCCATCAATCCATACAATTTCTTTCCCTCTTTTCCGTTCTTTTCTTAAACAGATATCGTGATTGAGAGAGAGAGAGAGAGAGAGAGAGAGAGAGAGAGAGAGAGAGAGAGAGAGAGAGGACAAAGACAAAGACACTGATAGATACATTGTAGAAAAGAAGATTATGGAACAACATGATAAGAGGAGAAAATAACAAAACAAACAACCGACCAGTTCGGTTTGTTTGTAGGCAACACACAAAGAGGATCTCTATCTAGATTAGATCTAACATCTCGTATCGCTACAGGCTTGTTGTAAATCATGGCCTTATAAAATATATTGCATTGCAGATAAGAGAAGTCAGAGAGGTGTTGAGTAATTTACAACCTCTTTAATATTGCGAGGTTTAGTGTGAATCTCAATATCCAATATTGACAGGGTCGCTAAGCGTAAGTCTAGAAAATTCTATATAAAGGTACGCGATTATTTACTACACTGTTTTTGCGGGAGAAGAGAAAAGAGGGGGGTGGGGGTGGACTAGAGGACGGAGCTTAAGTGTAAGAGCGCTGGACTCCTATTCGGAAGGTTCTTCCTGGTTCGAACACACGATCGGTCGAATTAAACTGTCGAGTTTTGTCCCCTACCATCTTGTCGGTCAAGTGTTAGTATAAAGTGAATGTCTGAGACAGGAGTCTTCGTATCCTATAAATGTATCTGCGTGGTCGCGCAAACAATTTTCAGACTTTAGTCTTGGAACGTGTCCGCTGTATAGTCTATCAAGATGTTGATGTTGGACGTAAAGAAATTAACCAACTAACTAACAAACCAACCAACTAATTTACCAATAAATCAACTAACCAACAAATCAATCAACCAACCAACGGTCTAACCAATTAACCAACCAACAAACCGACCCACCAACTGATCAACCAACCAACCAAAACACAACCACAAAACTCGGCGGAGGTAGAATTATAATTGTAAGTACACCTAATAACCAAAAAAAGAGGGGGGTGGGGGTGGACTAGAGGACGGAGCTTAAGTGTAAGAGCGCTGGACTCCTATTCGGAAGGTTCTTCCTGGTTCGAACACACGATCGGTCGAATTAAACTGTCGAGTTTTGTCCCCTACCATCTTGTCGGTCAAGTGTTAGTATAAAGTGAATGTCTGAGACAGGAGTCTTGGTATCATATTAATGTCTCTGTGTGGTGGCACATACAATTTTGAGACTTTATTCTTGTGACACGTCCGCTAAATAACCTTTTTAGATGCTGATATTGGACGTAAAGAAATCATTCAACCAACCAACTAACTAAACAAGCAACCAATTACCAGCAAATCAACTATCCAACATATCAATCAACCAACTCACGGTCCAATTAATCAATCAGTCAATCAATAAACTAATCAACAAAGTTACTAACAAACCAACTAACCAATCTATCAACCAATTAACAAACCGACCCACCAACTAAACAACCAACCTACAAATAAATCAACTAATCTGTCAATCAACTAAAAATCAACCAACAACTATCCAAGCAACTAATCAACAACAACAAAAATAAAACAATCAACCAACCAACCAATCGTTCGAAACCAACCAACCAACTAACCAACTCAAAAACTTTTTCGTCCTCAGTTTTACACTTTGACATATGGTTGGGTTGACAGCAACTCCATAATATCGGAAAGGGCGAGTGCTAGACCAAGCTGCGCGGAGATAGAATTATGGTTGTAAGTACAACTAATAACCAACCAGTCAACAACTTACCAACTGACAAAACAATCAACCAACCATCTATCCAACCCAGAACCAACCAACTAACCAACAAACTAATCATCAAAGCAACCAACTGACCAAGCAACCAACAAATCGTCAAAAACCGACTAACCGATCGTCCAACCAACTAACCAATGAACCGCCCAAACATATCTCAAAAAACCAATCACCAAAACATATATCCAATCGTAAAAAAAACCGATCGTCCAACCAACTTACCAACGAAACGTCTAAACATACGTCCAAAATCAACCACTCAAACAATCACCAAATCAAATTATCAGCCAATTGTCCAAGCAACCCTTTTATGCCTTCAGTTTTACACTTCGACTGCTGCTTGGGTTGGCATCTGCTCTATAATCGGTAGGCAGGTCGTAAACAAAACTCCAGGGAGGTGGGTCTAGAGTCGTAAGTACAACGTTGCAATGAGCTAACGTTACTATTCTTAAGACGTTGCTTTTCGTAGTCCTTACACTTCTAAGACGAGTTGTAAGCTACCTCGACGTTGTACGTATAGCCACTAGACTACATGCATGTAAGGGGATTTCCGTTGTCAGGAGACTAATCCAGCCTCACACCTCGAGCTGTAACAAGGACAGAGGAAAAGATATAGGCTTCCCTACATGGACTCCGTCGCTGCAGGGGACTTAGGAATCAAACCCAGAAGGAGAGCATGGGAGAGAGAGAGAGAGAGAGAGAGAGAGAGAGAGAGAGAGAGAGAGAGAGAAAGGGAGGGAAGTATTATGGAAGAAGAGAAATTAATAGAGAGTAAAAGACAGGGAGTGAGGGTGTGGAAAGAGATGGAAGGTGATAGAGATTCAGAATGGGAAAGGGACAGCGAGTGAGAAGACAGAGAGAAGGAGCGGCGTAAGAGAGAGAGAGAGTGCGAGAGATCGAGTTAGAGAGATAAGAGAGAAGGAGCGGCGTAAGAGAGAGTGCGAGAGATGGAGTTAGAGAGATAAGAGAGAGATAATCCTTCTCCTTTTTTATAGAGAAAATAACCTAAAGCCTATTGGCTCCTCTTTGAGAATCCGGATACGTTTTAACATGGATATAGCGTCTTTCATACAAAGAAATAAATCTATATAAACATTGAACATGCGATAAGACAGTATTAAGTATCAATAAAGTAGCATGTGATATTCTATTAATAAACTACATAGGCTACGCGTCGCGTCTTTTATGAGACAGACAGGAAGCTTCACCAGTGGAGATAAGACCCTCACTTTTTTAAGCAGCCAAATTTGGCATAAAAATTAATTTGCACGAAAAATGGCATAATTCATCCCATACGGGAACAGCTTTTTTTACTCTACTGAAAATCAGCCAGCAGACAAATGATGGGTCTTATGGTTCAAGGTGCGGCCGTTCACTGTTATAGCCAAATGAGCTGTGCGCAGCAAGGGCATTAGCCAGTCTTTATTTTTAAGTCAATGGTTATAATTCATTAACGGAACCCCTTGATTCCAGTTGTCATGAGACTGATCCAGCCTAACACCTGACGTTGTAAACACGACTGAAGAGGAGATATTCTAGACCCCCCTACATGAACTCAAATCGGTGTGTAGGATCCACGGGGATTTAGGAAGGGTTATATTCCCCCACACCCCCACACACAAAAACCTATCGGAACAAACAATTGAAGACAAAAAAATAAAATAAAAAGAAACACAGCAAACACCAGGGGGAGAATTGTCCCACCGAGATAGTGTACATACTTAACGATAGCTTCGTCTCAAGGGTGTTTAGTACGAAGAGATAGGTAAATTTAGGCTCCCGAATGTAGCTTTATAAGGAGAATTCTGACTCAAGATGTCTGCTTGTTCCACAACAAAGAAATGGCAGTTGGAAGGAAACTAGATTACTTCATGTTAATTTTTTGGAAAAATCTGAACATACAAGTTACTTGATTAGTATAACTCACTGAAAGATAAAATTAAAAGCACCTGATTCCCAAAGACGCACTAGGTAGTTTGTTGTAAAAAAAACACTAAAAAGACCCAATTCCGATAGATGGACAAGTTTTTTGTTTTTTTACAGCCGAAACTGTAAACTTAGTTCTAAAGATTTAGGAACTGGGTTAGGATATCGGCCGTCATATCCTAACAGTCGACAGTGATTTAAAATTCCATGCCTTTTTTTTATGTAAGAGCACTGTTTCACCTGGCCACTTGGCCACCAGTGTCTGTATCTCACAGATTACCAGAGGGCTGTCAGACTGGCAGAGGGAAAACACCTGCAGAGTGGCATCCTAAAGCTTTTTCACTCAATTGAGATACATAGCTCTATTACGAAATAGATGGGAGGATACTAGATTGCTTCGTATTAATTTTTAGGAATCTGAGCAAACAAGTTTCTTGATTTTTAAGAGAGATCAAGCACCGCATTGCGATAGATGAACTAGGTAATATGTTTTTGTGGTTTTATTTAAACCCAAAATGTAAACCTAGTTTTAAGTAGATCTAGTTATTAAATTTTAGCCGATATCTATAAAGTAACAGTGAACAGTGATGAAATTGGAAAAAAAATGAATAGCACCCAATTCCCATACATGGGATAGATTTTGTGTGTTGTTTTTTTTTAAACCCGAAACGGTAAACTTAGCTCCAAATATCTAGGAATTGGACTAGAATATCGGCCGTCATAACCTAACAGTCGACAGTGATTTAAAATTCGATGCCTTTGTTGATGTAAGACCAGTGACCCACTGACGTTGTTTTCACCTGACCACCTGGCCATAATGGTCCAGGACACGAAGATTACCAGGGGGCTGTAAGATGACAGGGGGAGACCACCCGCAGAGTGTCACCCTAAGGCCTTGTCACTCCAAAGTGTTTATAGGCCTGTAGATATGTACTAAGTGTCCTATCTAACAGGTGATAAACCGCAACAGCTATTGAGGAATTAGATAACATAGATAATAGTAATAACTTATTAGTGGATATTGTAGTTCTATATATTAAGTAATTCTTCAAACGAGTAATAATCTCTTTTCATGATGTCAAGAAAAATTAGGCAAATGTGATTATGTAGCCGAATACTTTAGTGTAAGATATAGCTATGATTGGACAACCTATAATATTATAATTATCGCCTACGTTTTCGCTATGAGCCCCTTCATCGCACGTCATCTACTGCTTAGTTGTTAATGGAGTTATATAGACAATAGGTAAGGTGTCCAGTCAAATAAGCCAATGAGCATTCAGAAAATCGCACTGCATTATGAGCTTGATTACTTCATTACTACGTATAGTCGTGTAAATCTCATAGACTGTGATATCGCAAAGCCTCTACTAGTTGGTTATTGCCGGCTATAATGGCAGTGCTTAGGTGCAAAGCTATTCGGGGTTTCATTACGTCATTTCGTATCCTGTTTGTGGATCGCAAAGGCTATAATGGCAGTGCTCAGGTGCTAAGCTATAAGGGCTAAAATACGTCAATCCGTATCGTGAATGTGGATCGCAAAGGCTACAATGGCAGTTCTTTGGGGGCTAGGCTGAGAGGTCGTATGGACGCTTAGGTGCTAGGCTATAACGTGATTCATTACGTCATTCCGTATCCTCATTGTGAATCGCAAAGGCTACAATGGCATTGCTTAAGTGCGAAGCTATAAGAAGTTTCATACGTCATTCCGTATCCTGATTGTGGATCGCAAAGGCTACAATGGCAGTGCTCAGGTGCTAGGCTATACGGGCTTCATTACGTCGATCCGTATCCTGATTGTGGATCGCAAAGGCTACAATGGCAGTTCTTTGGGAGCTAGGCTGAGGTATGGACGCTTAGGGGCTAGGCTATGAGGTGATTCATTACGTCATTCCGTATCCTGATTGTGAATCGCAAAGGCTACAATGACAGTGCTCAGAACGTAACCTTACTCAGGTGCTCAGGTGTTCAGGTGTTCAGGTGTGGAGCGGCCTGATCTCCTGGCATGCTGGTGTTAAGTCAGCCATCAAAGAGAAACCCCGGGCCGCGCCGCTTGCCATGCAGGTGGCTTAATTAATTAATATTTAAACGAGAAACTTGTGGGGAGTGCAAGGCAGTGTGCAAAAAGGCGCAAGGAGGCAAGGAAGTTCTTGCTATGTGCTTAGTAATACATGTATTTTGCAAGTAACAGTAACTTTGAGCATTGCCGTGCCCAAATAATATTTTTTTTAACTACGGTAGAGGGTGTGAACATGAGGCTAAGAGGGTAGGG
>RQTK01000195.1:191490-201747 GCA_003991915.1 Elysia chlorotica
GAGAGAGAGAGAGAGAGAGAGAGAGAGAGAGAGAGAGAGAGAGAGAGAGAGAGAGAGAGAGAGAGAGAGAGAGAGAGAGAGGGGTTCTTTTTACAAACTAGTAGAAGAGCACTCACTTAGAAAGTCTTTGCCTTTCGCAGAGCCAATAATGGTGTTAAACTTTTTTCCCTGCAGAGATTAAAAATCTTACAATGGATTTGCAGGCCGGTCTTGATCCATTTCCTCTCTGCTGCTCGCCTTTACCACTTGGCTGCCTTCACATCCAAGTTAATTTATGCAAAGTGTATTCGACTTGTAAGGGTAATGTCCGAGTTCAGCTCCTGAAAGATATTGAAACATATCAATCGATTCATATTAGATTTAATTGTAAAAATAGATTGCTGAGACATCATCGTGATAAATCTTGCCCAAAGCCCAAACTTTCTTGAAATATTTTTTTCAGAGTGCCATGGCCCTTCAAGTTCAGTTGGCTCATCGCAAGATCCGCCAGGGTCTAAAGTTAAAGACATTTTTAGGTGGGTTACCCCTGTTTGAAATTTTTTAGGTAAAAAAGACAGGGGGAGAGATTAAAAAAAAATTATTATGACAACTTTTAAATTGGCTTAAATAAAATGTATATATATGTTTATGATAATTTAAAAAAGTAGACAGTTAATGGGTTTGAGAAGCTGTACATTTGTAGATATTTACTTCTTAATCAGCGATTTAAAAAAAAAAAAAAAATGTTAATGCAACCAATAATTATATTCGGAAAGATAACAAACAGCCCCTTTCCCCAATATGTAATTTCATCATGCAGTGGTAGACTTCTGTCACACAAAATCCTTGCTGAGAGATTCAAGAATTCATTTGTCCCCACATCGGTTAGAGTGCAGCGAGACTCATCTTTGTAGATTATAACTTATTTTATTATTATGTTCTAGTTGTCATTATGATAATTATAATTTGTTTTTCTCAATGAAGATTATTCAATACCAATTGTGTGTGCCTGTGTATGTGTGAATGCGTGTGAGTTTTGTAACATGTGCATACACAGATCATGTTTTATTCTGTAACCCAGACAAATTTCCTACATCAAATGATAAAAAAAAGTAATATTGTATCTTGTCTTATCTTTGCCTAATAAATTTTGAAAAAATTTCGAAAATAGTGTGCACTCAAGGAATGGGCCTTAAATCATGCCTTGAGAAAAGGAACAGTGTTAGAGCAATACTAAATAAAGGCCTGTGAGCACCAACAGAGGAACATAAGTTTCAGTTTTATTTTATATGCATAAGCTTATAGGCTCCAAGTGTACTGCCCTTATCAATTTTTTTTTACGACATTAATGACAAAGCTAGTCAATATAATTATTAATGTAACTCTTCAAAATGGCTTATGCATGCCTCATACTTTTAATCTTCCTCAACTCTCTCACTTGTTTTTTAAGCTTTATTGCCATTTTGATAACATTGTAACAATGTTTTCTACACAGCAAGTGGAAAGATTTTGTTCCTATTGAGAGAAAAAAAGAGCAAAGAGATGAAGCTTTTTCTTATCTGTTTCAATGCAATAACTTGCCTTTGATCTTTCACCATTTTATAACTTGAAACGTTGTTCACAACTTGTTAGTTAGTTGGTTTTTGTTGCATAAAGTCCAATGTCAGCACTATATAGGCTATATTGTGGACGGGCCCCACTGCAAGTTGAAACCTATTCATATCCTATCTTTTATTATTTTTCTGTACAATCAGTCGTCTTTGAGCTCTCTATAAAATTTAGTAAACTGTAAAAATACTTTGTTTTTCATAACAATTGGAAAGTATATTACATATCTCGTGAACAAACAGACTTAAGTCATGTAGCTATGTCTCATCTTTAAAAAAGAATCTTTTTCTATACTATCACTCGCCTTTGCCTTCACCATTTTAATAACTAGTAACAATCATTTGTTTTTCTCAGCAAGTGAAAAGATTAATATATGTCCCAGAATCAAAGAGACCTAATACCTTATCATTTTCCTTGTTTTTTTTTTCACCCATGTTTGATCTTTTACCAATTTGATGAATTTTGACAATTTGATGTCAACAGCAAGTGGAAAGATTATTACATGTCCCGTAATCGGAGATACCTAATACCTAATCATTTCCTTTTTTTTTCACCCATGTTTGATCTTTTACCAATTTGATGAATTTTGACGATTTGACATCAACAGCAAATGGAAAGATTATTACATGTCCCAGAATCAAAGATACCTAATACATAATTATTTTCTTTTTTTCTTCACCCATGTTTGATCTTTTACCAAACAGCAAGTGGAAAGATTATTACATATACCACGAGAGAAAGGATTGGTTCTGGGAGAAACCTGTGGAAATCAAGAAGCCCCCAGACCAAACAGTCATGTCTCTGGAGCTGGGTGATCTCAGCGGCATGAAGCAGATCGTCTTCAACAACAATCAGGTAGGCTACTGTCTCTCACAATAATTGTAATTCTTCTTTTTTTCGCACAATAGATTTGATGTTTTTTTGTCACTGTAAATCTTATTTTTTTTTCTTTGCCACAGTATATCAAATTATATTATTCTCTCAGAAAACATCACAATTTTTTTCTTTTTCCCCCACAAAAATTCTTTTTCTTATCATGTTCTTCTTCTCACAATAGATGGAATTTTTTTTCCCTCTCAATAGATTATCATTATTTTCTTTCTCTCAAAATAGATCTAATTTGTTTTGTCATAATTAATCTAATTGTTTTTTGTTTTTTTTTCTCAGAGTAAATCTAATTATTTTCTTTTTCTCACAATAGATCTAATTATTTTATTTCTTTCACAGTAGATGTAACTTTTTTATTTCTTTCACAATAGATCTAATAAGGTTGTTTTTTTTTTCGTCATAGATATAATTATTTTCTTTCTTCTACACATAGGTCGTGGTTCTTGGCATTGATGAAATGATTGTCGCGGCAATCGACCTGAAATCATCAAAGTTGAAAGATGTCAAAACTTTCAAACACGATCGCGGCGTCGTGAGCAAGATTGCCATGATGAGTGACTTGCTTATTCTTTTAAAGGGGGATAATCCCAGAGACTTTTCGCTGGCTGGTTTTGACTCAAGAGGTTCGTGGTTTTGAGCCATGCTCTAGTGATTTTGTATCCAACTTGTGGGTTTGATGTCAATATAATGTCACCGGCTGGGGCAGAAGTCATGGTATCTGTGTGGCAATTCATATCAACTGTTTTTATTTTCCATAAATAACTATCTTTTGTTTTTTATATGTATAATGTTTAAGTAAAGAAATGAAATTGGGTAACCTGCAGTTAAAGATGGCTTGCATTCACCACTATCTTTTATTTTTATATATACATAATATTTAGTTGACTTAAGTCTTGAAATTGCAGTATCAGCAGTTGAAAATTACTCCCGGCCTCTAAAAATCTTTTATATACATGATTGTGTATAATGTTATTGAATCAAGAACTGAAACTGTGTTATCGGCAGATGAAGACGGCCTACAATCAGTGAGGGTTGAGTACCACCCAAAGACAGGAGTAGACCTCACAGACTTTCGTCCAATAATCTTAAACCAGGAGGGAGAGGTGTTCAAACTGCTCAGACAACACATCATCGACATCTTTATTCACAACACAATTTTTGGCGCTTTGACTGTCAATGGTATGGTTTGCAATTGTTTTATATATTGTCACGGTGCTACTAATTTGATACAAGTATGACTGGTGCCCAAATCCAAGTGGTATATATTTGTAAAGGTGAAAATGAGGTATATCTAACTAAACGTTTAGATTAAAAATGTGTCACTTATTTTTTGATTAATTATACTAAAAACATCCCTTCCAAAATGAAGCAGAAATGAAGAAATAGAATCGTTTTTATTGATTATCTCCACTTGACTGGACTTAATGACCCAATTCTCAACGATCCCTTGCTGCTCAGTGAACCATATCGAAACTCCGCTGGGTCTATTCTCTTGCTCTTTTCTCTGCTGATAGAAAAGGGACACCACAGAGGTCTTGGATGCTGTCTCACCATCTGACAGCCCCTTGGTCTAGTTTTGGTGAAATCTAATCTATAGCTGGTGTTTATTCTCGTATTGTGACTACTTCAAAACCCATGAACATTAACAAATATATATGTCGGATTTGCTCCCTACTGGTTGGGTCAATGTCAGTATAATATGACTTACTGAAACAGTAGTTATGATATCCTGGCACTTTCTTTGTGTGACAGGACACAAAATTGTCGGACGTTAGTCTTGGGGCCTGTCCATAATATAGGTTGGACGCTAAGCAACAACACACTTACTTACTTTTCTCGTTTCTCAGATATTTTACACTGCTTTTATTCTCCTCTCTTTTCTTAGGCACTCTGTACCTCAGTGTTTTAGATGGCTGCGATCACAGGTCTATAGAGAGGAACTGTCTGCCGCCCATCAAGCTTTCCCCGGAGCACAAGAGCGTCTTAACGCATGTTGCGGTGACCAGCGAGCGCAGTCTCAAGGTTGCTGTGCTGAACCAGGTCATGAGACACCAAAGCAACTTTTGGATATCGAGGGTGCACATGCTGTACATTAGGGCTAAAAGATGACTTTAGTAAAAGTTGTGTATGTGTATGTATGCCAAGAAGGAGCAAGGGAATGGTCCCTGTGACAGCGAATGATGGACGCTTTTGGATATCGAAAGTACACATGTCAAATACTTTAGGTTAATGCTAAATAATGATTTCTAAAAGTTTGTATGCGTGTGTGTACATGCATAATTATAGCATTGCAATCACTACTTTAAAATTTTTTTTTGTCAAATTTCTAAATATTAATGTTTTCATCATTATTCTTCTCTTGATTCATGACTTTTTTCTTTACAATGTTCAAAACATTACTTCTTCATTTTTCTGTGGATTCATTATTTCATTTTTTCCTTTATAATTTTTAAAACATGAAAAGGCTCCATGTCTTTTTTTTTCTTTTCATGGTTAAAACAATTTTTTTTTTGCAACTTCTCACCAAATAATTGAGAGAGGATTCAGGGTTGGAATTATGAAAACCTTCTGTTCCTCTTTCATGGTTTAATTGTTCTCTTTGTTTTAGTTATCTGTATAAAAGAAATACTTAATGCCTTTTTTAACTTGGAGCAGGCAACAGTGTATTCATCTTTAAAAGCATTCTTAAATTACCATTTTTTTTTTTCATTTTTCAAACACTAGCTTTGTCTTCTATTTTGAACAACTAGCTTTGTGTTCATTTTTGAAGCACTGAATTTGTGTTCTTTTTTTGAATCACTAGACTTGTGTTCATTTTCAAACCACTATCTTTGAGCCCATTTTTTTACTCGTAGATTTGTGTCATTTAAAATATATCAATTTAGTTAATGGTTCTGATGCAAAGCCTTTTTTTAATATAAGATTTTATATCTTCCACAGGCAAGACAACTGTATTGTAAACTAATTATAGAACGTCTTATGTCTATTTGACATTTAGATGTTTTTAATAATTTATACTAGTCTCTTTTTCAAAACATTGCGTCTCTACAAAGCACATTTCAATGGGACTCATTTTCATAAAGAGATTATACTTGCAACTCTTACTTCACAAGCCATTTCATATTAATATTATTTTTTTAATTTGAAAACAAACAACAACAACAACATTCAAACAAACAAATAAACTAACAACAAACGGATACTTTTCTAGACAAAAAGGTTGGGTAGTGAAAACATGAATATACTTTTTGTCTTTATCAAATACATCCTAAATGTATGTGAAGAATTATGATCGTGCCATTTTGATTATATACGTATGTATGTATGTATGCATTATCTCTGATCATAACTAGATCAACTTAAGAAGAACATTGAGATGTTAAATTATGTTTGTTATACATCTCCCGTGTCAATGTATATAAAGAGTGCAGTCAAACTCTCTGATCTTGTTAACAGTCGGAGATGTGAATGGTTGTTTTATAAAATGTGGCATGTCTCTTAGTCTTTTATAAAAGACATTTGAAGATGCCAGGTACTCTATTACATGCATTAAAAGTTTTTATCTTTTTAAAATAACAATTGGAATTGGTTTGTTTGCATAAATTAGAAATATCTCTTGAATTGGTAAAAATTTTTAAATTATTTTTGCTACCCCCCAAAAGCTCTTTCTGAATTTTCTTCTTGTGTACTTTACTTCTGCCTTGCCTAAATTTCTTCATTGTCATATTCAGAATGTTATGAAAATAATTTGAATACTTCAAAAGTTATGACAAATATAATTATAGCACCACAAGAACTGAAATATCTTTGACTTAGGTAAATTTTAACCCTCTACTTGCTCAACCTCCTTCACCAGCTTGCCCCTCCCCTCCCCCCTCTTTAGGAGAGACAGAAACCTTTCGATATCCATATATTTGTAAAGGAATGGATTTATCAGGTGAACATTGTTTCTAAACATAGTCTATGTTTTAACAAAGCTTACTCAGAAATATTGAAAGGCATTTGAAATTTAAACTATGAACCTCAACGATTCCTTCTTTTTCCATATATACCTGTAAAGTAACTTAAACATTTGAAACACAATCAACCAACCAATTGATCACATACAATGTACAAGAAAAATACACAGTAGTATGAACGCCAATAAAGGAATTTTTTATTACAACATAAAGTATATGGAGCAAAGAAAAATATGCAGTCATTACATTATACTGACTTAGTAATGGAACTAAAGGTCTTTATTTACATCTGATGTTTTATGTTTTATATTTAATTTGATTATTGTACAGGACAAAATTATATTCTTAATGTTTTTGCATACTAGAGAGAAAGAATAAAAAAGCTTGTAGGATTAAACAGAGGAAAAATATAAAATAATAAGAATGAGATGTTACTAAGAACAAATATTCAAAAATTAAGGTGCAGTGGTAAACTACATACAGTGTATCCCCCACTCCCCCCAAAAAAAAACAACAAACAAAAAAAACAAAACAACAGCAACAAAAAACAAACAAAAAAACCCAACGAAAAACAAACAAAAAACCCAACAAAAAACAATACATAGCACAAGAAAATATAGACAGTCATGACTTTTAGCATTTGAAGCTAAAACGAAAAGCCTTTAGATAGATATATTTATGTACATGGCAGTTTTAACACTGGCAAAAATGCAGTTTCATTTCTGACATTCTATTGACAAAATAAAAATGGTTTTTGAGTTGAAACAGAGTAAACAAATTTAGGCTAATCACAATGTACATAAATGTAACTAAGAAAATAATATTGTACATAAAAACTATACGTATATACTGTGTATATATGACACACAAGCGAATAAAAAATTGAGGTTATATAAATATTAAAATGTATGCTTATACACTGTATAATTATGCTAGACACTACAGTTATGATTTTTTTTCTTCTCTTCTTTTGACATTCAAATGTGCAATCTACATTTTAATGCACACCATTTCAGTACACGTATCATCCAATTCATAAAAGATAAAAACGTGCTTTTTCAACTTCAATCACAAAATAAAGTTCTTAAGTCGGTAAGTACAATACGTAACATATTGGTTTATAGATGTAGAAATTTGAATGTCTCCCTAACAATCCAAGACACTTGGGGCAGTAAGTACAACCTCGCGGTAGCCTACGTAAACCTTCAATATAGCATATTCTTACGAGGTGTAAGCTACTCCAACGTTGTACTTACAGCTCTCAATGTCGATATAACAACTAGTACCACATGCACATTTATGATCTTTTAGCGAGCAAAACCAAAACACATGTGTAGAAGCAGTAGATGTAAAGCAAGTTTCATTGGCAGAGCCATCTTCGTCAGGCTTAGGGTAGAACATGGGCTTCCGACGCAGGAGGTCTGTGGTTTGAGCCGCGCTTTGGCGACTTCGTCCCCTACTGGTTGGGTCACTGTCAGTTTAATGTGACTGGCCGAGACAGGAAACCAGGTCTTACCGCCCCGTCTCACGTGTTACAGCACATACTGTTGTCAGACATCAGTCTTAGGGTCCGTTCACAACATAGCTGGGGGCGCGGTGGTCATGGGGTAGAACGTCGGCTTCCGACGCAAAAGGTCCCGAGTTCGAATCCTGGCTGTTGCGTTCCCTACTGGTTGGATCTGTGTCAGTTTAATGTGACTGGCCGAGACAGGAGTCATGGTCTTCCCGCCCTGTCTCGTGTGTTACAGCACATAAAATTGTCAGACAACAGTCTGAGGGCCCGTCCACAACATAGCTTATTTAGTGCTGACGGTGGACGTTAAACTACTCAACTCAACTCATGATCTTGTAACTGGCAAAAACAAAATACACGTGTAATAGCAAAACATGTCAATGCCAGTTTCATGGGCAGCACCATCTTTGTCAGTAATACTGCAGAACCGACAGAACAATATACAGGGCACTCCAATGAATTCGACATTTGATAAAACTTGAAATTTCCCTTAAAAAGTAAGAATAACTCTCTTTTAATTTCTTCTTTCTTGCATATGTTTGCTGAAGAAGACGATTTTCTGCTTCATGTCTTTTAAATGACATTAATACTATTTTGGGTCAATATTAATATAATGTGACCATCTGAAACAAGAGTCCAGGTATTAATACAATTTTTAACACAAAAAAACAACAACAACATGTTTGCTATGTCTGTAATAGACTGATAGACAACCTTGCAAAAATTACTTAACATTATACAGACTAAACAAGCCAATGCATGGTGCGCAAATAACGCCTTTGCGTAGATTCCAATCTAGACCCATAACCAAGCTTTGGCATTCTCTTAAAAATAACATACTATAATAATCATCTAACTCGACTTTCCATTAATTAGACATGAAAGTCCTGGTCCTTGTATAATGTCGAACCATCAAGTATTCACTATAGTTCTCTTGCCGTATAGGATCCTCCAGGGGAACCTACGAGATGTTTAAGTACCATAAGCAGGGAGATATGCGCTCTGTCTATCTGTCTCAGTGTCTGTCTGTCTGTCTGTTTGCCTGTCTGTCTGTTTGTCTGTCTCTCTATCCCGCTCTTTCTGTGTGTGTGTTTGTGTCTGTGTGTCTGTGTGTCTTTCTTTACCTCCGTCTGTCTGTCTGTCTGTCTGTCTGTCTGTCTGTCTGTCTGTCTGTCTGCCTGTCTGCCTGTCTGTCTGTCCGACTGTCCTTCTGTCCATCTCTCTCTGTGACGCACCCGGAGGGTGAATTGGCGTTAGTGGTAGAGCGTTGGCTTCACAACCGGGGAGATACCTCCGGTTCGGAACCAACGATTGATACAAATTTATCTGCCTTATTAATTTCGTCCCTAAGCATGACCTCTCAGTTTCGTCTCCAACTGGTTGGGTCAATGTCAGTATAATGTGGCTGAAACAAGAGTCCAGGTCTTCCCGCAATGTCTTTGTTTGGCTGCACGTTAAATTGTCAGTAATTAGTCTTGGGGCCCGTCTACAATATAGCGCCGTAAGTACAACGTTGTGAACCTTTTTATTCGTATATTCACACGATGCGTTGTAGACAACGACAACGTTGTACTTACGACCTATAACCAATGGACGCTAAATAGCAAACAGAACAAACCACGCCCCTTTTATTCCCAGGTGGGTGGAAACTACACTGTGCTTTTTCGCGGCCCACTCGGACTCGCAAGAACGCCCGTAGTAGCTGTAGAGCAGGACGTGGAGGACTCGCTAGTCAGGCGTGGTTCTTGTTGGTAACCGCTGGAGCCCGGCTTACGCCCGCGCTGGGAGATTCGTCGGCCCCAGCATGACGCTCTTCCGGTGACCAAAAAGTGTTGCTAATTTATACATAGATATAAATAATCGTCGTGTATATACAAACTTAAAGAGCATGCGATAAACTCACATACTGGTTGTCTGTGAATATATCAATAACTAAAAGAAAAAAAAGTAGACAGTAAAAACACATAATGTGTTACTGTCATGTATTTCAACTCTGAACGAATACCCTGAAATGCAGTTAAACGTCATATATGACGCCCTATCTCAATTTTTTTTTTTCAGGAACTAGCTAAGGCGAGACCATTCATATTGTTTTACTCACGTTCACCTTGACTATCTTCTTAAAGAACTTGAAATTCACTTGGCGATAACGGATGACGTAAATAGACTTTAGGGCATGGGGATTTTCTCATCGCCCATTGGCTAAGTCACAGACTGTAAACTGACTTTACCAGGAACAAAAACTTCTGAGACCGACGGACGCCAACAACAACAATAACTAAAACAACAATAACAACAGCAGCGGCAGGG
>RQTK01000195.1:206796-243116 GCA_003991915.1 Elysia chlorotica
TCATCATCATCATCATCATCATCATCATCATCATCATCATCATCATCATCATCATCATCATCGTCGTCGTCGTCGTCATGTTAAGGATACAACGTTAATTTATTCGTAGCAAAAGAACGGGCGTAATTGCTGAAATCAATGATAAAATAATGGATAATTACACCATTACAATCATAGAGTTATGACATATCACGATATATAATGACGTACCGACTATTATAGGGCTGGTCATATTCCAAGTTATGTTTAACATTCGTTAAGTAACAGTGCTTAGTCACGCCTCTGTCTTTCTATATCTCTCTCTCTCTCTCTCTCTCTCTCTCTCTCTCTCTCTCTCTCTCCCCTCTCTCAATTTCGATCCCAACCTCACACACATAGGCTACTCTCTCTCTATCTGTTTTTTTCTCGCCCATTTCATTCTTTTTTTTCTTTCCTTCTCTTCCTTTTCTTCTTTCTGTTTCTCTCCACCCTCTCTCTTTTTTTCATCCCACTCTCTCTCTATCTCTCTACTCATCTCTGACTTTCTATTCCTTCGTCTCTCTGTCTCTCTCTCGCTCTCCTCACTTTCTCCTCTCTCTCTCTCTCTCTCTGTCTGTCTGTCTGTCTGTCTCTCTCTCTCTCTCTCTCTCTCTCTCTCTCATAAACATTAAAAACATAAAAGCAAAAATAAAAAAATGAAATAAATGGCAGCGACGGTTTGTTTGTTTCTTGTTTTGTTTAGTTTTTGTACAGTAGCCCATCACATAACACATTTCGCGGTGCTGAGCAGCAGCTGCAGTGTATGTATGTATGTAGGCCCACGTGAACATTTCAGCCTTTGCGATCCTCACAAGGATACCGTATGACATAATCATGCCCTTTAGGCATGGAGTTTTTCTTATCACTCATTGGCTGCGTAAGTCTAGCATATAGCTATGATTGGTCGCCCATGGAGGTTTTCTTACCGAACGTCTTCGTTTTCGCTATAGCCCCCGTCGTCGTAATGTCTCTTTTACTGGCAAAAAGTCGGTTACGCTCCTCCCATCCGCTAGAAGTTGTAAGTACAACGTTGTGGTAAGCTTAAAACTCGTCATAACATTTTCCTGTTGTGCGGATTGATACGTTAAAATGCTAGCACATTTATGCATTCCGCACACCTTCCATTTCAAAATAATAAATATCCAAGCTTTTACGTTTTCAAATTTTTGAAAATATCCGAAAATAGTGTGTACACAAGGAATAGGCATAAACTAAAAGAATAAGGAGGCTTACGAAAAGTTTTACGCCACCGCGACTTTGTACTTACGATCCTAGATCTAAAAACGCAGATTGACAAATGAGTCACCTTGCAGCTTTAAGCCTCAGGTTTTAAATAGTAACTTTCGTAACACGAAGTCAAACACAGGTAGAAAAAAATTGTTTACAGATGTTTAGGTAGATCTACTCGACCGTGATTTGGGGAGATACGAGACAAGCGAATCCATTTTGTTGCGCACAAAGCACTAATTTTTCTTGTAAATAAATCTAGCGTTCCTCAAAATGCAATTTGTTTTCTTGCTCAGCGTCCAACGTCAGCACTATAATAGGCTATAGTGCCGACGGACCCCAAGACCAACCTCTAACAAGTTTACGTGCTGGTATACGAGATACAGGGCGGAAAGACTTGGACTCCTGTCTCAGCGGGTCACATTAAACTGAGACCGACCCAACCAGTTACAGAGGACGGAATCGGATAAATATAATTTTTAGCTATTCGAATCGCGGACATCCCGATTTGGAGACCAACGCTCTGCTACTTGAGCTTTGATAATTGTTAAAAAACAAGGATAATTATAATATACGTTTACAAAGTAGCATCATTTTTGTATTTGGTTTTTCATCGAAATAACTTCTCCAATCGATTTGAAACTTTCTGTGTCCCTTATTTTGTGTGTTTTTGTTTTTTGTTCTGATGTCTCTACAAAGGCAAAAATGTTCTCCCAAATAATAATTAATATGCTTTATTTTGTTAACAAAGGCTAACTTGCGATTGTCGTTTTTAATTTTGTCAGGCCGTCGTTAGCTGAGCAGTATAAAAATAAATTAGTGACAGTGTTCTGAAAGCAGATAACAAATCGCATTAGATTGATTTAGATCTTTCAGAATCTAACTACAACCTTTACAATTATAGCTTTTTCCTAAATCCATGAACATTATTAGATAATGTAGACATCAAACATGAGTCTTTCTCCGGTTCTCCGGTTCAACAAATTCACACGGGATCAATACTGAATGTTTTCAAACGCGCAAATTTTGATTCGCACACTATACCATTTTGTCAGAATGTTATGTTATTGTCAATTCAAAATATAAAATAAGCCTTTAACAGCTCCTATATTTCAAGGAAAATTCTATGCACCACTTTATCTAAAACTCACTCCTACAACGACCCAACTCACATGGCATGAAAATACATGAAACATAATTTGGGTCAATTAATAAAAATAGTAAACAACCGAGGAACAAAACAAAATTGAACAACTTAGTTTCTTTAGCGGTTTTAACAGAAATAAATGGATGGTGTATCTCTTTATAATAACAGTTACAAGTCTTTGGTTTCTTACGTGTTTTGAAGAACCATAGTTTTGAGTTTTATGACACTGTAAATTCATCAGTAAAAATTTTAGCTTTCTCCATCCCCTCACCTTCGCGAATTTCGTGGGTTCCGATCTAGTTAATAATAATTATTATCCTCACGCAAATTTTCATTGATAACTCACTGAAGTGAATTTGTGTATAATTTATGAGAGAGGTCTTTTCCTAGTTAAACACCTTCTGGGGAGAATCCTATACAGGGCGATGGTTTTCAAAACTAACTGGACTATTTTCTGACAAAAGTATGTGTCCCCACAAAGAGACAACCCTGGGACTTCTATTTCAGACGGTCACCTTACCAACTGGCACTAATCCAACAATTAGTGAAAGAAAGAAACTCATGATGAAACTCATCCTCATTCACTTTTGTGTTTACCAAATAGGAGATGATCTGGCTCAAGTGCTGGAGCGTTGGTTTTTATATCTGGAGGTTCGCGGTTCGAATTCCACGTTCGGTCAACAATTCATGTGTACAATTCCGTCCCCAGTAACTGGCTGGGTCATTGCCAATATGTCAGTATATGATCAGCTCAGATAGGAGTCCAGGTCTCCCCGCCTTGACTCACTTGTGGCAGCACATAAAATTGTCAGACGTCAGTCTTGGGGCCCTTCCACAATATAGCCTATATTATGATGGCGTTGGACGCTAAACTCAACTCATTCATAAAATAAAACATGGTAGGTCTCCATCTAGATAGTCATATAATAACTTTAAAATTAAACGTGTATAAAGCAATCAATTCCACACTTATTCTTTCAACAGAACTTTTAGGTATCTAAACAGTACTGTACACTTTCATATATTTTTTTTCTAAACAGTACAATTTAATTTTAGCATTACATATTAGAAAGATGTCGACAATATTAAAATGTTGAGAGCGAATGGTAGACCTTTATTAACACTTGTATAAAGCATTTCTTTTAAACTATATGCCCATGCTTCCTTTAATCGTGCTTCGTGATTTGTACTCTATATTGGCGTCTCTTTAAATAGACCAAATGGATCTTTGAGTAATATAGAAGGGATGTATGGAATTTCTTAGATGGAATACATACAAGAGAGAGAGATTGAATAATTGTCAGTTAGCTGCATTTTCTAAAAGACATTCGAAGGTTCGAAGGACAGAAAAGCATCGAAGGATAGAAAAGCAAAACGTATTAATTTTTAGATATTATAACTTATACCATGCGATTTAAAGATAATACTGAAGAAAACGCATTTTTAAAAAGTTATGGCAACAGTTATTTCCCTACTGAACTTCAATAAAAACAAGCCTTTGAATAATATTTAGCCCCAGCATACGATTATAGGTGATACATTTCACGTACTCACCGAGAAGAAAGTCAGACCTAGACCAGTACATGTATCCGGGTTCGTAGAGCGCAGCTCTAGCACTAGCTCTCTAACTCACCCCAGCATCGTTTTATAACAGCGCAAACCTACCACTGCACTCAACACTAGCATTGCCACTCACGGAACACAGCTGCCAACCACAAACCGCCGTCAAAGTGTGATTTTTTAGCCAAATTGGATAACACAGTGTGTTAAAATACGTTTTTCCCCTGCCTTACTCTAGGCAGATCGAAAAGTGAGGCATCCATCAAAATAAGTAACAGACAAAATCTGTGCTTAGCAAAGGAGAGCCTAAGTACAATATCGCGGTAGCTTACGCCTGGTCGTAAGTCTTCTCTATCGCTCGCATATTATCACGCCGATTTTTAGGCTGCCACGACGTTGTATCTACGACCATAGGGTTAGTTACTACAGAAAGTAGATTTAGACATCACTTTACCCAGACTTTAACTGCCTTGGTCGGGCGTCTAAATATAGCTTTACTTTGTAATAATTGCCCTAGATCTTACATTTTTTAACGTCACAAACGGGAAGTAATTTTTAAGCTTGAGATAACACTTTGCCAAACGCATTGCATGAAAATAAAACCCCCGGTGCTGAGGCATGCGGGAAATGAAGAAGCGAGGTAGTGCTTGCAGGCGGAGAGAAAATAAAAATCATTATATTTAACATAGAAGGGATGATACAGCGTTTACTATGTTGAGCTAACACTTCGCCAATCGTCAACACGTTAACTTAATGTAGCATTCCATTAAAAAACCAACAACAACAAAAACAATAAAAACTGCACCACCGCCACCACAACACCGCCACCACCACCAACGAAAACAACAATAACAGCAACAATAATAATAACAAATACAACAACAACAACAATAACAATAATAACAACAGCAACAAGAGCCACAATCACAACAACAACAATAACAATAACAGAACTACAACAACAATAACAATAACAACAACAACAACAACAGCAGCAACAACAACAACAGCAGTAAAAACAACAACAAACTGATAAACAAATATTACATGATAAAAAAAATAAATATACATACCTATTTCAAGGGGACGACATGTTTAGTCAAAAGGTATTAATTTGTCGACAATATACTGAATATAGACTTGCTGCTATTAAGAAAACAACTCAACCTCAACCTAGTTTCGAAACTTTGCTTTCAAAATGTGGTTTTATGTCTTAATCTCTGTATGTTTGTCTGGAACTATGTGCTGTGTTTTTTTTGGTAATTTTCCCAGAATAATACTTTTGTAGTTGTTGTCGATGTTGTTTTTTGTTTATGTTTTTTTTTTCTAATTTAAGGGAGGGGGGGGGGAGGGCACAGCAGTGCCCAAATTAAGTGGCGCATCACGGGCTCTGGATCCAGATCAAGGTGTAAATAAACTGTCTTATTCATATTTGTTTTTTTAACTTAATAGATCTAGATCTCCACCATCTTGAGTGTGAATCCATATAAAATAAGAACTTGAATTTAGAGCTATATTTTATGACAATGAAGTATAAATCTCTCTTTTTAAGAGCTACATACCCTATGGTGACTGGTAAGTGGACAGGTGCCTCAAATTATGATCAATGCGTGGTTGATTCTAGATGTTGTCTTGTTTGGGACAATCATTTTTATAACTAAAGGCTTTGCGATAACAATTTATTATACAAACAAAGCCCACTCGCCCCTTACTCGTCCACAAAACTTGTATATCCTAAAAAGTGCTGATGTTCGAAATGAAGCATCAAACAAAACAAAACAAAAATAACAAAAAAACAAGCTAACACCCAAAAGAAACCCCAATCCCAAAGAGGAGTCTCACAGAAAGCCCTGCACCAGAGATTGCACTATTACATCTACTACTATTATTATCACTACTCAGTGCGGGATTCAAGGCGTGGTCCGCGGGGCACGAGCCACGGACTCCCACCAAAGCCCTGCACTGCAACAGAAGTCTGGTCAAACATCGTATTGCCCAAAACAATTTTTTGAGGAAGTAGTAAAACTGATGGCCGAGAAAATAAGAAGCTCGATATCAATACAACCAAACAAGCTGGGTACTTCAGTATGTCTTTAGACACGACATCTGATGTTTCCCACATGTTTACCAACTCACTCTCATCGTTAGGTTTGTATCTCCGGAGGATGCGACTCCAACCGAGAGGTGTTTTTTTCTTGTTTTGTTTTTGCTTTTGGTTGTTTGTTTTTTGTTATTTTTTTTACATTTGTTTGAACTTCAAGACCACGTGGGAAATGGTATGACAGATATGATTAGATGATTCTAAACTATTTTGATGAAACTAGAACTGATTTCAGTAAATGTAGAGGTCAGTCATAACGGATCCAATAATGTCTGGCGAGTATAATGGAGCCCGACAAAGAAATTTGAAGAAATACACAATTGCAAAATTCATTCCGTGTGCTGATCATTCTCCTAAACATCGTGGGGCGTGCTGCTGCTGATTCATGCATGGAGGCAGAAAATATCTTTGGGATCATTAATGAATTACAATGTTTTATTTTTCTCTGTGTCAGCAAAACGGTGGGCAGCGCTGAAACACTTCTTATCACCGAAGTCAAGAGTCGTCCAACATTTATCTTATACAAGGTGGGAGGCACTGGCAAAAGCTGCGCCTGCAGTTAATGGTAGCTATTCTCAACTAACAGATGCTGTGCAAAGCATTCCAGATGATACCATGTGAAGAGTGGTACGAGATGACAGGTATGAAATCTGCAATCAAAGATGGAAGAACTGGAATTTGTCTCCATGCTACACCTTTGGACAATTTTGCTAGAACGTTTTCTTTAAGTCAGCAAAACATTGCAGAACCCTCAAGGTCACACTGAATGCATGTGCAAATCTATATGTTGCTCAACAAAACTTTGTCTCAAGAAAACTAGGCAATTTTGACGAAATCGAGCAAAGTGCCCAGCAAATATTGCCAAGTGTTGACCCCAAAGCGGCCAGAAGAAACAGAAAAACACAACCAGGTGGTGGCCCTTCTCTCAACGCACTGTCAGCAAGGGACATGTTTAAAGCAAAATATTTCTTCACAACCATTGATGCTCTTTCAACCAATCTTATGAATAGAGCAACTGTATACAATGAAGCATCAGGATATTTTTATTTTTGCAAGAACCAGATACAAATAGAGCGAACATTCAAGACAATGTTAACAACATGACTGCACACTACCCTTATGCTGTGGACCCAACTTTGCGGAGGACCTTGTATACTTTCAGAAATGCCTGAAAGAAATTAATACACTCTGAAAAAGAAAAACATGGCTACCAGGAAAATGCATTAAGCTTAAGTGCTCACAAAAGACAACAGCCAAGCAGCTTTCCCCAACGTCGCGAGATCAATCTCAGATTATTTCTTTCCCTAATGATGAGAGACTTCAATGGAGAACGATCATTGTCAAGGCTCAAAAGAATAAAAAATAAATGGCCCACGGGAGGTTGTTAGATCGCAGTATCTTGAGCGTTGAGACAGACAGGCCCAGGAAACTGGATTTAAGTGACACCATTGAGACATTGCAGCCAGGAAAAGGCCTTTGCATTATAATTTTAGAGTAAGATTTCTTAATTATTCATTATGTGGAACTATCAGTAACAGAAACAGCAGCAGCCACAAAAACAACAACAACAACACAACAGCAGCAACAATTTTTATTGAAAGGATATCGTAATTTATCCTGGTGTAAAAAAAGAGAGAGGGGGGGGGGGGGGGGTATGAAAAGGGAGGGGTCCGCAAGCCGACCAGTAGCCACAGCCAGCCAGTAGCACATGTGCCTGCATAACGCAATATGACATTAGGCATATTGCAATATAACATTAAGCATATGGCAATATAACACTAGGCATTATTATGGCAATATAACATTAAGCATAGTGGCAATATAACACTAAGAATATGGCAATATAACATTAAGTGTATGGCAATATACTATTAAACATATGGCAATATAACATTAGGCATAATTATGGCAATATAACATTAAGCATATTGCAATACAACATTAAACATATAGCAATATAGCATTAAGTGTATAACAATATATAAAAAAGCATATAACATTACGTCATTGTCATTTATGACAACATAACAACAGCCATTACGAGTAGACAAATACATGGAACATTCTATGGATAAGATAAAACATACGTAAAAACAATTTGAAAAAATAAGCAAATAACAAAAATAGCTATATGCCTGTGAACAAAATCTGGAAGCAATCAAACATGCTAATAATATTCAATATGTTAAGTTGAGGTCATAGAATACTCAATGGATTGGTCTGAACAATCATCATCATCATCAAGTACCATGCCTCATAGCGTTGGTGATCATGTCCCTCCATATCTCTCTTTCTCTGGTTAGTTTCATCATCTCTGTAACCTTTGATATTTGTAGCCACTCCTTCATCCCGTCTGCCATTTTTTCTCTTTGCCTTCCTGACTGCGTTTCCCATCAATCATTCCTGTTGTCACTAGATGTTCTAGTCCCTCTCTTCTCATCATGTGGCCAAAGAATGTTGTTTGCCTTTTCCTCACCTTGTTAATTATTGATGGTTTTGCTTGGGCTTCTTCTAAAACTTCTTTGTTTGATTTCTTTTCTGTCCAAGAGATGCGGAGCATTCGTCTTAAAAACCACATTTCTATTGCTTTCAGTTTCTTTTCTATCTGCTTTGACACCGTCCACGCCTCGCAACCATACATTAGAATAGGTTCTATGTAGCACTGAAGGACCCTTTTTCTTGTTTGGATGGAGATGCGCTTATTTGTTAAGATGGTTTTCATGCGCTGGAAACTTGCCTTTGACTGCGCTATGCGAGATGATATTTCGATGTTGTTTCTGCCATCGCCTGATATTATTGCCCCTAGATATTTAAAGCGGTCACTTTGTTTGAGTTTGGTTCCTTTGATATAGATGTCACTCGTCGGCGATATCTGTTCCTTGCTGATAACCATTACCTCTGTCTTTTTACTGTTCAGTTCTAATCCTTTTTTCCTGCTCTCCTCTTCTACAATGTTTACTAAATTTTGTAGATCATTGTTGTTTTCTGCTAACAATACTGTGTCGTCGGCATATCTTAGGTTGTTGATATTGTGACCTCCCACTTTTATTCCAGGATGTCCTTCTAAGTTTCGCATGATTATTTCACTGTAAAGAGAGAAAAGGTCTGGAGAGAGCACACATCCTTGTCTTACACCACGCTTTATTTGTTGGAAAGTACTGATTTCCCCATCAACTCGCATTGCTGCTGTTTGTTCCCAATATATGTTTTTGATCACCCTTAGATCCTTTCTCATTGCGCCATCAAATGCTTTGAACCAACCTAAACCACCAACCAAATTGAGGCTAAATTTCACGAAGGTCCGCCATGGCCTATACCTAGATTGTGTGAAAGCACAATCAAAAGTGAAGAAGATGCGCAGGCTGCCTTGAATCGTGAGGAGATTGACGATTCAATATACCGCAATGATATTGGACCCAAACGTACTAAAAACAAGAACGTCCTGAAAGGAAAAGGAGATGAGCAAGATGGAAAAGCTTGAATGCGATGTGAAGTTTATGGGCATAACATACAAACGAGCCATTTAGAAAATGGACGTAATACTGACATTCTTCAAACGGTCGATGCAACAAACAAGGCCTGTAACACACACAATCTGATTTGAAACATGTATTGATGGTGTACTGCGGTGCGGTTTGAACTTTGTTATCCTTTCCAAACGTGACAAGTTCCAATTATAGGAATAAAGGGGACCCTTTTTGGGTTTGGGACCCGGGGGCCTTGGCCCTGGACCCCGCCTTAAATCTTGTGTTAGACTATCAACTACTATATAGTAATTAGTATGATTATATAAGTTTATAGTTAAGGGGAAATAAATCCTTAATTGTCTGACTTTAATTGTCTAATGTTTATTTGACTGATTTCCCTCTATACATATTATTTTATTATTTTTCCACTTCCTTCCTGTTCTGTATGCACATGTACCATTCTGTGAGCCACCTCTGAAGAGGACAGTCATATATCTTTTCTCAATCTCAAGGAATAAACCTCCATCATATAATAGAACTACAATCTTTGTATTCATTTATACTTAGAGATAAGTTCTTAGAAGTTATCATGGCAGGCAACGACACTGCAACAATCTTATCCGGGCCCAGCACGCTGGTCAAACATCGTATTGCCCAAAACAATTTTTTGAGGAAGTAGTAAAACTGATGGCCGAGAAAATAAGAAGCTCGATATCAATACAATCAAACAAGCTGGGTACTTCAGTATATCGTTAGACACGACATCTGATGTTTCCCCACATGTTTACCAACTCACTCTCATCGAAAGGTTTGTATCTTCGGAGGATGAGACTCCAACCGAGAGGTGTTTTTGTTTTTGTTTTTGTTTTTTTTTGCTTTGGGTTGTTTGTTTTTTGTTGTTGTTTTGTTACATTTGTTTGAACTTCAAGACCACATGGGAAATGTTATGGCAGAGATGATTAGATGATTCTAAACTATTTTGATGAAACTAGAACCGATTTCAGTAAATGTAGATGTCAGTTATAACGGATCCAATAATTATGTCTGGCGAGTATAATGGAGCCCAATGAAGAAATTTGAAGAAAAAACACAATTGCAAAATTCATTCCGTGTGCTGATCATTCTCTTAACATCGTGGGGCGTGCTGCTGCTGATTCATGCATGGAGGCAGAAAATATCTTTGGGATCATTAATGAATTATAATGTTTTATTTTTCTCTGTGTCAGCAAAACGGTGGGCAGCGCTGAAAAACTTCTTATCACCGAAGTCAAGAGTCGTCCAACATTTATCTTATACAATGTGGGAGGCGCTGGCAAAAGCTACGTCTACAGTTAATGGTAGCTATTATCAACTAACAGATGCTGTGCAAAGCATTCCAGATGATACCATGTGAAGAGTCGTACGAGACGACAGGTCGGAAATCTGCAATAAAAGATGGAAGGACTGGAATTTGTCTCCATGCTACACCTTTGGACAATTTGGCTAGAACGTTTTCACAAAGTCTGCAAAACATTGCAGAACCCTCAAGGTCACACTGAATGAGTGTGCAAATCTCTATGTTGCTCAACAAAACTTTGTCTCAAGAAAACTAGGCAATTTTGACAAAATCGAGCAAAGTGCCCAGCAAATTTTGCCAAGTGTTGACCCCAAAGCGGCCAGAAGAAACAGAAAAACACACCCAGGCGGTAGCCCTTCTCCCAACGCACTGTCAGCAAGGGACATGTCGCCATTACGAGTAGACAAATACATGGAAAATTCTATGGATAAGATAAAACATAAGTACGAGTAAAAACAATTTGTAAAAATAAGTAAATAACAAAACTAGCTATATGCCTGTGAACCATATCTGGAAGCAATCAAACATGCTAATAATATTCAGTATGTTAATTTTGAGCAGAAATACCGACGAAGAAGCTAAAGAAGGGATGATACGCTTTAAAAAGACTATTATTCTGGGAAAGTTGCAAAAAACACAGCATGCTAATTCCAGACAACAACAAAAAACAGAGTTAAAGCCATAAAACCACATTTTGAAAGGAATGTTTCGGAACTAGGTTGAGGTTGAGCTGTTTTCTTAACACGCAGCAAGTCTATAATAAAATTAATATTGTCGACAAATTAATACATTTTGACTGACCGTATATTTCGAACCAAGGACCTCCCATGTGGGAGTTTTAAAGTTTTATCCCTTGCGCCAGTTCGCCCCCTAAAAATAGATACGTCTGTTTGTTTTGTTATCACGTAGTAGTTGTTAGTTTATTGTGGTTGTCTTTAATTGGTGTTGTTTTTGTTGTTGTTGTTGTTGTTGTTGTTGCTGTTGTTATTGCTATTGATGTATTGATGTTGTTCTTTTCGCTGTTGTTGTTTTTATTGTTGTTAGTTTTATTGTTGTTGTTTTGTTGTTGTTGTTGTTGTTGTTGTTGTTGTTGTTGTTGTTGTTGTTGTTGTTGTTGTTGTTGTTGTTTTGTTGTTAGTGGTGGTGGTGGTGATGGTGATGGTGTGGTGGCGGTGGTGCAGTTTTTAGTGTTTTTGTTGTTGCTGCTACAGTTTTTTTTTTTTGGTTGTTTACTGGAATGCTACATTAAGTTAACGTGTTGGCGATTGGCGCAGTGTTGGCACAAAGTTGTAAACGCTCTATCATCCCTTCTATGTTAAATATAATGATTTTTATTTTCTCTCCGCATGCAAGCACTTCCTCGCTTCTTTATTTTCGGTATGCAACAAGGGTTTTATTTTCATGGAATGCGTTTGGCGAAGTGTTATCTCAAACTTATGGAATGCGTTTGGCGAAATGTTATCTCAAACTTAAAAACTACTTCCCGTTTGCGACTTTAAAAAATGTAAGATCTAGGGCAATTATTACAAAGTAAAACTAGATTAAGACGCCCCACCACGGTAGAGAAAGGCACGTTAAAATTATGTCTAAATCTACCGTCTGAAATAAGTAACCCTAGAGTCATAAGTACAACGTCGTGCCAGCCTAAAAATCGTCGTGAGAAAATGCGAGCAATAAAGAAGACTTACGACCAGGCGTAGGCTACCGTGATATTGTACTTACCGTATGCTCTCCTTTGCTAAGCAATGATTTTGGCTGTTACTTCTTTTGATGGATGCCTCACATTTCGATCTGCCTACAGTAAGGCAGGGGAAAAAACGTATTTTAACACACTTTGTTACCCACCTGTGGCTAAAAAATCAAACTTTGACGGCGGTTTGTGGTTGGCAGCTGTGTTCCGTGAGTGGCAATGCTAGTGTTGAGTGCAGTGGTAGGTCTGCGCTGTTATAAAACGATGCTAGGGTGAGTTAGATAGCTTGTGCTAGAGCTACGCTATACTACTGGTCTAGGCCCGACTCTGTTCTCGGTGAGTACGTTACACGCATTACCGCTAATCGTGTGTTAGTGTTTGAGATTATCCGGAGGTTTGTTTTTACTAAAGTTAGGTAGGGAAATAACTGTTCTCTTAACTCTAAAAAAATGCATTTGCTTCAGTTTTATCTTTAAATCACATGGTATAATTCATAATATCTAGAAATGAATAATTAAACTACTTTTCTGTCCTTCAAATGTCTTTTTGAAAACGCTTAATAACTGCATGTATCCTATTCCGTCCCCTGTAACTGGTTAGGTCCGTGTCAGTTAAATGTGACCCGCTGAGACAGGAGCCCAGGTCTATCTGCCCTGAATCTAGTATGGCAGCACGTAAACTTGTCAGTTTGAGTTTGAGTTTGAGTTGGTTTTGACGTCCAACATCAGCACTATATAGGCTATATTGTGGATGGGCCCCAAGACGGACGTCTGACAATTTTTATGTGCTGCCACACACGAGACAGGGCGGGGATACCATGACTCCTGTCTCAGCCGGTCACATTATGCTGACACCGACCCAACCAGTAGGGAAACTTGTCAGACGTTGGTCTTGGGGTCCGTCGGCAGTATAGCCTATATAGTGCTGACGTTGGACGCTAAGCAACAGAGCAAACAAACAAGCAGCATTTATTTACAAGAAAAATTATAGATTTTCGCGCAACATTGTGGATTCGCAATTCACTCACCTCCCCAAATCACGGTAGTGTATATCTATCTAAACGTCTGTACAAAATCTTTTTACCTGTGTTTGACTTCGTGTTACGAAATTTACAATTTAAAACATGAGGCTTAAAGCTGCAATGTAATTCATTTCTATCTGCGCAATTAGATCTAGCGTCGTAAGTACAAAGTCGCGGTGGCGTACAACTTTTCGTACGCCTCCTTATTTTATTTTAGGCATATTCTTGTGTACACACTATTTTCGGAGATTTCCAGTAATTTGAAAAGGTAAAAGCTTTGATATTTATTATTTTGAAATGGAAGGTGTACGGAATGCAAAAAGGTGCTAGCACTTGAGCGTTTCAATGCGCACAACAGGAAAATGTTATGACGAGTTTTACCACAACGTTGTACTTACAACTTCTAGCGGATGGGAGGAGCGTAACTGACTTGTTGCCAATAACAGAGGCATTCCGACAACGGGGCCCATAACGAAAACGAAGATGCTCGGTAAGAATATCTCCACGGGCGACCAATCATAGCTATATCCTAGACACGTGTAAGTGAGTGTACACACCAGTATGTTTTCCGCGTGTATTTTCGATGTGTATATTTTATTTTCTGTTCACACCACTCTGCGCAGCCAATTTGCATGTGTATATCAGAGTCAAAAATACACAAGCGTCCAGAGCATTCAGACCATGTGTATTTTTCACTCTGTTTTCGGCATGCACCAAACCAGAGTGTTCACACCAGTCTGTTTCGCATGTGTATGTTTGACTCTGATATACACATGCAATCAAGGGGTCACTGCGCATGCGTGAACCCTAGTGACCCGCGGTCTTCAAAACAAACACATAAATGGCGACTGCAGAAGCCTTTATATAATGTCTGGAGGAACGACCAATTTTATATGATATAAAAAATTCAGGCTATTAAAAAAATTTGTTTGCTCTTTTTCCGTTTTGCTGGGAGAGATTGTAAGAGCAGAAAACAATTGCATCTTCCTCTTCACTGGTACTCCATTGTTCTTCTTCGCTAGCAGACGTAGATCTAGGTTTCTGGTCTTCATTGTATGCCGCCATTTCGATCGATGCCGTCAAACAAACAAGATCACGTGACAGTCGATGCGCATCGCATCAAAATATACACTCGGAAAATACACAACGTCTGAACACTCTTAAAAAACAGAGTGCAAACTACACATGCGTTTGCTTGTGTATATTTGACTCTGCGAAAAGTACACGCCGTCTGAACAGAAATAATTCCAAGGACATACGCATGGAAAAAATCCTTCGTCTGTACAGTCCCTAAAAGAATCAGTAAGCCTCCCAGATTATGAGGCATTCCGACAACGAAACGTTCGGTAAGAATATCTCCACGGGCGACCAATCATAGCTATATCCTAGACTTACGCAGCCAATGAGCGATAAGAAAAACCCATGCTTAAAGGGCATGATTATGTCATACGGTATCGCTGTGAGGATCGCAAAGGCTGAACTGTTAGTGTAGGCCTACATGCATACATACACTGCAGCTGCTGCTCAGCACCGCGAAATATTTTACAGGATAACTTACTGTACAAAAACAAAAACAAAACAAGAAACAAACGAACAAACCATCGCCTTTACTTTACTCTAGCAACATCATTGCTTATTTTTTGTTGTTGTTTGGTTTTTAATGTTTATTCTTTACTCTAGCAACATCATTGCTAAAAGAGAGAGAGAGAGAGAGAGAGAGAGAGAGAGAGAGAGAGAGAGAGAGAGAGAGAGAGAGAGAATCATCATCATCATCATCATCATCACCATCACCATCATCATCATCATCATCATCATCATCATCATCATCATCATCATCATCATCATCATCATCATCATCATTATACTTATTATTATAGCACATTTTGTCTGATGCACGATTAAAAAAAAACTCCAAGGAATGCTTAAAGCTTTATAACTAGACTAATAGTAAAAACTGTCTAATAACTCTGATCGAGTACTTTTTGAAGAGTTTTTACCCCAAGCTCCGCTACTTGGCTAAACAAAAATATTACTGGCACCCATGGCTGTCTAATAATTCTCATCCTATCGCAGAATGAGAGCTGTGCAGAATTATTACCCAAAGCGTTATTTGCTGGACTCAGAAAAAAAAACATTGGCACCAAGTCAATGTTTTTTACCAGCTTGGTGTATTCAAACAGAGTTAAGATTAGATTCATTGCAGTTAAAAATGCGCGAATAGCCTATAATAGAAATCTGCAACACCCTCACATGATGGGTGCGATTTTATCATTCACACGCCCAATTCGTACAATTCTTAATTTTGTTTTGCGGAATCCCTTCTTTCATAGCCTTTATATTGCTGATGTTGGACGCTATGCAAAAATAATAAAGAAACGAGCATTTCCATGTAGCCACACTTTTTTCTTCATAAAAATATCGCTACTCATGCTATTGCTGCAATTAGAAGCACTATTACTCTTCTAACCCATCCATAGTATTAAAGCTAATGCTAATTTCTCTCATTTTCATCCTCAGATTAGGCACACGGTATCCTAAACATCGCACTGGTCTCAGATGCACTGAGATATTGTTGTGACAAGAGGGCAAACGACAAAGATCAAAGTTGGACTGCTTGAAATAATAACAAATAATTACAAAAGATCGACCAATGTGCTAACCAACTGCATGTATGCAATAATATTGTAAACATACGGTGGCACAACCGGTTAAATCTTTTTATTTTACAACGAGCACAAATAATGATAAGATTATAGTATGACTGGCGATTTCGTTTCCAATAATACTTGATGATGGAGAGCAATATAAAAAAAGGATCTTGGGTAAGAAATTGACAGTACAGCATTCACAACGAATATTAAATTACTTCAACTCAAACCATCGCACCAACCACAACATCAACGACATCGGCTGCTGGTCTCATCAAAATGGCGAACCTAAGTGATGAAACCACCACTATCAACAACATCGGCAGCATCAATCCTGGCTTTAGCGGCGGCAGCAACGTCTTTGGAACGTTCGGTGTATCTGACCTTGGTGATGATGATCTCCTCGGCAGCTAGAGAGAGAGAGAGAGAGAGAGAGAGAGAGAGAGAGAGAGAGAGAGAGAGAGAGAGAGAGAGAGAGAGAGAGAGAGAGAGAGAGAGAGAGAGAGAGAGAGAGAGAGACACACACACACACATCCCCTTACCTGAAAAAGAATGCAATTGCGGTTAATGTGGTTCATTGCATGCAGTTACATAATTCTATTTTCATTGTAGTGTCGCTAATATGCTATGGATCTAAATTGAAGGATCAACAGTTGTTCAGCCAAAGGATACATTAATTTTAAAGACCATAGGTTTAGTAAGTTGTAGTTTATTTCACATACAGTTTATTTTCTTCTTTTCTATCCTAGTAATATCGCTATTCATACTATTTGCTAATATACTATATGTGCAAGTACACTTTTCCAGCTAGGCAAATATATTTAATCACCGGCTTAGTAAGTTGTGTCTTCTTTCATAGCCTTTATATTGCTGATGTTGGACGCTAAGCAAAAATAATAAAGAAACGAGCGTTTCCATGTAGCCACACTTTTTTCTTCATAAAAATATCGCTACTCATGCTATTGCTGCAATTAGAAGTACTATTACTCTTCTAACCCATCCGTTGTATTAAAGCTAATGCTAATCTCTCTCATTTTCATCCTCAGATTAGCACACTGTATCCTAACATCGCACTGGTCTCAGATGCACTGAGATATTGTTGTGACAAGAGGGCAAACGACAAAGATCAAAGTTGGACTGCTTAAAATAATAACAAATAATTACAAAAGTGCAAATGTGCAAACCAACTGCATGTATGTAATAATATTGTAAACATACGGTGGCACAACCGGTTAAATCTTTTTTTTTACAACAGCACAAATATAAGATTATAGTATGACTGGCGATTTCGTTTCCAATAATAATTGATGATGGAGAGCAATATAAAAAAGGATCTTGGGTAAGAAATTGACAGTACAGCGTTCACAACGAATATTAAATTACTTCAACTCAAACCATCGCACCAACCACAACATCAACGACATCGGCTGCTGGTCTCATCAACATGGCGAACCTAAGTCATGAAACCACCACTATCAACAACATCGGCATCATCAATCCTGGCTTTAGCGGCGGCAGCAACGTCTTTGGAACGTTCGATATATCTGATCATGGTGATAATGATCTCCTCGGCAGCTTGAAAAAGTGAGTTATTTGTTTGCTGACTGACTGACTCTCTCTCTCTCTCTCTCTCTCTCTCTCTCTCTCTCTCTCTCTCTCTCTCTCCCTCTTTTTCTCTCTCTTCTCTCTCTCTCTCTCTACTCTCTCTTTCCCTGTCTCTGTCTCCTTTCTTTCTCTCTCTTCCTTTTTCTCTTTGTCTTTCTGTCTCTCTACCTCTGTCTATCTCTCTTTCTTTCTCATTCCTACTCTCTTTATCTATATTTTTTTTTTTACCAATTAATGAATATATCTATCTACTTACCTACATATCTATCTATGTATCTATGCGCCAATTATCTACATGTGTTATTTATATTTCTATCTACTTATCCATTGGCTTAAGAGTTTGTTTCTAGATCGAAAGGTCCGTGATTCGAATTACACGACCGGGCAAAAATGTGTCATGTTAATGTATCTGGCTGAGACAGTTCATGCTCTCCCCACCGTAAAATTGCCAGACGTCAGATTCTGGGCCCGTTCACAATATAGCCTCTACAGTGCTGACGTTGGACTTTAAGCAACAAAACAACCTTCAATATCTAACTTAACAAATATCTCCTTCTCAGATATAATAATCGCGAGATCTTGAGACTGCAAGAAGCCGCGACCGATATCGGTAAGTATTACCTGATCGTCCTGTTCACGATTGGCGTCCCTTGTAACGCACTGACTGTGGCCACCATCGTGTCGATGCAAGCTTTAACACCGGCCACCTTCTACGTGGCGCTCCTTGCCGTGTTCGACGGATGCGCACTCATCGTGAAGCTCATTGGCAATCAAATCAGTTTGGTAAGATGCGCCCCAGTTGTTGCTGTTGTACTAATGCTGCTACTACTACTTCTGCTGCTGCTTCTACTACTACTGTTGCTGCTGCTGATATTACTACTACCACCACTACTACTACTGCTGCTGCTGCTGCTGCTGCTGTTGCTATTACTGCTGCTGATACTACTAATACTGATACTGTAATTACTACTAGTGCTGATACTACTACTACTACTACTACTACTACTACTACTACTACTACTACTACTACTACTACTACTACTACTACTACTACTACTACTACTACTACTACTACTACTACTACTACTAACTCTACTACTTATAATATTACTATTACTGTTACTACCACTACCATTGGGAGTAGTGCTAGTACTAGACAATCTGTTTAACTTGAAGGAGTTGTAATCGTCAGTGTCTTAAAAACAAACCACAATTAAATGTGCACGTAAATAATCTCCCCCCCCCCCCTCCTTCTTTTTTGTTTAGGGGTGGGGGAGGGGGTGGTCATTTTTTCTCCAAACGGGCATTACATGTATTACTTTTATTATGCTAGTTGTCGTATCCAGATTCAGTAATGTATAATGAAACATTACATCTCAATCTATGCGTTCTCCCTTCAGAGCTAAAAAGCGTATGTCAATGCGCTTTGTAAGCTGTTCCTTTTTTAAATAAATTTTAAAATATTTTCATCCCTTTTTTCTCCTCAGGCGAGCACTGCATCTATATTTTACTGCAACGTGTTGGATCCACTAAGCAGTTACTTCACCATCACCGCCAACTGGGTGCTGGTCTTGATCTGTCTAGAGCGGTTCGTCTCCGTCTGCTACCCGCTCCAGAAGGCGTACATATTCACCAAGAGGCGGAGCTACATCAGTGCCGCCATCTTGGCGGGTTTCACGTTCGTCTTCATCATGACCCACCAGGGAGTGATGCGGACAACTGGGAAGGAAGGGTGCATCACTAGGCCTAGGTGAGTTTTAGGCCTAAGCTATACTTAGCTCAGGTGAGGCTTAGACCAAAGATAAAATGAGCCCAGTTTTGTCCTAGGCCAAAGACATACTATGTCCATGTGAGTTTTTGACCAAAGACATACTAAGTCCAGGTGAAATTTGCACCGAAAGTATACTAAGCCCAGTTGAGAATAGAACCGAAGACATACTAAGCCTACGTGAGAATTGAACAGAAGATATACTTATCCCAAGGTGAGAATAGAACCGAAGACATACTAAGCCTATGTGAGAATTGAACAGAAGATATACTTATCCCAAGGTGAGAATAAAACCGAAGACATACTAAGCCTAGGTGAGAATTGAACAGAAGATATACTTATCCCAAGGTGAGAATAGAACCGAAGACATACTAAGCCTAGGTGAGTCTTTGACCGAAGATAAACTAAAACCAGGTGAGTCTTAGACCAAAAGATATACGCCCTGATAAATCTCGTTTGTATGTTTGTATGTTGCTTAATGTCCACCGCCAGCACTATCTGACTAATATTGTGGAAGGGCCACAAGACTAACGTCTGACAATTGTATGTGCTGCCTCAGCCAGTCACATTATAGTGACACTGACTCTGTTGGAGACAAAATCGGACAGATAAATTGTTCCCTTTTTAAAATCATAATTTTCGCACTATTCAGCTTTTCCTCGCGTGAATTCCCAATTGTTCCAACTATTGAACTTTACTTTTGGAGAAATAACATTCCCAATAAATCTCTTCCTTCACTAGGTACTCCAGTTATTACAATAATGAGTGGATTTACATCAGCGCCTGTCTGTACCTGTTCATACCTTTTGTCATCATCGTCTGTTTCACCGCTTGCATTATCTACGGCCTCCGGAAGTCGAGGAAACACCACGTCTCGCTCATGCGCAAGAATGACGAAGAGGAGGAAATGAAGGTTTTGGAAGATGGCGCCCGAAGTTCTGAAGGTCATGGAAAAACATCAAGGTCAATGAGCACCCCCGTTACACCGACAGCCGCGCACAATCAAAAGATGTTGAAAGACACAGAAAGGGTGGAAAGAACGATAACTCTGATGCTAGTTGCGGCAGGTGGAATCTTTCTACTGCTCTCCCTTCCTTTGGCAGTGTACTACATCATCAGAGGACTTAATCGCAGAGATGAGTATAGTGTAGAGTCTGCACGCTGGACTCTCTACCGCTATATAGCGTTTGTCTTCTTCGACTCTTCCCATGCAGTGAACTTCTTTGTGTATTTCTTCACGGCGAAGCGGTTCCGTACACAGATGTTGCGAGTGGTCACCGGAAGAGCGTCATGCTGGGGCCGACGAATCTCCCAGCGCGGGCGTAAGCCGGGCTCAAGCGGTTACCAACAAAAACTACGCCTGACTAGCAAGTCCTCCACGTCCTGCTCTACAGCTACTACGGGCGTTCTTGCGAGTCCGAGTGGGCCGCGAAAAAGCACAGTGTATTTTCCGCCCACCTCGGAATAAAAGGGGCGTGTTTTGTTCTGTTTGCTGTTTACCGTCCATAGGTTATATGTCGTTAGAACAACGTTGCGGTTGTCTACAACGCATCGTACGAATAAGAAGGTTCATGACGTTGTACTTACGGTCCTATACTGTAGACGGGCCCCAGGACTAAATACTGACAATTTAACGTGCAGCCAAACAGAGACATTGCGGGAAGACCTGGACTCTTGTTTCAGCCGGTCACATTATACTGACATTGACCCAACCAAATTGACCCAAAATAGTATTAATGTCATTTAAAAGACATGAAGATGGAAAATCGTCTTCTTCAGCAAAAATATGCAAGAAAGAAGCAATTAAAAGAGAGTTATTCTTACTTTTTAAGGGGAATTTCAAGTTTTATCAAATGTCGAATTCATTGGAGTGCCCTGTATATTATTGTCGGTTCTGCAGTATTACTGACGAAGATTGTGCTATCCATAAAACGCGTTGGCATGTTTTGCTATTACATGTATATTTTGTTTTTGCCAGTTACAAGATCATGAGTTGAGTTGAGTGGTTTAACGTCCACTGTCAGCACTATATAGGCTATTATTGTGGACGAGCGCCAAGACTGGCGACTGACAATTTTGTGTGCTATCACACACGAGGCAGGGCGGGAAGACCTGGACTCCTGTCTCGGCCAGTCACATTAAACTGACACAGACCCAACCAGTAGGGGACGAAGTCCCCAAAGCGCGGCTCAAATCACGGACCTCCTGCATTGGAAGCCCATGTTCTACCCTAGGGCTGACGAACATGGCTCTGCCAATGAAACTTGCTTTACATGTAGGCCTACTGCTTCTACACATGTGTTATGGTTTTGCTCGCTAAAAGATCATAAATGTGCATGTGGTACTAGTTGTTATATCGACATCGAGAGCCGTAAGTACAACGTTGGAGTATCTTACAACTTGTCGTAAGACTATGCTTTAGTGAAGGTATACGTAGGCTACCGCGAGGTTGTACTTACTGCCCCGAGTGTCTTGGATTGTTAGGGAGACTGTTTCAAATTTCTAAATCTATAAACCAATATGTTACGTATTGTACTTACCTATTTAGGAACTTATTTTTGTGGTTGAAGTTGAAAAAAGCACTTTTTTTCTGTTATGAATTGGATGATACGAGTACATGTACTGAAATGGTGTGCATTAAAATGTAGATTGCCATTTGAATGTCAAAAGAGGAGAAGAAAAAAAGCATAACTATAGTGTCTAGCCTATACAGTGTATAAGCATACATTTTAAGATTTATATAACCTCAATTTTGTATTCGCTTGTGTGTTATATATACACTGTATATACATATAGTTTTTTTTTACAATATTACGAGCGTATTTTCTTAGTTACATTTATGTACATTGTGATTAGCCTAAAGTTGTTAACTCTGTTTCAACTCAAAAACCATTTTTATTTTGTCAATAGAATGTCAGAAATAAAACTGCATTTTTGCCAGTGTTAAAAATATATTTATATATATATATATATATATATATATATATATACACACACACACTGAATATACATGTAGTTTTTATGTGCGATATAATTATTATTATCTTAGTTACATGCATGTACGCTGTGATAAGTCTTAAATGTCTTTCCTCTGTTACAACTCAAAAACTATTTTTATTTTGTCGACAGAATGTCAGAAATGACACTGCGTTTTTGCCCAAAGTTAAAACTGCTATGTACATAAATGTATTTATCTAACGGCTTTTAGTTTTAGCTTCTAATGCTAATAGTCATGGCTGTCTTTATTTTTTTTTCTTTGCTCCATGTGCTTTTTGTTTTTGTTTTGTTGTTGTCATAAAACAATTCATTTTTTGACGTTCACTAAACTGTGTATTTGTTTTTAACTTTCCAAATCTGAAAAACGGGCAGTGTTAATTCAGCTGCATGTATATACTCAGTGAATTTCACTTCAAATATAAATTATAGAGTGACTTTATAAGTAACAAATAAGGAAATTGACGCCTCAGAAAGAGTTTATGACAAACTGTAGTTTTTCTGAACAGGGTTTATCTCAAATATATTCTACTCTGCCGTCTTATAAAAAAAAATGCATAGGCCTATACGCCTGCTTCTGAAGTATCCTTATACGATTCTTTTACAATAAGATGACAGCATTGTACACTCTATGTAGTTTACACCTGTACCTTCACCTCAGGTTTTGAATATTTTTTTTCTTAGTAACATGCCATTCTTATTATTTTATATTTTTCCTCTGTTTCAACTCACAAACTTTTTTTTTATTTTTGCTGTCCGAAATGTAAAAAAAAATAAATTAGAATATAGTTTTATCCTGTACAATAATCAAACTAAATGTTATTAAAAATAAAAAAAATCATATGTAAATAACGACCTTCAGTTCCTTTACTAAGTCAGTACATGTAATGACTGTGCACATTTTTTTCTCCACTCCGTATACTTTATGTTGTAATAAAACAATTCCTTTATTGGCGTTCAAACTACTGTGTTTTTTTGCGTGAACCTTGTATGTGAGCAATTGGTTAGTTGATCAATTTAAAATAATGTTCAAGCTACGTTACCGGTATATTTTGAAAAAGAAGGAATCATTGAGGTTCATAGTTATAAATTTCAAATGCCTTTCAATATCTCCGAATAAGCTTTGTTAAAACATAGACTATGTTTAGAAACAATGTCCATCTGACAAATCCATTCCTTTACAAATATATGGATGTCTAAGGTTTCTGTCTCTCCTTAAGAGGGGGGTGTCAAGCTGTCGAAGGAAGTCGAACAAGTAAAGGGTTAAAATTGACCTAGGTCAAACATATTTCTGTTCCTGTCATAACCTTTGGAGTATTCAAATAACTTTCATAACATTTTTAGTTAGATAATGAAATAATTTAGGAAGGCAGAGTCAAGGAACACAAGGAGAATATTCATAAAGAACTTTTGGGGGGTAGCAAAAATTGTATGCAAACAAACCAATTTCAACTGTTATATTAAAAAGACTAAAAACTTTTAATGTATGTAATAGAGTGCCTGGCATCTTCAATTGTCTCGCATAAAAGACCAAAAGATAGGCTGTATTTTATAAAAAATAAATAAATAAATAAATAAATAAATAAATAAATAAATAAATAAATAAATAAACAAACAAACATTCACATCTCTGAATAAAAAATTAAAGTTTGGGTGTTGAAATGCTAACAAGAGTTTGACTTCACTCTTTACATACATTGACACGGGTGACATATAACAAACACAATTTCAAAATGTATAATTAAACATCTCAATGTTCTTCTTAACATAAGTTGATCTAGTTACAATCAGAGATAATACATACATAGATACATACATAACCAAAATGGCACAATTATAATTCTTCACATACATTTAAAATGTATTTGAGAAAGACAAAACGTATATTCATGTTTTCACTATAAAGAAACAGAACTTCACTGTTGGGGGCAGAACCAACATTGACGGGTAGGACTTTGAACAACCTTTTTGTCCAGAAAAATATTGGTTTGTTGTTGGTTTTTGTTGCGTTTTTTTTTTTCAAGTTAAAACAAATGATAATAATACGGATAGGCCTGTGAAGTAACAGTTGCAACGATAATATCTCTTTATCAATATGAGCCCCATTGAAATTTCCTTTGCAGAGGCGAAATGTTTTGAAAAAGAGACCGGTATAAATTTCTAAAAGCTCTAAATGTCAAATAGACATAAGACATTCTATAATTACTTTACATTACAGTTGTCTTCTCTGTGGAAGATAGAACATTTTATTCAAAAAAAAATCCTTAGTATCAGGACCATTAACTAAGTTGATATTTTTGAAATGAACTCAAATCTACAAGTTTAAAAATGAACTCAAAGATGGTGGTTTGAAAATGAACACAAATCTAGTGATTCAAAAAAGAACACAAATCTAGTGATTCAAAAATAAACACAAAGCTAGTGATTCAAAAATGCACACACAGCTAGTGTTTGAAAAAGGAAAAAAATTGGTAGTTTAATAATATTTTTAAAGATGAATACATTGTTGCCTGCTCCAGGTTAATTAAAAAAGGCATTCAGTATTTCTTTTATACAGATAACTAAAACAAAAAGAATAACCAAATCATGCGAGACAAGATCATACCAAAACAGAAGGCTTTCATCATTCTACCCCTGAATGATTTCTCATATATATGGTAAAAAGTTGAAAGAAATATTTTTGGAAACCATGAAACAAAAAATAAAAACCATGGAGACATTTCATATTTTAAAAAATATAAAAGAAAAAAATGAAATAATGAATGCACAGAAATAGAGAAGAATTTTTGTGAAAATTATTACGAAAAAAAATATCATGAATTGAAAAATTAGAGAAAGGGAGACATTTAATATTTTAAAAATTGTATAGAAAAAAATAATGATTTAAGAGAAGAATAAAAAAGAAAACATTAAGCCCGTGATAAAGCCCAGCCCGTGATCTATCCGTCCGATCATATTAATGTGATCACGGGCTGGGGCTACCTCAGATAGCCCGTAACGGGCTGATCACTTACTCACTTTTGCTAGTATTTTGGCGGACAACTCGATTCAATTAGCTTTCTATAACTAATTTCTTAATTGACAAAAAAAAAAAAAGCAAAGCAATTTCTTTTCTCAAGGATGCGGGATTTGATTTTTGCATTGTTGTACAGTACTTTTCTGACTATGTCTGACGCTGATCGAGCTGATCCGGTCCGTGCGAGAGCAACCACTACATATACAACAACGAATGAAGTTACAAAAACTATTACTACCACAACTACTACTGTTACTACTACCACTACCACTACTACTGCTACTAGTATCACTACCACCACCACTACTATTAGTACTACTACTACTACTACTACTACTACTACTACTACTACTACTACTTCTACTACTACTACTACTACTACTACTACTACTACTACTACTACTACTAGGTTAGAAGGGACAGCCACAAACCTAGGTCTAGCTTGAAATCAAAAGATAAGACAAGTAGACAAAGACACATTTTTAGACTGATGACATGTACGGGGATCGAACCCGCACCTTGTACTCGGCACCCATTCGACTTGCCAAGGCGAAGACCAGTGTGCTTAACTACTCTGCCAAGCCGATTATGCTATCCGGGCCTGGTCATATGCTTAATGTTTTATTGGGATAATTATGCCTAATTTTATACTACCAAATGATTCATGTTCCTTTTTTTCAACAATGGGTATTTGCTATTGGAATGTTACCAATTATTATAATGTGTATTTTAAATTACACTGCAAAATATACATTAACTTTAAAATTATATATATTTCAACAGTTATTATTCACACACAAGTGTTTCTAGGGATGGTGGCTTGTTTAATTAATGTATGGTATGTTTTGTTATATTATATGAAAAGGGCAATCTATTTTTTTTTGTTCTTCTATTGTCTCCTTACACAAAAACAACCAAACATCTATCTGTCTCTGTCTCTGTCTCTGTCTCTCTCTCTCTCTCTCTCTCTCTCTCTCTCTCGCTCTCTCTCTCTTTTTCTTTCTCTCTCCCTCCCTATTTTCTTGCTTCATTAACTGATCCCTAACCAAATTTATGATACATTTTTACCCTGTCAATTATAATAACAAAAATATTATTTTTGTTGTGCTTTGTCTTTCTTGAAAATAACACAGCTGTGAATTCCTATTGTAAATCCACAGTTCCACGCAAACAGAAGATTATAATAGCAAAACTATAGTATTATATAATAAGGAAGTGTTTTCTTTTGTTGACACTCTCAGATAAATTGTAACGCATAATTTAAAGGAGATTCTCTTCAGGGATAATCCCTCTGCCTCTGTCTCTCTCTCTGTCTCTCTTTCATTTTTTTTGGCTGTCTCTGTATGTCTTTCTCTCTCCCTCTATCTCTCTCTCTCTCTCTCTCTCTCTCTCTCTCTCTCCCTCTCTCTCCCTCCCTCTCACTGTGGTATTAACCTCACCAAGGTTTTCCTATACAACGTCAAATTTTTGAAGGAATAAACTGAAGCCATGTTTGTATAGTAGGTAACCGGTTAAGAGGGATCGTCATGATCATTCCCAAACTGTTTGTGTATTGCAGCACGTAAACCTGTCAGAGGTTATTCTTCGGGCTCGTCCACAATTTAGCCTATATAGTGCTGACGTTTGACGCTAAGAAACAATAAACATTGTAGTTAACAAGTGGCAATTACATTTTACATAAGACGGAAGTTAATGTTGGCGTACCAGATGAGTGCCCACTTACATATTTTTTGTATACTAAATTATCACTTAAAATTGCGTTTATTAGGAGTGGCATGTACATATAGCTGAGCTGAAAACGGTAAAGTTACCTCGTACGAAAGAATTCAATCTGTGTCCATTAAAACTCGAAACACAATAACTTGTGAGACGAAATTAATTAATATGGTTCATAATAATGTTTAAAATACGTCGGCTTGTTATAACCAAACTCTTAATATGAGAAAAACAAAGTTTTAAAATACTGGTCCGGTATTTAATAACTTTACTGTGCTGGTACTTTAGTGGCCTAGTCACCCTTCTCTTCTTGGCAACGCAGTCTTTTTAGCAACATAGACAAGATTACCTGTACATTTTTTTTAGTTTTGACTTAAAGATCAAACAATCAATTTTTATCTTTTATATAAAGGTTAAAAAACTCTTAAAAATAAAATTTGCAGATGTTTCCAATAGTCTTAAAAAGAGGCACCCAAAAATAGAAAGTTAATTTACAGTATGAAACGCACTGACAAAGATTTTTGCACATCAAGGTAAATGTGATTTATTTTCAACCTTTTTAGAATGGCTAGAACAGGATGATACTCAGATAGCTCATGTATTTTATTTTTCAGCCCACACAATCAGCCTACACGGCACGATGTAAAATATTCCTGAAGACAGGTGAAACAAATCCTTACTTCGAAAGTATTTGGTCTACACATAATAATTTCGAAGAAACATTTTTTTTTTTACTTTTTAAGTCTCCCTTGAAAAAAATATTTCAAAATAATTTGGTAGAATAATGGATCATAAGTACGAGATAAAATACAGATATAATATAATTGACAATAAAATAAAACTTCTATAGCGGAGATACACACACACACACACACTCTCTCTCTCTCTCTCTCTCTCTCTCTCTCTTTCTCTAGCTAAACAGGTCCCCCCCCCCCCCTCTCTCTCTTTCTCTCTCTCTCTCTCTCTCTCTCTCTCTCTCTATCTAGCTAAACATCTCCTCTCTCTCTCCGTCTCCCTCTTACTCTCTCACACACACAAACCCTTCATTCTCCTTCAATTCTCTCTCTAGCTATCTATCTGTCTCTTCTCTCTCTCTCTCTCTCTCTCTCTCTCTCTCTCTCTCTCTCTCTCTCTATCTCTCTCTCTCTCCGTCTCCCTCTTACTCTCACACACACAAACCCTTCATTCTCCTTCAATTCTCTCTCTCTCTCTCACACACAGACATACACACACACACACACAATGTTTCGCCCCTGCCTCCTCTCCCCGTCCCTCTTTTGTATGTCCCTCCTCCCCCTCTCTGTATCTCACCGATTTCAGTCTTCTAGCTTACCAGGGTTTTGGGGCGTTGGGTGGGGACTAGAGATGAGCTTTGCCACTCGCAGGTATTTTACCCTATGATAAGGTAAAAATGGGGATCGGTATGGTGTAGGATAAACCTACGGGTAAATTTGCAAAATGTAGGGAGTTGTGGGAACTTTTGCATCTAGTATAGTAGAAAAAGAAGGATTTTACTGGTATCGGTGCTGCGTTGAAGAAAGTTGTACCAGATAGGCCCAATCAATGGCATCACTAGAAGCTTGGACAAATCACAAGCTTTGGCTAAAAAGGTAAAAACATGATGTGAAAAATGTTGGTTATCCATATAACCTTTTATTTTGACAATGTGCAGTTTATTCAAATTTATCGGTTACAGTTTATCGACTGTGGAGTCTTAAATACGGACAGTAGGCTATTATCTTAAATTTATGCGTAGGGGAAAGTAGGGTAAAAACATGGCGGTAGGGTAGAAACGGTTGGCTAGAGTGGCAACGCTGCTGGGGAAGATCGTATACGTCGAACACCAGTACAGTGTACTGGGTTATCTAATGCATTTTCCAGGTTTGCGCATCAGGCGGAACTGATTAGAAGCTGTGCAGGTGATAGAAGCTCCGTTTCCAGCCAAGGATAAGAGAGAGCGAGAGAGAGGGAGAGAGAGAGAGAGAGAGAGAGAGAGAGAGAGAGAGAGAGAGAGAGAGAGAGAGAGAGAGAGAGAGAGAGAGAGAGAGAGAGAGAGAGAGAGAGAGAGAGAGAGAGAGAGAGAGAGAGAGACAGACAGACAGAGAGAGACAGAGAGACAGACAGACAGACAGACAGACAGACAGACAGACAGACAGACAGACAGACAGACAGACAGACAGATAGACAGATAGAGAGATACACCAAGAGGGAGAAAGAAAGTGACAGAGACGGATACATCAAGAGAGAGACAGAGAACAAGAGAGAAAAACAGAGAGACAGGGGCAGAGACTAAATCAACCAATGAATCTGCCTAATCTTGGGATCGAACCCGGCGCCTCCCGAAAAGACGCCCGACGCTCTACCACTAGTACCAGCTTGCCTCCCGTAGCAGTAGCTTCACATGTGTTCTCCTGCGAGAAGGGAAGTTGGCGTTCGAAAATCCAAACAGACTCAATCTGTGTACGAGCGTAGACGCACACGTAACTGGGGATACTACATCTTTTTTCTTACCGTCTTAAACTTCTCAAGAATATTATGCAAGGCACAAAAAAAAAGAAAAGAAAAAAGGTATAGTGCAGCTCTAAGAATACTACACGATACAAACACGTAAGCTTTCGGCCTTTACGCCTTCACCAGACAAAAATTTAATGATAAATTATGCCTAAATTGAAAAAAGAAAAAAAAATGTTTTACCTACACAGTCACTAAGACAAGGCGTCCAAGACGCCTTGCACTAAGAATTTACATGTAAAAGATAAAAATAGATAATTTTATACAAAAAAAAATGATGCAGATAAATAGACCAAACTCTCTCTCTCTCTCTCTCTCTCTCTCTCTCTCTCTCTCTCTCTCTCTCTCTCTTTAGTTAAACAGGTCTCATTTCTTTCTTTCTCTCTCTATGAAGATAAAATATCTAAATGTGAAATAAAAGCAAAAGTAGTGATGAAATCAAATCTAGACAAAAAAAGAAAAGAGAGTCAAATAATAAAGATTAGTCGTAACCGGAAAGACAGAGAGAAGAGAGAGGCGTGTGTGTGGTGAGAGGTTACCAATCCGACTAATCAATAAGAGATAAATCACTAGAACAAATAATCAAATTATATTACATTAACTAGTCTAGTTCTAAAATAAACTTGTTAAAAGTAAGCTTATAATCAATCACAAATCCTAGATCTATGGCTCAGTTGATTTTTTGATACGCATTTTCTCATGTCCTAAGACGAACCATAAGCTTTCATAAATTATGTTCTAAGATGAACCGTAAGCCTTCGTATTCTTATGTCCTAAGATGAACCGTAAGCCTTCGTATTCTTATGTTCTAAGACGAACCGTAAGCCTTCGTATTATTACACGTTTATATATCATAAGACGAGTCGTAAGTCTTCATATTTTTATGTCCTGGGGCGAGACGTAAGCCTTTATATTCTTATATCCTAGGGCGAGTCGTACGCTTACTAACAAGTTGTACTTATGGCCTTAAATCTTTGTTATAAATAGTTATAAGAAATGACTTTAATCTTTATTAAAGAGTCACAATGGGCCTTGCAAAGTTTTAGAACTGAAACTTGTAAATCTTTGTGACATAAATTTTCAAGATTTTTTTTTTTTTTTAATGACTCCAATCTTTATCACTGAAGCACCGAAGCCTTGAGAACTTATAACGGAAAATACTGAAATTTAAATTTAGCACCCAAAATCGCCAGGCCTTTGTTATAAAAAAAATATTTCCAATCCTTGGAAAAAAATCAAAACAGAACGCCATGATCCCTGAGGTATAAACCTTAAACTTAAAGAATTGTAAGCCTCGATAGAAATGTTTGGAATCTTTATCACAAGAGCACAGCGCGCACGATTGCAAAAATGCAACTTTTTAGAGAAAGTTTTTGTGTGTATTCACTTCCATATAATTATGTGCGCCATATCCTCTGGTGACCCATAAACGTCATGCATTTTCCCTGTCTTAGGTGTAATGGTGTGTTGATTCTTGGTCATTTCCTTGCTTTTCGTGCAAACTGTTTTACTTTTCTTTCCTACTGTTCCTGCAGGGATCTCTCTCTCTCTCTCTCTCTCTCTCTCTCTCTCCATCTCTCTGCTTCTGACTTTCTTTAGATCCTCTCTCTCTCTCTCTCTCTCTCTCTCTCTCTCTCTCTCTCTCTCTCTCTCTCTCTCTCTCTCTCTCTCTCTCTCTCTCTCTCTCTCTCTCTCTCTCTCTTCTCTCTCTCTCTCTCTCTCTCTCTCTCTCTCTCTCTCTCTCTCCATCTCACTGCTTCTGACTTTCTTTAGATCCTTAAAAGCAGGCAGAGCGCGTATTATTTTGCTTGCTAAATCTTTTTCCAAGGGATTACATATAATGTCAGTTTGTCTGCTATATTTTATAACATCAAGATGCAGGAAATGTTCAGCATTACGTTTTAAATTCCAAAAATACACGTCTTAAACTGAAAACATTCTGAACAAACTTCACATGGATCGTCATTATCAATACAGGGATTTTTCATGAACATGTATATATCGTCATTGGGCTTACAAAATGACGTATCTTATTTTTAGTAGTTTTGAGATACTTATTTTAAAAAATTGAATGAAATTCCCGTGACGCCAGTGTGCGTTCCTAATTTATTTTTTCCGTAAATACTAAAAAAAAAACAAAAAACGTATGCCTATCTTCTGCTAATGGACATCCACAATCTAACAGCATCTGTCTTAATTTAAAGAACTGTCTACTGAGTATAAACCAATCTATACCTGTATTTCTTATTTTCTAAGATAATAATGATAGTTTATGTTATAATTAGGGCCTGGGTAGCAACGATGCCTTACGCGTTTTAAACTGAATATGGCAATGGTGATATAATAAGTATGACTTATGATGGCAGATTATAAGAATAATAGGAAACTAAAAAAGCAAACCAACAATAAAAACAATAACAACAACAACAACAAACTACAATAATAACAACAACAGAGAACAAAGATTGACCAAAACTGTTCCGTTCTGTATAGCAGGTAACCACGCTAAGAAGGCAGATATAATTTGTCCTAAGTAGCTAGCTAAAATAATGCTACCCAACCATCTGGAATTCTCTCTAACGACTCACAGAGACAGCCGCTGTCATCACCAATTATTTGGAGAATCCGTTAACCAGGCGCTTTGGTTTTCCCGTTAGATCTAAATGCCCTCTACCTTCTCCGCGAGATTTTTGGGATTCATAGACATACTTTGATGGTCTGAAAATGATCTCTGTTTTCCAGATAGTTGCTTTGAAGGAATGTACCGTTGACGTTAATTAGAATCAGAAATCAAAGTTAATCCACAACACACAAGTCTTATACGCAGTATCTTGTTAAGCGTAGACATGCTATACATGTTTAACAGTGCATAATAATTAAATTTGTATTAAAAAAATAATCAAAGAGAATTGTGTGTGTGTGAGAGAGAGAGAGAGAGAGAGAGAGAGAGAGAGAGAGAGAGAGAGAGAGAGAGAGAGAAGAAATAACGAAATGTGCTTTTTCCGCCAAGCAACCTGTCTGTACACACATTTTACAGTATGCACATATTATATTGATTTACAAGTACATTATAATGAAGCACGCATATCAATATCAGTCATCCCAATACATGATAATCACCACCAGCATAATCAATGCAATAACGTTTCATAAAAGTACTTAATATAAAGTGCATGTCTCACGTACATAATAATTATATGGAGAAATAATAAAGAATCAACCTAATTGAGATAAATAAAAGTCAAAGAAAATGTATGAACTATGATACTCACCAGTCAATGGAAAAAAACACCAGGAAAGTATCCGTTGCTTGTATTGTTTTACATTAATTATTAAGTTATTGTCTTAATTATTATAGGCACTAACGTCTATCTGTTTCTAAGCATGTGTGATCCTAGATGATAATAATAATATTCAATGTGGTTCATTGCAGAACCCACAATAAATTGACATAGTCTACATAAAAGCCAGGCAGAATTTACGCTAGAACAGTTTTGTAATGCGTTTTGTTTTAATAGTACTAAAAGAAAGAAATAAAAAACTCAATAAAAACAGAAGTTTGCTCTTCGCGTTAAAGCACTTTACTAGCGCATTGTAAAGGCATATAAAAAATTAACGTTCCGACAAAACGCTTGTTTTGTGAGTCTATAAAAAGTACGAGGAACTTCTAGATCTACTTTAATTAGTCTCTTAGATGTTTCAAGAGGAGAAGAGGGGTGGGGGACTAAAATTGTAAGAACAATGCTGTGTTTAGCATACAAATCGTCCTAAGATAATTATGCGGGTAAGAGGTCTTAAGACAACGTTGTACTTACATCACTTAGCCCGTAACCTGAAGGTAACTTGCCAAATGAAACAAAACCTGGTTCAACAAAGGTGAGCCTATGTGTCTGAAAGTGAAATCCTTGCTGAGCTGCCTGAAGTCGTACATAGTGGTAACGGAGTCTCAACTATTACTGAGTGAGTACTATCATAGACTCCAGATATTAGCGAGGCGGTTTGCGAAGTGACGTCACAGTGTTTAAAGAAAGGAAGAGGCTGCGTGACGCATGGTGGGAATGTGTACTTTTGGCATTAAGGAGGTTGCAGGCCCAACTGACAGTGTTTTCTGTAGGATAAAAGAAGGGGCGTTTACTTAAATCACCCGGTTTAAAAAAAAAATTGATTATTTTCTTTTTTAAAATAAACCTCCTCTTGTTAAAATGTATGCACACAATAAACCTTCGTAGTTTAAAGCCGCATGGACGGTAAATTACTAGTAAAAGCTAAGCAAGAAATAAAAAAAAATCAGTGACGTACATGTACATTTTACCGCTTAATAGTGATTGGTGAAAAACTTGGCATGGTCTCTATTGGTTGTTGAGTGTTTGGTTTCCTGGTAGCAATTTTGACATTCCTGTTTTGCGTGTTATCCAGATTTTTCTGGTAAAGATGAAGTCGAATGTTGACAAAGAGGTTCGTTACCTGTCATAAAAACTACATGTCCAGCGTACACTTCATTGCTTCTATTTAATTCTTTGAGTGTCTTCTTTAAATTGACTATCCTTGCACTGACAACCCATTTTCTAGACCTCTTAAAGAAGAATATAGTTCTTTTCTAAATCAAAGTCAGAAAATGAATGTTAGGCCAAACTGTGCAAATGAAAATGGGACCATACTAGACCGGCCAACTGATGGAAAATCTAACCGAATGCCCAAGGCCTTTCTTTACCCTATTTTGATGAGTAAGATCGCAGATACTCTGTTGTAAATCTTGAACATCTTTTTATATCAATAATTACATTGCATAAAAAAATAGGTTTAAATAAGCATCTTTTGCTTAAAAAATATTACTTAAGTATTTCTGGCGTATTATTTATTTCAATTGGAATTTTAGTGAATTACTGAGAGTGTTTTTTTGTTTTGTTTTTGTTTTTTTAATTATTATTTCGCCTTTGAAGCCCAACATAGACCTGTCTAAATACCTAGATTTAGATCTATATAATAAAAGAACAATCTTCTTTTTTCCAAGAAAATCAATATTCTCTAACGGTATCATTACTTTTATGTCTGAAGTGGAAAAGAAAAGGAAAACAGATCGGGTCTTCATTACAAGTAATGGCTGGGTTGTGTTGGGTTGGTTTAACGTCCAACAGCAGCACTATATAGGCTATAATGTGGACGGACCCCAAGATGGACGTCTGACAATTTTATGTGTTGCCACACACGAGACAGGGCGGGGATACCATGACTCATGTCTCAGCTGGTCACATTATACTGACACCGACCCAACCAGTAGGGATTCGTTACACTTGTCATAAATTCTATGTCCAGCGTACACTTCATTGGTTCTATTTAATTCTTTGAGTGTCTTCTTTAAATTGACTATCCTTGCACTGACAATCCATTTTCTACACCTCTTAAAAAAGAATATAGTTCTTTTCTAAATCAAAGTCAGAAAATGAATGTTAGGCGAAACTGTGCAAATGAAAATGGCCCATACTAGACCGGCCAATTGATGGAAAATCTAACCGAATGCCCAAGGCCCTTCTTTACCCTATTTTGATTGGTAAGATCGCAGATACTCTGTTGTAAATCTTGAACATCTTTTTATATCAATAATTACATTGCATAAAAAAATAATAGGTTTAAATAAGCATCTTTTGTTTTAAAAATATTACTTAAGCATTTTTGGCGTAATATTTATATCAATTGGAATTTTAGTGAGTTACTGAGAGTGTATTTTTATTTATTTATTTTTTAAAAATCGCCTTTGAAGCCCAACATAGACCTGTCTAAATACCTAGATTTAGATCTAGATCAAGAAGAACCTTTTTTTTTCTTCAGGGAAATCAATTTTCTCTTATGGTATCATTACTTTTCTGTCTGAAGTGGAAAAGAAAAGGAAAACAGATCGGATCGTTATTACAATAAACGGCAGAACCCCATTTAAAATGTGAATTTAGAGCCCCATTTAAAATACGAATTTTGCGCCGGTTTCTCTATTGAGATTTTTACGGTGCAAACAAATTAAGAGATACACTGCAGCGCTTCAGGAAACATTACAAAGCCTGAGGCGCCAAGGCCTTGCGGAATTTCACCACCTTAATTGTGCAGACAGCTGCAGTGCTAGTCGACTCACACACGCAAATTCGTCTGCGTGCACCGTCTCTCTATATAGCGTCTCTGGTACTATGATTGACTCTGCGTAGTATTCTGCTCTGATAGGTTGTGATAACTGGGAGGCTATGGTGAGTCGCCGCTCCGGAATTCTTGTTTGCAGCATAATGATTCTGTTAACAGGCGGTTGGTTACACATGGAAGATTGAAGGTGGAGGAGAGTTGGGGTAACGGTGAAAATAAAAAGGGAAAAAAAGGGGGGGGGGGGGGGGGGGTGGGGGGGGGGGCGGAGAGCTCACAATTCCCCTCTCTCTCCCAATTCCCCCCCCTCTCTCTCTCTCTCTCTCTCTCCTATTCTCTCTCTCTCTCTCTCTCTCTCTCTCTCTCTCTCTCTTT
>RQTK01000195.1:254635-298874 GCA_003991915.1 Elysia chlorotica
ATGGAGCATGGGGTTTTCTGATCGGTCATTGGCTCCGTCAGCCAAGGACAGAGATATGATGGGACGCCGGTGCTAATACATGTTGTACTCCTTACGGTTGTCTTCTTTATCGAGAAAGTCTCTATTATACTACCGTGGTTTAGAATGCGCTAAGTAAATCAATACCATGTACAACGAGACACTAAAATATATCCGTGCGGCTGCACGCCAAGGACATCTTACCGGCGAGACATGTATATCGACTGTGAATGTAATAAAAATGTTAAAGGGAGAGAAAAAAAAAGGTTGGGGGGGGGGAGAGAGATAATACAGACAATTTCGCAAATACGTTGTATGAGTATGACAAGTTTCCCCTGTTTGGAGGTTAGAACGGTTAACGTTCGTGTTTAACGTCCAAAGCCGGCAGCTAGTCTATATTGAAAACTGATTTAAAATAACAATAACGCCTGACAAGGAAAACGAGGTAGTGCAGCATACCATGCACCTGGACTCCTGTCTCATCAGCCTATCATGGAACAAACTTTATTTTATGGTCTACGTTTTTATCTTCCTCAGACAAAATCATCATTGATTCACTATCGGAACTATACCCAGTGTCTACATGAAGTCAGATCTTGCCAAGCCTTGCATTGAACAGTGACTGTGTGGAAACTTTTATTTTTGTTCTGAAGATAAAGCTTAATGTTGTGAGAGGCTAGGAAACTAAACTTTAGCAATCTTGCTAAAATTGTGAAGCTTATGACACACCCGGCTATTTTTTTATATCTGATATAGGACATAATAGGCCTTTTCAAAAACTAATATACTAGGCTTTTTGACTATTAGGCTTCATTTTCCAGTGTCTAGAATTAAGAAAAAAAACACAAACTTTTGATAACTACATGTATTGAATATACAGTTCTGCTTTTATTAAGCTTTAGAAAGCCCAATAGTTTCCTTAACTGGCATAGGCCTATTTCATATCAGACTACCTGGTGAATATACCTATTTCATAGTCACTGTTCATCATAATAATTAATAGACTATCCACTGTCCATAAACCTAAGTGATTAGACTAGACAGAAGCCATGGCTCGACAACTGTGTTGGGTGCGCGCATCCTCTGCACATCTGCAATTCCTTTCGGGTCGCAACTTTATTCCATTCCTCGAGGCCTGTGCTTCAACCTCCACCACGACACACTTGCAGCCCGCGCATCAGCAGCCCCCTCACAGATCCTACTTTAGCAGCAGCAATAGTGGTTCTGACAAACCGGTCATTGCCATTCGCCGTGAGACGGTGAATGTGTGGGAACGCCGCGCCCCGCTGTCACCGAACCAGGTGCGAAGTCTGGTCAAATCAGGGGTCAAGGTCATTGTGCAGCCCTCGGACAGGCGAGCCTACAGCATGAAGGTGGGTTTTGTTTTAGAATGTTTAATTTTTAAACTTAACTGTTAATCAATAGGAATCACGGCTCTCCTCAGTTTTGTGGTTTCCCTGAAAATTAAATTGATGTCATTCAACTATCCTCTTGTCGGTCTGCCATTTCTTTCCTTTGCTCCTAAATTTACTTCCAGAATGTGTTTTTCTAAACTATTGTGTCTCTTAAAATGCTCAAAGTATTTAAGTTTCCTCTCTTTGATATTATTTAAAAGCCAGTTTGGTTTAATTTTTAGTTGTTTTTGTATGCCATCATTCCAGCTGTCCATGGTACATTTTGTATTCGTAGCATGGTCTATAGCATTTTAGTTTAATTCAAAAGAACATAGTATCATTTTATCTGATTTTGTAATTAGTCCAACCTTCACACTCATGTCGCAATAGGAAAAAATGTAACATCTCAGACTTTAAATTTTGTTTGTTTGTTGTTTCCTTCCCATAGTTAAATTTTTATTCATCTTACCCCTTGCTGTTGTCATTCTCCTCTTTACTTTGGCTGAGTACTTTCCACTGCCATCAATTCTGGCACTTAATCAGTGTTCTAGATGTTCCACCTTTTCATTCACCATCACATCTGCCAGAGATCTACATCGGTCAATATCAAGACTTCTAGTTTTCTTCACGTTTAATACAATTTTTTTCCCCCGTGTTCGTTAACTGTTTTTGCAAGCATATCAAGCCCTTGGGTTGTTGTGGAGAGAAATGCTGAAGGAAAAGCTAGTGTGCCAGTAGTACAGTTGCCCCTATGCTGTGATCACTTGGTTCTTCATTAATTTAACCTTGTCTGTCTTTCTGTCCATCTCATGCAGGAGTACTCTGACATCGGCGCTGTGATTCTGGAGGACATGTCGGAGGCAAGTCTGATCATGGGGGTCAAACAGGTCCCCGTGGACTGCCTGATGAGAGACAAGACCTACGCCTTCTTCTCACACACCATCAAGGCGCAGGCAGACAACATGCCCCTGCTCGACGCTATACTGGAAAAGGTAAGGTTTGGTTTTTTCTCTCTTAGAAAAAAGCAAAAAAAACTTTATCAAACCTTTATAGTCTATTAAAGAAAAAATATTAGTACCCTGTTAAATATGTTTTTGATAGGTATATTTCCCTATTTCAGAAAGAAAAAGATATTGAGCTGTTTAATGCCTTTTGGGCAGCCATACTCCCATATGAAAAAAAAATTGCGTTCTCTTAAACCTATTTGATGAAACCATACTCCCTTATTTTAGGAAACTACAGTGCCCTTTTTAGCTTACATGTATTTGGGGTTGCCAATAAGTTATTATTATATGCTGAAATATCAGTCTTAGAAAATTTACCTGGATATTTTAATTTGGAATTTGCAAAAAAGAACATTTAGTAAAATTTAAATTCTTGTTAGACTTTCTTAATATCTACAACTTGTAATTTTAACCTTTTTTCATCACATAATTTTAGGCCTATTTATTGTGTGCACACTGCTTTGGAGAATTTCCAAAAAATTGAAATGGTAAAAGCATTAATTTTATAATTAATTTATTATTTTGAAATGGAACATGTGCAGATCAATACAAAAAGGTGCTAGCACACGAGAATTTCAACAAGCACTATTTGTTTCAGGCCTAGAGATCTAATATCATTTGACAAATTTGTCTATGTAGAAACTGAGTAGAAATGTTCTTTTTTTTTAATACACTTTCAATTTTATATTATGTAAGAGATTTTACTATCCCTCTGGTGATCTTGTGCAGTGTAAAAATTAGTCAGCTATTATATAACGAGATAGAGCTTTACATGGGGTGACATTAATCTCTGATTTCTGTCTTTTCTCTGACCAGAACATACGTTTAATCGACTATGAAAAGATGGTTGACGAGAATGGTGCCCGTGTTGTTGCCTTTGGAAAATATGCTGGCGTTGCTGGGATGATCAACATACTGCATGGCATGGGCCTGCGTCTTCTGGCACTGGGTCACCACACACCCTTTATGGTAGGTACTCTAGGTAGCAGTTATATCACATGGCTACACCTTCATGTTTAGCCTGTCAGACAAAGATAATACTCTAGGTGTATATCGATAAGAACAACTAATTTGGCTTTTAACACTTTCATTACTCTTAAAGACTGAAGATTTACAGTATTTTAGAAACGAGACAGGATGTTTTCAAAACGGAAAATAAGTTCATAAGAATAGATAGAATTAAAAGAGACTTATTAAACATTATTATTATTTTTTTATTTTTTATACACAATTTTCTTGTATTTTAAGTATTATTATTATATATTATCTTTTCAAGGACCTGATTAAATAATAAAAAAAACTTTGTATCTACCTATTATGTCCAAGGCCAAATGCTTTTTAAGTTTTGTTGCCAACTTCTTACTTAAGGCCCTTTATGGTAAAATGACGCCATTCTCCTCTGCTTGGTCTGGTCTGTAAATTGCTACAGCGAGGCTTTTCTACTGTTCTCTGTTCTGGGCATCAGTGCATAGACATTGGGGATCCATTCTTGTGTATAGATTATTGTCATTGATATTGATAATTCTAAAACTTAATGTAATATCCAGTATATTTTTCATACAGCCCATCTTTTCTGGACAATAGTTAATCAAAGTTAGAGATCCACTGTTGTCATTAATACTGATAGTTGTACAACTTTTATAACCTAATGTCATTCCAACATATTGAACAAAGTCACACTTTTTCACACTGTTATATCCATCTCTCCAGCATATTGGACCAAGCCACAACTATCGCAACACAGAGATGGCTCGTCAAGCTGTCCGAGACGCGGGCTATGAGATATCTCTCGGCAGAATGCCTAAGTCGGTGGGGCCCATGACATTTATCTTTACAGGCTCTGGAAATGTCTCGCAGGTGAGATGTCACTGACTATCTTGTTTTGTAAATGTGAACTTCCCTAAGTTTTTTTCAATCCCCCCGCTTTCACAAAAAAAACAACAACAAAAAAACCCCCAAAATATGAAACAAAACAAAAACCAACAAAAAAAAAAGAAGAAAGAAAATACAACAACATACAGTAAAGTAAAACAAACAAACAAAAACCCAGTCTTGTTATGCTCATGTAGACACGAGTTTACAGTATTTATACTAAAACATTTCTCTAGCCCCAGTTCCTTCTTTTTTTTACTTTAAAGTTAGTGTTTCATATAAACTGGGTACAACATTAAATTTCAAGCTGTCCTCATTAGATATTTTACTGCTAAAGTGAAAAAAAATAATTAAACGACTACTCCCCGCCCCCGCCCCCCAAATCCCTATATCTTTCAACCCAACAGCCGAAATATACTCATGTAAAGTAAATTTTATTTATTACCTGTGAGATATTTTACCCCTTAAGCCGACAGAAATAAACAGACAAAAAAAATTGCACAGCTTAGTTATACTTGTGTGGAGTAGAAAAGCACAGATCTACAGTAGGAACCCTAACCATTTCTGGAGCGCCCTTTCCTTTTTATTTTACTTAAAAGTCACTGATAAGTATAAAATCAGAATAAAATTAACTTTTAGGGTATATTCGTGATGTATTTTACTCTTTAAGTGTTTAAGTGTACAAAAAAAAAAAAAAAATGCAGCCAGGTTAAACCATGTAGTGTGGTGTAACACCAGTTTACAATATGGTCCTAAATTTTTTTGGAGACCCCTATTCACTTTTTTATTCACTTGAAAATGGATTTTGAACATGAACTTGGTATAAAATTAACTTTTAGGCTGTTTTCATACGATATTTCATTCCTTAAGTGTGAAAGAAAAAAAACAACTAAACAGCCTAGTTATACTCATGTAGAGTGGAACAGCATTAGAAATCCTAAATTATTTCGGAGGCACCTTAAAATCACTGCTTAGTATTAACTTGGTATACAATTAACCTTTAGGCTGTCCCAAGGAGGTCTATCTTTGCAGATTCCACCGTATATATTTTTAATTTGCTTTACTTTTTCAGGGAGCGCAAGAAGTGTTCCAAGAACTTCCCCATGAGTATATAGAACCAGAGCACCTTCCGAAAGTAGCTGTACAAGGATGTGAGTACTTCCTTCTATGTAAAGACTTCAGTGTCATTTTTTTGTGCTCAAAAGTCATGTCTCTCTCTGTATGATATTTTGTTTCAGTCAAACTTGGAAAGTAGTTACTCTCAGCAAATTTCTTGAATTCCGTCTTTTCCAAGTAATTCATCTTTTGATGAAAAACAGGGAGTAATTATAATGACTGAATATTTTAGGCATTTTCTTAGAGTGGCTAGCTTGACTGTAGTATAATTATATCTTTCTATCCATTCCTTCTCTCTATAAACTGTCTTAATGCCTTGTTTACTTTTTCTTCTTAAAATTGCCCCTTGGCAAAAATAAAACAAAAGAAAAAAACAGCAAGCAAAACCCATCAACCACTCTATATCGACATTTTTTATTTTCAATTGAAAATGATTATTCCTGGTTTTAAAAATGCTTCAGGTACATTTTTTTCAACCTTTTTGATGCACTTAAATGCAATTTAAAGCCAATGCATCTGCAATTCAAGGGTTCTTATCCCACAAAGTGCAATCATTTTCACTTAAAGCCTATTTCTAACGACTATGGTAAAACACCTAAAATTTCATCTCTGCTTACAGCTATCAACAAGCTCTACGCCTGTGTTGTAAGCAGAGACGACCATTACACAAGGAAGAAAGGCGGAAAGTTTGATCCTGAAGAATTTGAGCAGTATCCTGAAAGATATGCCTCGACATTCAGTCACAATGTAAGTCTTAAGTCAGCTATATTTTCATATTTTCATAGCTATAATGTTGACTCAGAATTGCTTTGCTCTTTCTCCAATTGAAATAAAAAGGAGATAGAACGAAGCAGTTCGGTTACAAGAATCACACGCCTTGAAGTGAACCGGGAAATAGGGAAAAACGCGGGGATTCCATTTTGTGACTTTGCGGCCGAGAAATTGCCGGAATTTATGCGATATTGACAAAAAGAGGGAAAAACTTTGAAAAATTGTCACGGGTGGAAATCTAAAGATTTTTTCCGGTAAAAATAGTCGCCCGTCATGATGTTTTTAAGCACAAAGGAAACAGCTGCCTGATTGGCTGATAGAAGCTTTTCTATGTCCATACAACCAATTGGAAGACCTTTCGTGTACACACCTTTCTTACCAATTCTTTGCTCCACACCACTCGTGACCAAACACACTCAGATTTGCTCATTCTGTTTGTTGAACCCAACCAAGGTTGTTATGACTTACTTTTGACTTGACTTATTGCCGTGTCACGTCCCAGTTTTTCGTCTGTGTCGCTTCGGCAGCCTTCTCGATCTGTGATGTTAATTCCCTCCAACGTTTCCGATCCTGTGCTAGGTTTGTGATCTCGGCTAGGTCTTTGTTTAAATGCAGTCTGATTGGGTGTTGAATGAGAGCGAGATCTCTGTTAAACACTATTGGCAAAGTTGTTTTTGGTCGTCCTCACAGTTTGTTACTGTTTGGGATAAAGTATGCTCTTGTCGCTTTATTTGCGGGAATGTCTTTGTCTCTACGTAAAATATGGCCAAAGAGACTCCAGCGAGTCGATAGGATTTGTAATAAAAGTGGCTTTTATAATGTAATAATTTATTCACGCTCATTCAAGACATCCACATTTCATTGCAGTTGATGTTTAACCCTTGTAGTGTTTTCGGCCGTTAAGTCGCTGCTGTAGTAATTTGGTTGATATGATCGTCTGTAAAAGTGAGTTCCAAAAAGGATTTTTGCTGATCCAGGAAGATTTTGATCACTTGACCCTAGACCCTACAAATGTTGCTAGTATTTAGTGTGTGGTTGGGCTATATTTAGTTATATAGGGGTCATAAATTGAACTAGGAGGCAGCAAAAGTTTATTATAAACCATAAACCTACACATTTTCTGAAAGCTGAAAGTGTCTAGAAAATTTTGAAATGGGTTTCGGTACCATACAAGTGTTTTGTGACCTTGACCTTGGCATTGAAAGGCCAAGGTCAGGTTTCTGGCCTAAACAATATTTATTTACTTTGTCATCAAATAACTTGGAAACCAACATGTTTAGCTCCAAAATAAGAATAACAGTTGTAGAGAATTTATTCAGCTTTCAGAAAATGTATAGGTCTAATAGCCTCACACCAAGAATAAACCAGCTGTAGCAGATTCATGCAACAGAAAAAATGAACATAAACATCAAAAATGATCCTGAATTTTCTCTATAACCAATGCCAACACAATAGAATAAACATGTAAAAAGCATGCAGAAGTAGATTGGGTACTTAGCTGGCATGGTTATTCACACCAAAAAAGTGAACATAAACTTCAAGAATGATCCTGAGTTTTCTCTCTGACCATTGCCAACACAATAGAATACATGTGAAAAGCATGCAGAAGTAGATTGAGTACTTAGCTGGTATGGTTATTCAGATCTCTTTATCAACTAGATCTACATCTAGATGTGGATCTACAATTCCGTTTCTCTTAACTTCTAACTCAACTGCTATTCATTGGCACAGAATCCCTAGGTCTAGATCTAGATCTAGATCTAACTACTGGCTTCTCGCATTCACTGCCACTACTCGATCTAGATCTAAAACTTGTTTTCGAGTAAGTAATTTCCAGTTTTCCTTCCTGATGGACCTTCTCCTTGGTTATAAATTTTTAGAGATTTTGGCTTTTAAAAGAAAATTGAGTGTCAACATGTAAACAAAGTTTGGGCTGAAAACAGCTGTTGTCTGCATTCAAAACAACATTGGAAGGAAGTGAAACTCTTCTTTAATTCTATATGAGTGGTTTCGATTTATTTTGCGGTGTGCAGAAACTTTAGTCAACCATGAAATAAAGCCTCTTTTACAGCCGATCATATTGGCCAAAACACTACAGCATCGACTTTACGGCCGATTCAATCGACAGTAAACACTGCTAAGGTTAATTTATATTGTATTGTAAAGTATGCTGTTTATTAAATTTGTGAGTGTGGCAGCACAGGGGTTAGAGTGTTGTCTTTCTATGGAGGAGGTAAAGTTCAAACCCAGTGCTTGCGTCCATGATCCCCTGTATTGGTTGGATCAGTGTCAGTGTAAGATCAGTCAAGTTCCGGGTATCCTGATCTGGGGTTCTGTCTGCGATAAAATCTATTTTTTAGGTGCCGTACATCAACTAAGTATCCTTTACATTTCCCTCACCAGATTGCGCCCTATGCCTCCTGCATCATTAACGGCATCTACTGGGCCGTTGGGGCACCTCGTCTGATCACCATCCCTGAAGCAAAGACGCTGCTTAGACCGACCGACGCGCCCTGGTTACCCTCCTCCCCAGGATGCCCCAATCTCCCCCACCGCCTGCTTGCCATCTGCGACATTTCGGCAGACCCCGGCGGCAGCATTGAGTTCATGAAAGAGTGCACCACAATCGATAAGCCCTTCTCTCTCTACGACGCTGAGCAGAATGTTGATAAAGAAAGGTCTGGCTAGCGTGTTTTTTTTCTCTCCAATTACTTGCACTCAAATCCTGTTTTATTTTGATATTGTAAAGCAGTTTAAGGTTCGTCTAGGGAAAAGCACCATATAAGTTAATTGATAACTTATTATTATTTATCAAACTCAGGGAGTAGGTGGAAAATACTTACAAATTTAAAGGAAAATGCCTAAAATGTGAATTTTTATTTGAAATTCTATTTCTTTCTTTCTTTGAAATTGTATGCTTTCATCGAATTTCCATTTTAACTGTTTAGAAGTTGGGGTTGCAGAGACTATACAACATATGGGCAAGGATAGAAATGATGACTTACAACTCCTGTTAACCCTACAAAACCATATTCCCAGTATGCAGGGAATCAATATCATGTTGTCCACAAGCAGCATTCCTGGTATACCTGATATGGGGAATAAGGGGGGTTCCCTTTTGATCTTGTGTTCACTTTACAAGCCATTCTGGCTATAAATTTTCTCGTAATCACCTCTTATTCTGTACCTATGTTATTTTTCTATTTTTATCTCAGGAACTAAGGGTTAGCTCATTTTTGATTATGCATATTTGGAAAACACTAAAATTAGATTGTGGGTATAACTTTTTTTTATTTCCTAGCAAACTTTTAGCAATTAAAAAAAATCTTATTTTGATATTAAACATTCTCTTTAAAGTTTGATTTTTCTTTCAACTAAATCAAAACTTCAGACATAACTAACTTAATTGGCAGTTTTATGTAAAAATAATTAATTTATGGAAAATAAGATTACATTTTTTTTGTAGGGGAGGGGCTGTGCTTCAAGGGTAGATTGAAAACCTACTGGTTCAATATTTCTTTGTTTTTGTATATTAATTATCTCATCTCTATGTCTCACTTTCAGTTTTGCCGGTGATGGTGTGCTCATCTGCTCTATAGATAACATGCCAGCGCAAATTCCACGTGAGGCGACAGAATACTTCGGCAGTTTGCTCTTCCCATATATCAATGATTTTGTAAGTGTCACGATTATCTTTAAGTGTACGTTACAGCTCTGTCAATTTTCCGTAAATTTACTGATTTTCAGTAAAAAAAAAAAAAGTTGACAGTTCAGTAAAGATTTTGCCAAGGGGTTATGTTTATGACTCAACGTGCTGCACTCGATGAAGTTCAGTAAAGAGGAAATGATTGAGCTGGCATCACTGATATTAGAATAGTTATATATAACACACACACACACACAAAAGTTTCATTTGTAGACATGGGGTACGATGAGCACAGAGGAAGTCCTTTACGAAAAATTCCATGGAAGGCGACAGAATATTTCATCAGTTTGCTCTTCCCATACAACAAGGATATGGTAAAGTTCATAACTAGTACTAACTGTATATTATTGTGATAATATATTACAAACACACACAAAATTTCATTTGTAAACATGGGGTATAATGGGCACAGAGGAAGTACATTTAATAAAAATTCCATGTCAGGTGACAGAATATTTTGGCAGCTTTCTCTTTCCGCACATCAAGAATATGGTGTTAGATTGTGTTTAATTGTTTATTAGCATGGTAATATATAAATACACACCCACAAAAAGGTTTCATTTGCAGACATGGGGAAATATGAATAAAGGGGAAGTACTTTTAGATGCCAGACTATATCATACAAAATACATGGTAATTTGGGCATCTAACTTTACTTGTTTTTACTCCTTGTCCCTACTACTCTTTTTAAAGGAATATTTTAGTTCTACAAATGCGCTCATTAAAGTTACAAGGCATTCAGATAAAAAATAAACCTCTGAAAAACCCACTCAAACAAAACTGAATCAAAGTACGCTTTAGTATCGTTTAAATTTCTCAGTCTCAAATTTGTCAAGTGTAAATTTTATTTATTGCAGTATTCAGCAAACACAAAATGTGCACCATTGCTTGAGTCCTTTAGATGAAAGATTTTTTTCTATCTTTTTGTTGTTGAGTTGATTATAAATTATGCTCTTTGTCCATCTAGCTTGCATCTGATGCCAAATCCAGCTTTGAGGACTACCAATGCAGCTCTATAGTAAAAAATGTGAGTCTTGTTGTTTTGTTTTAAAAATTTAAAGCTTCATTTTGTGGGTTGAAAGGCATATTATAGTAACTGCAAAAAGATAGAGAGGGCAGTTCCAATACTTTGCCTCTATTTCCGTGATTTATTAACCCTTTTAAAGCATTGAATATGAGTTAATAGATAGGGAATGCTAAAAGGATCAAGGTTGCACCGGATAAAATCATGAATAACGGTTTGGTTTGCTGGTTTCAGAATGTTCACAATGTCAGCAACTAGGCTGTATAGTGGGCAAGTCACAAGAATAGTGACTTTTGTATCCTGTATTCTGTATTATCTTTCATATGAAATTTTTATTTCACCACAAACATATATGCAATGTGACTCCATTGATTTATTAGCTAGAATTATCTTGCTGTTTAGCATTACTCGTTTGCCTACAGGTGATATTGATTAATGAGCTATAGAACCATAGAGGAGACCTCATGTTTTCTTAATAAGTTACACAAGACTTGGTGACATCACATTCTTATATTGCATGTTTTCATTGCTCAATTTTTATTGCTATCCAATTTTAATGACTACTGGTCGAATGCATTACAATGTCATAAAAAATCATACAAATATTTCAGCATCTTTATTGGTGGTTCTGTTTTTTAAAGGAATGGGGCTAATAGGACTACTGTAAACATAGAACATTTTGTGAACGTAAATGGTGTATTAACAGATATCTGCACTTTCTCTATCAACAGGCTGTCATTGCTAGCAATGGAAAACTAACCCCAAGTTATGAGTACATCACCGAATTAAGGCAAAAAAATATAACGTAAGTTGCATACATAAAATGATTAGTAAATTATAGCATTACTGTGCTTTGATTTTTACATGTCGTTTTTGATACTTTTGAGATTTATTGTTTTATTTCCCGATTTCTACTTCAAAATGGACACTGGTGTCTAACAGGAGAAAGCAAAAACCCATTAGCGTATTTTTAATCTGAAAGTTTAGTTAGATAGATCTCATATTAACCTTAACGACAATCTATCACTTTTTGGCAGAAATAGTTACTGTATTCGTTCTGCACAGGCCTTTCAGGGAGGAAGGAGTCTTGGTGCTTAAAGCGAGCTATGTCTAAGCTTGTTTGTTTGATTTTTGCTTAGCATACCATATAGGCTATATTGTGGATCGGTCCCAAGACAAACCTCTAACAATTTTACCTGCTGCCTTACAGAGAGAGTACGGAGATACCATAACTCCTGTCTCAGCCAGTTACATTATACTGACACCCAGTAGGGGCAGTGTTGGACAAATTAATTTTTTAACCAGTCGTTCAGGATACAGACACTCTACCTCTTGAGCCAGTTTGACCCCTGTGCGTGCCATTACAGTAATCTACTAATGTACAGTATTTGTCCTGGTCTTTCCACAAGGCCAAGCTAGTGCCTGGTGGAGAGAGAGAGTCATGATGTTCTGTGCGGGCTATGTATCAGCACTTTGATACCAGTCTTTAACAGTTACCATGTGTTGTTACTGATTTTGTTTGTCATTATACTGATACCATCCCAACCAGTAGGGGACAAAATTGGACAAATACATATTCGAACGATGGTGGGTTTTGAACCAGGAACCTCCAGATTGAGATACTAATGCTCTGCCTCGTATGCCAGTTTACAATCTCCACCACCTCCTATGTCTCCGCGCTTTGATACTTCTCTTTAACCCTCATTATGATCATGTTGTTACTGTATTCACAGGTCTTCCCACAAGGCCAAGCTGGTGCCTGGTGGAGAGAGAGTCCTGGTGCTCGGTGCAGGCTACGTCTCGGCGCCGGCCGTCGAGTATCTCACCAGGACCAGCTCCACGTCTGTCACGCTCGGTTGGTGAAAACTCTGTGTTTTTAATGTATAACTAAAAAATCCCTTCAGCTATTTTTAAACTTTGCACTCAGTATGATTTAAGGAAAAACCTATTCTTTGTGTGGCCACTGTTGTACTCTATCAGGCTGGGTTGGTGAAAAATCTGTGTTTTTTAATGCATAACTAAAATCTCTTCAGCTCTAGGTTGTTAGTCTTTAAAAAGTTCTAAGACGAATATTTTTCGTATAAACTTTCAACCTAGCTGGCCCATTTTTTGTGTGGGCACTATTGTACTCTGTCAGGCTTGGTTGGTGAAAACTCTGTATTTTTAATGTATAACTAAAAAGTCTCTTCAGCTCTTGGTTGTTAGTCTTAAAAAAACTTTAAGACGAATACTTTACACTTTCCACCTAACATGATTTAAGACCTATTCTAAATTCTTTGTGTGGGCAATATTGTAGTTTGTACTCTTTCTGATTTCCTGGTGAAAACATTGTGTTGTTGCCATATTATTAAAAATCTCTTCAGCTCTTGGTTGTTAGTCTTTAAAAAGTTTTCAGACAAATATTTTAAACTTTCCACTTGGCATGATTTAGGCCTATTCTTTGTGTGGTTACTATTGTACTCTGTCAGGCTTGGTTGGTGAAAACTTTGTGTTGTTACCATATTATTAAATAATCTCTTCAGCTCTTGGTTGTTAGTCTTTAAAAAGTTATAAGACCAATATTGTAAACTTTCCACCTAGCTGGCCTATTCTTTGTGTGGGCACTATTATACTGTGTACACTTGGTTGGTGAAAACACTTGTGTTTTTAATGCATAACTAAAAAAATCTCTTCAGCTCTTGGTTGTTAGTCTTGAAAAAGTTTTCAGACGAATATTTTTAAACTTTCCACCTAGCTGGCCTATTCTTTGTGTGGGCACTATTGTACTCTGTCAGGCTCAATTGCTGAAAACTATGTTTTTAATGCGTAAATAAGTAATCTCTTCAGCTCTTGGTTGTTAGTCTTTAAAAAGTTTTAAGATGAATATTTTAAACTTTCCACTTAGCATGATATAAGGCCTATTCTTTGTGTGCGCACTATTGTACTCTGTCAGGCTTGGCTGGTGAAAATAGTGTTGTTGCCATATTAATAAATAATCTCTTCAGCTCTTGGTTGTTAGTTTTTTTTCACATCTAATGGTACAAAACCTTTTCTTTGTGTGCACACTATTTTTGCTAATTTTTTAGAATTATAAAAAAGGTATAAACTTTTATATTTGTCATTTCAAAATGGAAGGTATGCAGTTCAATGCCTTGCCATATCACTGCGCATAATATGTGTGTTCTTCACCACTTTGATTTTAGTCTTTAAAAAGTTTGAAGACGAATTGTTTAACTCTGAAAACCAAGATTGGTTGCTGCAAGTAGCTTGGATTTATTCAGGGTTATCCAGACTATCTTTTTTAATTTCCCGATTTTAGCTCAGGGATATATGTAGCAACCAAGGTTAATGACAAGGCTCAGTCAGTTTTGGGACTTAAGTTAGGAATATGTAGAGTGGATAAATCACAACTCTTGGAACACTACTCTGTAGAAATATTTTAATTTATATAAATTAAGTTGTAGTGTATTAAAAAGCATAAAATGCACTTCAAGAGGTTGAAGAAAGTACAACTCTTTCATTTCTAGAACCGTAGGTAAATTTGTTTCGAGAAAAATTGGAATAAAATAATGAAAAGAAAAGATATAGTTGGTAAGGAAAAGAATTAGTAGGTGAAATATATATGTTTCTATCTGAATGGAAGTTTGCTCAAAATTATAGCTGTAGAAATTGGCAGCTTTATTAAAAATTAAAACAAATATTTTGATTATTGACCTAATAATAGACCCTAGACCTGTATCAATATGAAATGTTGGTTGCTTTTTCCTCAATAGTGCAAAAAGTGTTGTAATAACCTTTTTAAGTCACCTTAAGTATTGTAGCTGCTGCCATAAGGAAAAGCAAACAAACAAACTTTTAAAACGCTTTGGTAAGTCAACTTTTTTTGTCTTGATCTTTGGGATAATCACAACTTTTTTTGTCTTGATCTTTGGGATAATCATAGGTGGGTAACATTAACTTTTTTTGTATATCTTTGCCATGTGTTATGTATCATCAACTTTTTTTGTACTCAACATTTTTATACTTGAGTATCATCAACTTTTCCAAATCCTTTACAATGTGTTTAGTAACATCAACTTTACCCTGTGTCTGTTCCCCAGCGTCGCAGTACCAGCAGGACCTTGACGTGTTGACGAAACAGTTTCCGGACGTGTCGCCTGTCTTGATGGATCTAGCCACGGATATGGAGGAACTAGACCGGCTGGTAGGGGATCATGATTTGGTCATCAGGTGTGGAAACGAAAAATTGAAAATATATTTGCTAGATTTGTATGGTGTAAAATACAGTTTTATTTTTTAAAGTTTATATTTATGTTTGTATAACGAAAATATGCAGTTTTTCTAGTATTCTTAATACCATTGATAATTAATTTTATGCAGCATCCATTTTTTTAATAAAAGGTTGATATATATATGATCAATATGAGTGTTGTAAAAAGTGTTTGTATTATATAAAAATTAATTACTTTTAGGCTTCTTTCAATTTAAATTTTTTGTCTATTACATAAGGATTATTTATCCTTCTCTCATTTCTATGTTTTTTTAATCAGTTACGTTTAGGCTTCTCTCATTTCACTTTTTTTCCGAGCACATTATATTAAGAACTTTTTACCTTTAAACGTCTCTCAATTCACTTTTTATGAGTCTTATGTTGTCTTTAGATTATTCTCAAAGTACTTTTTTTTCTTAATCTATAACATAAATTACCTCTAATCTTTCTTCAATTTACATCTTTTCTCAGTCTCTTGCCATACATGTTGCACCCGGAAGTGGCCAGACTCTGTATCAAGCATAAGAAGAACATGGTCACAGCCAGCTACATCAGTCCGGCCATGAAAGAGCTGCACAAACAGTGAGTCTTTCCTGTTATCCCTACACTGTCTCTGTGTGTTGACATGTAAATTTGTCAGACATTCGTCTTGGGATCTGTCCTCAAACAACGTATTTGCTGACGTTGGAGGTTAAACTTAGAAACCAACCTGAAAGACATTTTCATAGCCTCTGTTCAGTCTTTCTTTGGGAGTTCCAATCTAATGAACTAAGTCATCATTACACCGAAAAGTAAACAGTTAGTCGTTCTTTAGGAGTTGCATTGGACGCTAAGCAACAAACTCAATCTCAAATCTGATGGACTAGAATTATTCATGTTTTTGCTGAAAAGGAAACAGAAGTGATGGAAATATGTGTTATTGTTGATTGTCTTTGTTTCTTAACTTCCAATGTCAGGACTAGTCTGTACTGCAAACAACGCATTTAATTTTCTTATTTTTTATATTATAAATCAGTAACAGATAATGCTATTGCTTAAAGAAACTGAAGAGGGAGATGCAGAACCTGAATGATGTGAAAGATCAAAAGAGAAGTTTTGATCTGGAATTTTTTTTTTAATTCTATCTTTATTGTTACAAAAGATAGGAATTTTGGGAAAAGCTTTTAATGATTTAATGAGCATTGCTGGGCAAAAATTGTGACTCGAGTTCACTGATCACTGCAAAGTTCACTGCGCAAAATGGATATTCCCGTTCAATCAATAATTAGAAATGGCGCTCGCCCACTGAGGTCCTTCCAGGGTGAAGGGTGAAGCAGCATCGGCTCAATGTATCAAAAGATATAATGATATGTGCTTACGTTTTTTTTATAATAAATAGATAAATAAGGTATTATTTCACATGTTCAGGTGTTTTTTGTGGAGGAATAAGAGATAATGCCATTAATTCCAGGGCCAAGGATGCTGGCATCACCATAATGAACGAGGTTGGAGTTGATCCAGGCATTGATCACATGCTGGCCATGCAGTGTTTTGACGAGGTTCAGCGGGCGGGCGGAAAGGTAAACAAGGAAAAAACATAGACACTTAAACTTGCATGGGCCAAAAATATAATTTGTATTACTATTCGCAATATTTGAATTTTTATATTTTTTGAATTTGTTTTGAAAAACTTCTTTTTGAAACCAGATTCTCTAAGAATATTTAAAAATAACAATATGAAGTACAAGGATGTTTTAAATGTTTGGGTTCTTGAACTATTAGCACTAATCCATAAGGTCAGAAGTGTGATTTTTGAAGACGTAAGATACAAACATATGATGATCTCAAACCAATAGAATGGTTTCTTCTTACTAGATACTTTTTATTTTTACTTTATTGTTGTCATTTGTACTTATTTTTTGTCATTATACTTTATTTGTGTAATTTATACTCTATTTTACGGAGTTTTTACTATGAATATTTTTTATTCTTGCCACTTATATTTTATTCTGGTCATTTTTACTTTACTTTTGTGATTTATACCTTACTCTTGTCATTCATATCTTATTTTTGTCATTTGCACTTAATTTGTGTCATATATACCTTTTTGTCATTCATATTTTATTCTTATCATTTGTTCTTTATTCTTGTCATCCATATATTTACATTTTACTTTTGTCCTTTTTACATTATTGTTGACACCAGATTACATCCTATGTGTCCTACTGCGGAGGGTTGCCTGCCCCTGAACACACAGACACACCGCTACTGTACAAATTCAAGTAGGTTTCTACATAGTTTGATAATGGTAAAACAAGGTTTCTTAAAGTTTAAGGTTAGCACCTATGTTATATGGCATAGTGGTCTCAAGATAAATCTACCTGCTGGAACACAGAGACAAAGCTGTGATACCTGGACTCCTGTCTCAGTTGGTCATATTTTACTGATACAGACACAGCCAGTGGGGAATGAAATCAGAAATTTATAACATTATTGATAAAAATAATAGTAATAATGGTAAAAATGATGATAATGATAATAATAATAGTAATAATGATAATAATGATGATAATGATAATAATAATAGTAATAATGATAATAATGATGATAATGATAATAATAATAGTAATAATGATAATAATGATGATAATGATAATAATAATAGTAATAATGATAATAATGATGATAATGATAATAATAAAATGGCTTAAAAATTCCATCTTTGTCCTCAGTTGGTTCCCCAAAGGAGTCCTCTTGAATGTCTTGTCTCCTGCCAAATATCTTAAAGATGGAACGGTAATAAATAACAATGTTATGTAATAATTAACTTGCCCAGAAGATTTTGAGAGGAAAAACACAATAAAAAACGTTTTTATGGTTTCTACAAATTTTCTTCATTTGTTTCTTTTTAATGTCTTATAATATATGTAAAACAATATGAGGACAACAGTAATGATTTATAATAAGTAAAATCTAGTGTGTATTTTCTTTTGTTATTTTTGCCTAAAAATCTACACTTAGGTGACAAGTGGGGTTGGCGGCATCTTCTGTTTTTTAACCTCATTTGAATTGTATGTAAATTTAAATAATAATATATAAAAACAAAAACAAACAACTAATACCCACTCTCCCCACCCTATTCCCCCCAAATAAGAAACAGACAAATACAAAACAAAAAAAATAAAAATCAATTAAAAAAAATCCAATCATTTCTCGATTTCTTTCCGGACCAGGTTGTGGAAATCCCGAGTGGAGGCGCCCTTCTTGATGCGGTTGAGGACCTCGACTTCATGCCTGGCTTCAACATCGAGGGCTACCCGAACAGAGACTCCACCATATACGCCCAGGAGTATGGGATTGACTCAGCTAATACTCTCATCAGAGGCACCATTCGCTACAAAGTGGGTACTCTCTCAGTAAAAAAAGTATACCATCATGGTGTGTAATGACTCGAAAGGCTCTAATGAAAAGTAATATGTTTTTTAGCTTTATCTTTATCTTTCTCGAAAAACCTATGTCCCATTTAAAGCAAAAAATAAGTAAAGATATTGAAAAGTTTTATTGATTCTCTCAATGATAGCAAAAATCACTCATGCCAAAATCATAGCACAGTGTGGATATGCTGTTGAGGTTTGTTTAGTAAAGGCTCAGGAGGTGCACACCTTTACAATGTATCTATTTAGCTACCGCTTTCCTGAGAGGCACCATTGGCTACGAAGTGGTAGACCTGAAGCATGTTTTTTTCTTTTGAAATTACAGTGGATAATATCTTTCATTTTTTTAAATTTTTGAAGTGTTTTTAATAATGTTTGCATGTAATACCTTTTCCTTTAAAAAAAAAAAAAAGTATATACCAAGCATTGTCTTTTCAGTGTCAAAATTAAAGTACATAGTGTCTTTCTTTGTTTGAATTTGATTTCTGACAGAATTTAAAATATCAGTTAGCTTGTTAGTTTGTAGAAAGAAGTTCAAAGCCCTTTTATTGCAAAAAAGATATAGGCATATACGGCAATTTGTGCCTGAATCTATCTAAATTCTAGTTTCTCAGTTTAATCTTTAAGAATAGTATCTGCGATCAGGACCTGTTTAGAAAGGGCTCAAAAAGTATGGATCGTAACAATGTATCCATTCAGATAACACCCTCTTGATAGGCACCATTTGCTGCAAACTGGTTATACCTGAAATCGAAGCGTTTTCAGTGGAGAAAGATTAACTATTTCCTCTTCCAATTTATATCTTAGTTTCTACGAACTTGCATCTTGGTTTCTAAGAATTTCATATCTTTGTTTCTAAGAATTCTATCTTTTTGTTTCATGTTCCAGGGTTACATGGAGGCGGTGCGTAGCCTGGTAAACATGGGGCTGTTTGAGTCTGATCCAGACGCAAGCCTGCATCCAGACGGCCCGGAAATCACTTGGGTGAGGAACAGTCACATTTATTGAAGCCAGATTGTATGAGTGTACTCTCTCTCACATTAGTTTGTCCAAGTATTTGATATTTCATCTCAAGCTCAATGGAACTGGCTTAAGTTTTTCAGTTTTGGTCTCCCAATTGGGAAGTGCCCGGTTTTGGAAACCACGATCAATAAAAATTTATTTGTCCTATTTCGTCCCCAACTAGTTGGGTTTGTATCAGTACAATGTGATCGGCTGAGACAGTTGTCAAGGTCTTCCTGCACTGTCTTTGTGTGACGCACATGAAATTGTCAGAAGTTAGTCTTTGGGCCTGTCCACAATATAGCCTCTATAGTGCTGATGTTGGACGTTAATAAAGAAACAATAACAAAAGTTTTCTCTGGTAGTAGCTCTTCAAGAAGATGCTCAATTGACAAATGTGCAGAGGGAGAAAGAGAGAGCTGTGGATAGACATGATAAAGTTTACATATGGCATGGAATCCTGCATAGGATAAAATGCTTTGAGAGAGCCTATGTTTGAGTTTTTATGCATGGGGAACAGATTGTGATCAGTGCTTGATCACCAGTGGCCTTTCTTCGTTGAAAAGCCTTAACCCAATTCCTTTCTCAGGCTCTTCAATTGTCAATTGACGTCTCATCTCAAACATTAATTCTCACAAATCAGGGTTTCATTTAGTTAATCCTAGTTTACATTTGCTATTATTATGAAATTTTTTTTTCATGACTTTGTAATAGATCTTTGCGTTGTTATCCCGAAACATCACACTTTTGATGACCATAAAACTTTAAAAAATGCAAATGTTTATTTAAGTCATATGGCCTTTTATTACTTAGACTTTAAATTGAATGTATCCATAAAAGTATCCATGTAAAAAACAGTATCAGTCTTAATTTAATTTTTAAAACAACTGCAGCTTTCTAAGTTTCTTATGTACACATTTTATTTTTGTGTATGTCATTTTCCGCTCAAAACCAAAAGAAAAAAAAATACTTGTTCAAAACGTTAAGACTTTAACTAAATGTTTCCATAAAAATATCCATGCAATGTCCAGCTTTCTTTTAATCTGTAATCATTTGCGGCTTTCATACTAACTCATTTGACCTTTTTCTTCATTTTTCTCCCCCTAAAACCAGGAGCAATACATTTGTACAAAGTTGAGACTTTAATTAGATGTTTCTTTAAAGTAACCACGTATAAACAGTATCAGTCTTTTTTTAACCTATCTAAAATCTACGTTGTCATGTTTGACTTTTATTTCCTTTTTTTATTTGTAAACCAGAAACAATACATGTGCACCAAGTTTGACAAGTCAGGCGACATCCTGGCCGATTCCCTGAAAGATCTGATTTACGAGAGGCTGGACAAAGACGAGACCAAGTTGAAATGCATTGTGAAGTTAGTCAAGTCATATACAAAAAGAGAGAGTATCAGCATGAAAATAATTTGTTTTTTCTAGAATCATTTAGTATTTTTTGCATAGGCAGTAATATATTTTTTTATGATGTATTATATCATATAGTGAACATCCACCGAAATGTACCTTTATTCTTATGCTAAAAAGATATTAATTCATGCCAATGAAGTACAGTTGATGCAATATCCTTTCTTTGTTATTATAATATGTGCTTTGACTGTCACAAATATAATTTATATATATATATATATTTTTTTTTTTTTTTTTGGTTTAGAGTTTCAGTTTTTCCTGAAGTTTTCTATGCACATGTTTGGAATCTGTGTGTTTTTAAATTAGAGTTTTTTTTTGGGGTGCTTTTTGACAATGGAGAAGGTCCTGGGTTTTATCCCTCGCACGGGCAACTTTTTCTGGGCTTCCAATGGGTATCTGAGACTCTTAAGTAACGGCAAAGATATAGTGCAGGATTTTGATGAGAATGGTTGGAATAATAGTCATGATATTTACGTTTTTCTTGTGATCAACAGTCTTGGCCTGATCAGTGAAGATGTTATTGACAAGAAAAGCTCACCAATCGACACTTTGTCAAACTATCTGGCCAAGAAATTGGCCTATGGTAAGTGTTATTACATTAGTAAATGTTTGTAAAAAAAAAGAAATTGTTAAAAGCAAATATCAAACTTTTGGACATGACGATATATAATATATATAATATTTAACGCTTTTCCTACCAAATAAATTCATGACCTTCTGCTTCCACAGCCAAAGTTAATATTTTGCTCTTCTAGATTTAGAACTAGTTTGCCGCAGGTAAATTGTTAATATGTGCTTACATTACACATGGAGGTGCCATTGGCGCAATGGTTAGGACATTAGGCCACGTTTGTGAAGGTGCTGAGTTCTATCCCTGGCAAGGAACAACTTTTCTGGGCCCAAAATGTCACCCATCATGGAATGGGTAGCCGAGGCTCTTCAGAAAAAGTAAAGTGCGACGAGGAAAGAAATGTTTTTGGTTTCTGGGTTGTATCCCTGCGCTCTGCCTAGTAGAATCAGGAATAATGGAACAAACTATATTTTTTATTTTTTTATTACACTCACAAATGTTAATTAATGAATGTTTTTCTAACTACAGGCGCACACGAGCGCGACATGATCCTGATGCGTCATGATGTCGGTATCGAGTGGGGAGACAGAAAGAAAGAACATCGCAGCATCAACTTTGTCAGTTATGGTGACCCAGGCAAAACCTCAGCCATGGCCAAAACTGTGGGCGTACCCACTGGCATTGCCGCACGCATGATCCTCAACGGTAAGTGAAACAAAAAAGGGAATAGGATTGTATTGGGGTACTCTCGAAACTCACGATTGGTAACAAATTTATTTGTCCGATCTTTTCTCCCTCTGGCTGGGTTGGTGTTAGTATAATGTGATCGGCTGAGACAGGAGTCCAGGTCTCCCCAGACTGTCTTGTGTGTGGCAGCACTTTAAACTATTGGTTTTAACTTTGGGGCATGTCCTCAATATGGATTATAATTATAGTGGTGATGTGGACGTTAAGAAAGAAAGAAACAAACTCCATCAATAAGTGTGCAGAGTGGACGGATAGAAGAGGTGAGGAAGGAGCTGTGACACCATATGTGACATAGAATATTATCTGGGGAAAAATAGAGGAAATAAAAAGTAAAGGGGGAAAATGCGAAAAAAAACTTACAGACAGTCTAAATGGGAACAGTTTAAGGTAAGAAACCTCTGGAAATTTGTTTATTCAGGGCCGTGATCGCAGATGTCTGTAACAGCTACGACTAAGAGAGTATGATTATTATTATTGGCACATAAAGAAGAAGATAATATATTTTTAGTTAGACGCTCCTTGAAGCCTGTATGAAGACAGCCTTTATTATATGTTTGTAAGGTTTCCATTTGAATCTTGGATTGTTCTAGCATCCTTGTTTTCTTAGAGTATAAAATTGAATTAAAAAAATGGATACATCCAAATTCAATGACTTCCAAGCAGAGAATGATGGAATGTTTGAATGAGAATTTGAATCCGTAAAAACCCTTTTACACTTCAACAAAATTTAGAGCATTCATTTGCTATCAAGTTTTCATTCAGTTTACAGATAATCCAACCAATAATTATTATTTTTTAAGACACCCCCCCCTGTATATATTTTATTTATTCAACATTGATACATTGCGTACATAAAAGAGGTGAGTGCAGACATTTTAATTGATGGAAAAAAAAGCTGAAGTTTTTAAATCTGCTAAAATTTTACTCTTATACCTCTTCAAAAGATATGAATTTTGGAAAAATGCTTATAAAAAGTGCAATTTCCATGAGATTACTCTTATACTGGTTCAAAAGATGAGAATTTTGGAAAAATGCTTACAAAAAGTCCAATTTTATAAGATTGTTGGCAAAATCACTGCAACCCAGTTGAGTTAATACCCTCATAATTGATTTGTCACGGCACAGGTGAGATCCAAACCAAGGGAGTGTGTGGCCCAATGAAGATCGAGATCTACCAACCCATCCTGCAGCGTCTGGAGAAGGAAGGGCTCAGGGCTGTAGAGGAGATTAAATTACTGTGATTTGGTTCTCTATATGAGATTAAATTACTGTGATTTGGTTCTCTATATGAGATTAAATTACTGTGATTTGGTTCTCTATATGAGATTAAATTACTGTGATTTGGTTCTCTATATGAGATTAAATTACTGTGATTTGGTTCTCTATATGAGATTAAATTACTGTTATTTGGTTGTCTCAGATTAAGTTACTGATTTTAGGAGATTAAAATTTAATTACTGTGATTTAATTCTTTATACGAGATTAAGTTACTGATTTTAGGAGATTAAATTACTGTGATTTGGGCTCTTTATAGGCTATTAATATTCTGATTATCGGAGATTCAATTACTGATTATATGAGATTAAACTATTGTGAATGGGTTGTCTATAGGAAAAATGGAATATTTGTGATTTAATCCTCTATTGGAGATTAAATTACCGATTATGAGATATTAAATTACAGTTCTTAGCCGACTGTACTAGTACATGTGCCGAGCTTAAGAGGAGAAGCCAGAACTGTGTTTGGTAGAGGTGAGTTGCTCCGGCCTTATGTTCCACAGGGAATCAAAAGGCTTAAACTAACTAAAAAATAAATTACTGTTATTGAGTGCTCTGGAGGAGATTAAATTACTGTGATTTTATTCTCTTTACCAGGCTCAATCTCAGATCATAGGGCATTAGATTACTGTGATTCAGTTTGATATAAATCATGAAATAACTGATTATAGGAGATTAAAATAGTATGCTTTAGTTTTTTGTAGGAGATTAAATAACTAATTTGTTTCACTGTAAAAGATATAATTACTGTGATTCAGTTCTCTTTAGGAGATTAAAGTGCAGGAATTTAGTTCTGTATAGGAGATTTAATTACTGTAAACTAGTTATCTTCTTTTCTTCACGCTATTTGTTTTTATACAGCAGATCTTTTTTCTCTCCAAACTTTTCCTCCTTCCTCAAAGCCTTGCTGGTATTTTGTCTTTCCTACAGTAGTGATCTTTATGTATCGTTCCTCATCAATGTCCATTAGGAAAAGCTATTAAGTATTAGGTTCACAACATGTAACATAGGCTATGCAACTGTAGCATAGATGTGAACGATGATATTGTTGTTCATCCATGTCTAAATTTGATCTTGGCAAAAACAGTTTTACAAGTAGTTCACAGGTTTATATGATTTACAGTGTCTGTTTCAATATATACGTACAAATAGAATCTCCTTGCTTTATGAAGATACTATTTTTATTTGTACCTTTTCTGTGTTTGTGACAGTGTAAACCTGCAAGAATGGTAATGTATCTTTGATTTTTCATTTTAAAAAGTCCCAAACCTCGTATTGATTCCCTAGTATCTACGTCATTGTAATTTTTTCTCGCTTTTTCTCCTGATTTGTTCTTGTGACTTAAATTTGAATATTTACATGTGCCAATACTTAATGAGCTAGTATTTCGAATATTATGTATATGATATCAGATAAGTGAAACAATTTATGAACGAAATAAGAAGAGAATGTGCTCTTTCTTTTTCCATCAATATAATTCATCAACGTAGTTTTGTATACTTGTGTGATTTATATTTTTTTATTTTAAAGTTCTTTTTTTAACAGGCATTTATATCTGAAGGCTTGTGCCTAAACTAGTTTATTGAAGATTGTTGAGGCAGAGTTGTTATTTTTCACCGGCCAGGGCATTAAATTATCATATTTCCAACTAGTTTTCATTAGCTTTTGTTATTTTTATGTGCATTATGTTATGTCTTAAGCATTTTGCCTCACATATGGTCGATTGCAAAATATTGAATACTATTGAATAGTCATAGATTTAAATATATATAGTCAAACAATGCTATGAAAGATTTTAGACATATCTTCACCTGCAAAAGCCAAAGATAACGAAGCATTTCAATGTTAATGCTAGAACCAAATTTGTCTCCTATCTATTAAAGCCATTTATATCATGGTTTTGAAATTGTATATCTCTTAAGTATATGGATTCTTTTTTTATGTCAGCAACTGAATTTTTCATCTCCATTGTAAACATCTTATTATTAACATTAGCTTTGATTTTGGCGAAATCACGAGAAGAGCCGCTGTCTTTCCACACTGGACCATACCACACCGGCAACAGCATGAATAACTTGCCGTATTGTCTATGCTTTCAACCTATCAGAATGTGGTCATATTAAACTGTTGAGTTAGAGGTAGGTCTTCCTAGACCATGGCCTTTAGATAGCAGCAAAAACAAGACCTTGAGATAATAATTATCTAGAACAGGAACTTAAAATCTCACAATTTTGAGCTCTGTGTGCGAAACTGATGATCGGCTGTGTCAAATAATTTATTATATTGTTGCATCGATATGTATCATATGCGTTTTACTAAAGATTGAGATCTAATAATACTATTCCGGTGAAATCCATCTGCTTCAAATTCAATCTCACTCTCTGCATTGATGAAGATTTCTGAAATATTTGAGGCAACCAAATTGAATCAGGCACAATTTGCTGATAAGTTTTGAGCTGGTGCCCTCTAAACAAAGAGACTTTTTTTTTTTTTTTTTCGAATCTAGAAATGATAGAGTTACATATTTTTCATCTATTATAGCTCAAAAGTCTGATTTGTGGTTCAACCCAATTTACTCTACCTGCCTCAAATAAGACTTGAAAATCAGGGTGCCACTTAGGTGAATGTCTTCTGAATGTGTTTGATAAGAGCTGATTGTGCCATAAAAATAGCTTTGATTCATGGAGAAATAACGACCACCAACAAACCCATACTATCTACGCTTTCCATTTACGATAAGTGAATCTGATGGTGATTAGATAAGAGTTTTGTATGAATCTCATCCAATAGGAATATTTGAGATTATTTAATGATAATATTTAATTATTACTGACGATTTTGTAAGATCCAATGCCATCCATTGACTGTTTGAAAATAATTTTTTTATGACGTGTGTGTTGTTTTTTGTTTTTTTTTCAATTGTTTTGGGATAACTTTTTCTGGAATTTTATTTGCGGCTCAGTCTTTGATATACTTTTTTATGATCTGATTTATTTGTACTGATTTTGAAGAATCTCTTAAGCTCCAAATTTTTTTTTTATTATTGAATCATGATAGCAGTAAACGTAGTTTATATATATTGTTCTCATGTTAAACTTGTAGCTTTGTAGAAATGTTTGGTTGTAGAATTAATTTAAATCATTTATTACCAGCCCTAATGACAGATTTGTGTATTGGAACAGTGTAATAAGAACCAATGGAAAGGAAGAAGCATCTCAAAATTCCTTTATTTTGTTTTTGTGCCCTCTTTTCATAGGTAAAACCTTGAATATGCAGAATTTTCACAATTTTTATAATTTTCATGGTATTCCAACCATACACAAAAAAAAGTAGTGCTCCAATCATCCATATGTTACTAGATCCATAGGTTACTAGTATTAAGTTCCAAAATAAATCATATTATTTTGTTTAATATAAATTTCTGTTATTGTAATTTACTGTACTCTCTGGCAATCCTGTCTCTCCTTTTGAAAGATAGAACTGATTTTTATAGATTGCAATGACATCCATTATTGTAGATCTCAACATGCTCAGGTAGAACAATAATAATCATAGTCAAAGAGAGAAAAGAAAGCTCTTTTATAAAGTATTATATGGTGAAAAGTCAAAGATGTGTGCCAGTAAGTTTATTGTTTAGAAGTGTGATGTATCGAAATGATATGTATGTAAATCTTTATGACATCTTATGAAATTTACTTAATTTGTGACACGAAAACGAATTAATACTTTGGAATAATTATATTTGTCATTTAGTTTTGCCAATGAAATAATTCTATATTTGTAATTGCACCATTGTATTTTTATAGTTACCGGACTTTCCACAATATCTCGTAATGGTACTTCTTGCTTAGTCCAGTTGTCTCTGAGCTCTCGCTCTTTTGCATACAGTCATGAAGAAGAACGCAACAGTTTTTTGTAGCTGTGTATACCTGGTATTTGTACTTAAACTAAAACTTAAGAATTTTGAAGTTTCACACATAACCTTTGAGATGTTAAACTCAGAGAACTGGCAAGAACTGATGGATTTTATAATTTGTTTTTCCAATAAAATGCCAATCTTTAATGGATACAATAGATTAGAACCCCAAATCCTATTGCATAAAAACATTAATTTTATTTATTTATCATTTTTAAGAAACATCTCAAGCAAATGAACACTGGAACTCGAATCGCTTCCTTGCACCGCATTCATTAAAAAAAATATGATATGAGAGGATAAAAAAGGGAGTTAGATGTTGTATTGTGAGGTACTTTACTTAAATTATCTTCTGTGAAATAGAAAAAAAAGTAAAAAAAAATCGTTTGTGTGTGTGTGTGTCTGGGCATTACACTGTATGTGAAAATAATAATAATAAAGATATACACCCGTAATTTTATAAACACAAGTGTGTGTTTGCGAGCATGTTTGGCTGATAAAGTTTTGTTTTAAATCACTGTATGCTTCAATGTACAAGAATCATGACTAACATCGTTTGTGTGCACATACTGCAGATAATAAAATCTGTTCTCCAATGTTTTACTTGTGTGTCTTCTTTACTTGTGCCTTTTGTTATTGAGTTAATAAATAAATATAAAAGAAGCAACAAAAGTCTTTGGCCCACTAATACATACATATATATACACATAGTGACCATATTTGGACATGCACGATTTTTAAAATCATCTCTGCTGCTTAACAATAGAGATTCATTTTTTGGGCAAAACTACTCCTTTGCAGAATTCTCTAATACACTTTTAGTCCATAGTGAATAATTTACAGGAAAATATTTCGTTTGTATGAAATGAGTTTTTTGCCTTCACTTGATTCAAAAAGGACTGTTCTATTGCTATCATAATCAATGCAAAAATGTAGCCATGCTAAAGATAATTTTGCATTAAGAAAGAGATATATAATCTTTGAATTATCTTTATAGGATTTCCATACAAGATCATAAATGTTACATTGTTTTAAATACATAGAAGTCATTAACTTATTATCAGTGTTTTTTTGTTTTATTGCCAACATGGTGCTTAATGTCTCAATGGAAACTTAAATTTTTATTTTATATTTTTTTAAATTTGCAGTGCGTTTTGGAAACAAAATGGAAAAAACCTTAGTTGGGCTGATTAGTTCTGGTCCTATAATCTGTAATACAGAGAAACCTCAAGAATAACACGCCTAGCATTATTATGTTTTATAATAGCAATCAAACATGTGTTTAAAGTGAAGCATACAATAGTATTAACAACCCATAAAGTTATATACGTGGTATTTATTTAACAAACGAAAAAACAGCACACACAACTAGCGGTAAAACTTAGTGTTGAAGACACCCAAAATAGGAGGGAAAAAAAATCTCATAAAGAAAGAGAAGGCCTCGAAAATGATTGATGGAAGATTTTACAATAATTTATTGTAATGTTTGTGTTTCTTTTAGTCTGTTGATAAATCAGTGTGGTTATCAGGATAAAAATGCTACATTATCATCCACTAAAAATGAAATGCGATGCTTTCTGGTTTAAAAAAAACAACAACAACACAACAACTGTGTACACTTCCCTGAAACAACATAACAATTTTAACACAAAAACTAGTTTATGCCTTTATAAGGTTTCATAGATGATCGTTTTTGTTTGTCCTGATACTTAATTGACAAATAATTGGTAAAAAATTTCATCTATGGCTTCATATTGTAGGGCTTTACCTAGTCAATAAACTTGCTGTTCCAAATTAGTTCATCGAAAAGCAAAATGATGGATTTTGTCAATATACAAAGGAACTAGCAAGAATATTAGTATAGTTTTCAAACAAGTGGAAGAGGCAATGAATTAATTTTCTGTTGGTTTAATGTTTTTCTTTTATGAACATGATTATGTTTGCAAACTGGTTCTTTGTGGAACAAACAAAATTTTAAAAGAATACAATGAAGAGCAAATTTCAATTTGAAAACTTTTGCGAAATTTGCACAGGTCATCGTGTTTTTGTTTGTTTTGTTATAACTTTCCATAAGTTTATTCTTTCAGTAATCTGACAGTATAGTTTTACTAATTTTAGAATAAAAATTTACTGAGATGTGTGACATTTCTTTAGATATGGTAAAATGGACATGTCTTGTTTTTGGTAATTTTTGCAAGTTAGACTCGCCTGTTTTTTTTTTTAAATCTTGTTAAACAAAGGCCTTTAGAATCTCTTACACTTTGAACATAAGTCTTGGTGATTGCATCATAGGTTTCAAATTTAGTATTTTTGCCTAGGCTGAGATGTAATGTCACAAAAAGATCCAGAATAAGCGTATTTTAATAAATAAGTTCAATTTTATAGTATTTTTGCCGTAGGTTGAGATGTAAAATCACAAAAAGATCCAGAATAAACGTATTTTAAATAAATCAGTTCAATGTTTTAGAAATGAAAGACAGCTCTTTCACTACAGAGTGATGACCTTCATAAGATCTATTAATGCTCCTAGGAGACAAACTGAAAAAAAGATTGTTTGCTTTTCCTAGCATTATGTTATATTTACTATAAAGCCGGAGATTAAAAAAAATCCCCAGAGAAAATAACTGTACAAGCAAAAAAAAAAATGCATTTAGAGTCAAAGCGAGCAACATTTTCGAAGGCACAATTAGGACAATTTAGAATGACACTGTGTGGGTAAATATGCTGCAATATTCTATACATAACATTTTGTCATACATTTTGTGTACTGTCATACTCATAGCAACGTTGAGAAAATACTTAGAAATTGATCACTGTTATACTATAGTGTAAATGTTCTCACTTCTCACATTCATGGAAACAAAGAGGTAACAAATAAATAGATATAAAACTCCCACATTTTGGAATAGGAAAGTCAAATTAAAGATAAGGAGGTTTATGACTTTAAATGGAAATACACGCAGAAAGGTAAAGGGATAACTTGAAAGTGTAGCTATATTTAGTATTTAGAGAGAGAGAGAGAGAGAGATAGAGATAGAGAGAGAGAGAGAGAGAGACAGACAGACAGACAGATAGAGATAGAGAGAGAGAGAGAGAGAGAGAGAGGCAGAGAGAAAGACAGACAAAGAGACAGAGAGGGACACACAGACACACAGATAGACAGCCAGACACAAAGACAAAGGGAGAGAGAGAGAGAGAGAGAGAGAGAGAGAGAGACAGACAGACAGACAGACAGACAGACAGAGTTGCACACAGAGCTGAGGGACGGACAATCAGACACATGGCTTTATAGAGAGACAAACATACAGACATACACTACTGAGAGATAGAATTACACACATAGACACAGGCCAAACGAAATTGCCAGTGAACTATCGAGCCGAGTAAATTTCCATTCTTGAGATAACAATGCTTCGCTTGCTCTCTGTGGATCTACCGCAAATTCTGAGATTATCATGGCTTTGACAAAGACATTACGTTTTGCGACCCACACGACTTTTATGGGTGACATAATTAGGCCCACAAGCCATGGTATTTTTTGATCGTTCATTGGCTCCTTACGTATAGGAAAGAGCTATGATTGGACGGAGGTTTTGTTATCATGCTTTGTTGCTTAACGCCCAACGTCAGCGCTATAAAGGCTATATTGTGGACGGGGCCTCAAGACTTACGTCTGAAAATTTACGTGTTGCATTCAGGGCGTGGAGACTGGTCACATTAAACTGACACCGATCCAACCTGTAGAGGACGAAATAGGATAAATAAATTTTTGACTGATCGTGGAATTCGAACCGTGGACCTTCCTATCTGAAAACCAACGCTCTACCACTTAAGCCAGTTGCGGAAATTGAATTAACTAACGTCTTCGTTTTTTTATGATCCCCTTCATCGCAAAATCTCTAGTGGCCTATTAGGATAAACGGGACTCTGTGCTATCCTATCTTTCGATTATATAAACAGCTATTGGGCTCCAACAATGCGCTTAATTAGCTAGCTCTAGCAATTATCCATCTCGACACCGAAAAAAAGCAGATCTTCGACCTAACCAGTCAGCAAAGTGTAGGGGCCTACCAATTAGGAATGTAGGTTGACCAAGAGTTACGAAACCTACGTAACTTACTTTGCTGTGTGTTCCGGTTAGCTCATCATGCAAGGGGAGTAAGAAATGCTGATTGATGCGTCTTATGCTTCTTTTTTTTTTTTTTTTTTAAAGAAAGCATAAAGCGTGCGAAGGGAAACACAAATTCCTAGATCTAGCCTACTACAAAATGACAGGATGATAATTCTGCTCTTTGAACACGTCTGATGTCTTCTAATAAAGTGGAACAGTTTTTTGTTTTGTTTTGTTTTTTTCTTTTTTGCTTTTCGATATCTTATTTTAAATTGAGACAAAAAAAAAAGCGTTTAAATTTGCGTAAATACGTTTTTTTTCCTTTTGGGTTTTTGTGGCATACGTTTAGGAGCTGTAATGAAGGGTTATTTCTTTGTGATGCTTGGCCTTGGGGTTGATAAAAAACTTTAAATAAAAAATAGAATTAATAAGCAAGGTCATAAGCAGGGTTTAGAGAACGGATAATAATTATGGAAGGTAAAGAGAATACGTTATATAGGCTTCAACATGGCAAAGAGAGAGAGAGAGAGAGAGAGAGAGAGAGAGAGAGAGAGAGAGAGAGAGAGAGAGAGAGAGAGAGAGAGAGAGAGAGATGAGATAGGAGACTATGTCAGATGATAAATGACGATGATGATGATGATGATGATGATGATGATGATGATGATGATGATGATGATGATGATGATGATGATGATGATGATGATGATGATGATGATGATGATGATGATGATGATGATGATGATGATGATGATGTGATGGGGACTATTGCTTATTGCACAACATTATTATATACCTAGAACCTTAATTTGGTTAAACACAAAGCGTTTTAAAGAACAGGTTAGACCACTCTTTCTTTTCACAGCTAGAGCAAAAAACAAACTTAAAAAGGGCTAAAGTTTAATATTTGACTTGTCCTTGTAGCTCTCCTAATGTTGAGCCACTATCTCGAAACACACAGACACAGAACACACACACGCAACGTTACCAATCGATCAATTGACAAATCCTTGATTAATTTGACGGATTTGGTGTCATAACCATGATTACATTTTGCTTATCAGAATATCAAAATAGATGTTTGTTTCCGAGCCTTTATTATATTTTCATTTTGAAAATAACTTAAGCGTAATTTATCACCTTCTGTGTCTCCGTGATTGAATAAGGTGTTACTGGTGTGCCGGGATTAGATCGCCCAATTGTACTCGACCTCGTACTGTTTTTGACTTATATACCTAATGATGTCATAGTTATACCAGAGACTACAGATTTAATGAGGTGTTTTACAAAAAGTGCGCATCGTGCTATTGGGGAGTTATCATGACATGCTAACTCTAATTTCTCTGTTGAAATAATCAGTTTTTACGGGTGGTTGCCCAATCTTTAGACAGTGTTTTGTTTTTGAGAACTAATATTTTAAAAAGGAATTTTTCGCTCGTATCACTCTAACCCACATAATTTTACGCAAAAATATCCCCGTGAAACCTCTCACTATTAAAATATTCACACTCTTTGGTAGTACCTTGAGTTATCGAAATGTATGCATACTGTTCACCATGACTCTTGTTGTAGTATCATGTCGTAAAATTTCATTTCCGGCAAATATCTTAATACAATTATTGCATAAGTTGAGATGAGTTCTTACTGTATATCCACGTCAGCACTTGATAGGCTGAAGTGTGGACGGGTCCCAAGACGGACTATGTACATCTGCTAATTTTATGTGCTGATCTGGATTCATTTCTCATCCGGCAACAACTAATCCAGCCAATGGTGGACAAATAAGGACAAATACATTTTTGACCAATCGTGGGATTCGAACCGCGGACCCCCGATCAGGACACCAACGCTCTATTACTTTTGTCAAATCGCCACCCACAGACACACAGACACACATTGGTCACTGCGAAAATAATTAAAAAGTTTGTCGCTAAACTGATTGCCTCTTAACACTACTGTACACGAAAGTTTCCTAGATCTAATCAAGATTTAGCCGCCAGATAAAATGGTGTTGGGGCAATCATTTCAACGTGTCATACAGAAAATGACCACAGCGGGCTTAAACATTACCATGGAAAAAAAAAACTTTGATGCAATGATTTAAAAAATAGTGGAGGGAAACGATGTGTGTGTGTATGTGTGTGGGTGGGAAAAAAAGGGGGAAGGGTGTCGTAATGTGTATCGGATTTCATCACTTACCGGTTTCTTCTATGTCAGTGTAATTATATTGTAATGTGACCGACTGTAACAGAAGTCCTGGTACCCCGGCTCTGTCTCGATATTGCAGTTTAGTTGCTGTGGTAGTAGTGTTGTATGGCTACACCTACACATTAAATTACCCTTTCAGAACAAGGTGTTAGCCTGTCATCGGCAGCCTGAACTGTATCATATCTTCTATCAAGGTTTGATATTGGACATTGAAGGACTGTATGATCGGTTGTCATAGGATCTCTATTATATTAAGTACAGTGGGTGTTTTCATGAGTTGCCATTTGAGCATATTAGATTTCTTTGCTCTATGTTTAGTTTGCAGTTTGTTAAGACCCAGTGCTTTATTTTCGGGATATTCAAAGCCTGAAATAGATTGTGGTGGATCTTTAATTAGGTTTCTCCCCTGTTGGTCTATTATTATATCCATTGTTCTCCCCATTCTCCTCTTTTTTAAAATCCCTAATGGTTGATTTTTGATTTATAGAAATGGCGTCCAAAATTGTCTTGATAGAAGTCTCGGTGTCACCGCTCTGTCTCTGTTGTAGCAAAAAACAACTTTGTGTTCGAATCCGTAAACAATATTACAGTAAAGCTGCTGACGCTGGACGTTCAGGTACCAACAAACAAACCAACCAACCAACCAACCAATCAACCAACCAACCACCCATCCACCCATCCACCCAACCAACCAACCCATCAGTTAACCCAATATGGGTTGTAAATAGAACGTCGCGGCAAGTTTACAACTCGTCTGAAAATAATTACGAATGAGAAGCGTCAAAACGAGTTGTAAGGTACCGCGAGGTTGCACTTCTGACCCGATGTAGATAATTTTATCATTTCGATTTTTTCCAATGTAATATGCAGAAAATACATGCGGGTATCACCAAACGGTCAAACGAAGAATCATATAGACTTCATCCTAGTAAACAAACACTGGTTCTCAAGTTTCTTGAACTGCCATACCAAACCAGGGGAAGACTGCGACACAGGTCACATATTGCTTACCACACGGATGAAAATGAAAGCCTTTAGAAAATGACCAAAAAGGAAACTCAATAATACGATATGATGTAGATAAATTACTTGAAACAGTAGTGAAGGAAAACTTTGATATCAAAACAGAAATAAATTCGAAGCTCCATTAACAGCACATGAACGTGAAGAAAAAACTCTAGACGAACTATGGACAAACACGAAAAAAAATTGGCAGCACGCAGCCCAATCACCTCTTGGTGGAAAGAAGACCATAACAGCGAAATCATGGATAAGTATCAAACGGATTGAAATTGCAGAGAAGAAAAGAAAATCCAAAGAAGAATCTGATAAACGAGAGTTACACTAAAACTGGAAGCAGATATTTAAAACAAAAAAAAAAAACCAAATCAAAGCAGGCAAGAAAGATTAGCTGGCAACGGAAAGCGACAAAATCCAGGAGTTTGATAAAAACAACAGGTCCAAAGATATATTCAACCAGATTAAAATGGTTAAACAAAACCTTTCCAGCCGAAACAACTAACAGTGGATGATGCTGATGGAAAAGCCTTAAGAGAACCATAAAGAAATACGGGCTAGATGGAAAGAATAAAAAGAAAAGCTATTTGATTCGGATGCTAAGAACAATGACACAGGGATAAAGGTGAAAAACAAAGAACCGGAAACACTGAGGTACGAAGTAGAAAATGCCATCAAGAAACTAAAGAATGGCAAATCACCAGGATCAGATAACATCCCTACAGAGCTGGTGAAAACAGGCTCCTGCAAAGCCGTTCAAGCAATGCACCTACTTTGTTGCAAACCATGGAATACATGTGAATGGCGAAAAGAACGGAAAGAACGAGAGCTGATTATGCTACACAAAACTGGCGACACAAAGACGGCAATTAGAGAACGATAACATTGATCAGTAATACCAGCAAAACCATGCTACACATCATAATGGACAGAGTAAGGTAGAACAGGAGCTGGCAGAAGAGCATGCTGGATTCAGACCTGGTAGAGGTTGTTGTTGCTGTTGTTAAGTTGGTTTAACGTCCAACATCAGCATTATATAGGCTATATTGTGGACGGGCCCCAAGATTAACGTCTGACAAATTTATGTGCTACCACACAAGAGACAGGGTGGGCTTGCCAACACTCCTGCCTCAGCCGGTCACATTATACTGACACCGACCCAACCAGTAGGTAGGGAGCGCAATCGCCAAGGCTCGAACTCGAACCTTTTGCGTCGGAAGCCGATGTTCTACACCAGGACACCCCCCCCCCCCGGTGGAGGTACAGGTCTTTCTACAGAAACAAAAGTAAGTTCGCAAAGAAGCATATATAATTTTCATCGATAACAGTAAGGTTAATAATAGCGTGAATCCCGTTCAACCCTTCAATCCGCTAACCCCAATGGGCGTCCCGATCCATCTCGTCGTTTTAGGGCAGTCATTATACCAAGATCAAAAGGCAAACATTAGATGGAACTGCATATACACACATTGAACCCTTTGAAATTGGAAAAGGCGTCAGAAATGGATTTATCTTATCGCTACATCTCTTTAGCACGAACACAGGACAGATAATGAAGAACGCTGACATGGACAACTATGGAATGATAGTTAGAGCTAGGAAAGTTTCAAATTTAAGATATGCAGATGATACAGCAATACGCGCCAATGACCATGCCGAAGTCACAAGAATAATAAACAAACTCATTGATACAGGAGAAAGAAAAAGCCTGAGGCTGAACTTAAAGAAAACAAAATGTATGCATATAGGAAGAGAAAAATACAAACCAGTTAATATCGGCAATGAAAAATTAGAATGTATTGAAAACTTCAATTATCTTGGCTAATTAAAAAAAAACCCAGACAATGCTGATTGTTCTACAGATATTATCAGTGGGATTGCAATAGCAAAGAAAAGAATGATATGCCTTAACAACGGAGGGATAAAGATAATAATAAACAGCTAAAAATCACGAAATATTTAGTGTGGACAGTCATAACATTATGGAGTGGAGGGATGGACACCTTCGAAAAAGGGATGAGAAGAAAATCAATAGTGCTGAAATGTATTTCTATAGAAAAAAAATTGGAAAGAAAAAAGAATTTACGACCTTATTCTCAAAGAAATGAATGTTCCCAGACTTATTCTAAGCGACATCAAGAAAAGAAAATTATCGTTCCTTGGACATGCCTGTAAAAATAAATGCACGCTAACAAAAGATGCTCTACAGGGTAAGATCAAGGGTAGGAGGAGTAGGCGGCGTCCGAAAGCGGGATAAATGGACAACATCCAGGAATGGACCAGTTGAAATAGCACAGAAGTGTACACCAATACGGAAAGACGAGAAGTACGGAGATCCATAGTACAGAAAGCAAATACGGATAGCAAACGTTTCTACAAACGATGCTGGATAGTAAGTAATCCTTGATTCGAGACAGAAACCTGCGGTGGCTGTTCTGAAATTAAAAAAAACCGCAACAAAACAAACAACTGCAGCAGCAACAACAGCAACAACAACAAAACAAAAACAAAACAGCTCCCCCCCCCCAAACAAAAAACAAAACAAAAAACCAAAAACAAAACAAAACAACATTAAACAAATCTAGAGACGTAAAATGAGATGAAGTGATAGAGCGTATCATAGATCTACATTCCAACGTGACAAAACAAATGTACAGAAACGCGTCGATATCCCACACCTCTCTATGAATGAGGACAGTATTTAGACAAGCTCCCTTTATTCTACAGACGACAGAGCCCTGAAAAGGCCAGCGGTAATGGAAGGGCTTAGCAGTTTAACAAGAATCGTAGATTTTGTTGGCATAGACAGGAGCGATAGAAACAAAAAGTAAACTAATAATTATGGATCAACCCGGTTTTTTTAGCGAAAAAAGAAAGGGAAAGAAAGTATGTATTATGTCAGGTCGATAGAGGAGAAAACTATCGCAGCTAGGGTTGTGTGATATACTAAGAAACAATAAAGTCCCTAAATGATCATGATAGAAGTAATATTATATAATATTGGATACTGTGTCAGAACTAACAAAGTTAGCACTTTAATGAAGAAAGTAGGATAGATAGATAAATAGATAGATAGATAGATAGATAGATAGATAGATAGATAGATAGATAGATAGATAGATAGATAGATAGATAGATAGATAGATAGATAGATAGATAGATAGATAGATAGATAGATAGATAGAGTAGATAGATAGATAGATAGATAGATAGATAGATAGATAGATAGATAGATAGATAGATGCATAGATATATAGATAAGTTGGTAGATAGGTAGATAAACTGAACTGATAGTCAGATAATTATTATACAAATAGATAGATAGATAGATAGATAGATAGATAGATAGATAGATAGATAGATAGATAGATAGATAGATAGATAGATAGATAGATACGGAAATACACCCATATATAAAACATCGATACATAAAGATTGAAGGGGTGAGACAGAAAGAAAAGGATGAGACAGAGTCAGAAAGAGATAGAGAGAAAGAGACAGAGAAGCAGAGAAAGAAAGAGAGAGAGAGAGAGAGAGAGAGAGAGAGAGAGAGAGAGAGAGGGGGGGAGAGAGAAGGAGATGTAGGTGGAGATAATAAAATAGTAATAAAGAGAGAGGAAGGGAGAGAGAAAAGGAAAAGAAGATTGAGAGAAGTGAATGAAGAGATGAGAACCTTGGTATAATGATACCCTAAGGAGAGAATGGCAAATCTTTATCCTTTTGGATCTGGTGAAGAATCATGTCGCAATGCCTCGCCCGCAGACATAATACGGCCTACAGAGCGCTTCACCAGGACCGAAATAAATCTACAATCTTGATTTCTGATAAATATATTGTATCTCTCGACAAGGTTCAAGGTAAACACATTTTTGTGTGTGTGCTGAAGAATGGTTCGATTTATATTATTACTTTACCTTTTTCTATCCCTTTTGGTTGACACACTATAGGTTTTGAGATCTAAACAATAAAGATGGATGGCGTATTAACGCTGCTTAGACATTGGGTTTTCAGATCGCTCATTGATTCCGTAAGTCTAGGTTAGAACTAAGATAAGACGCCAGAGCAGATTCTGTTACCGATCGTATTCATTTCCACTATAGACTCCGTTTTCGCCAGGTCTCTATTACGCGGATTGAGAGGCATAATGTATAATTGGAAAGAGTTAAAAATGGCAGTTGCAATACTTTGCATCTAGACCCGAGAATTTCTAATAATTAAATTTTGTCGCCACGAGAAGAGCTGATAAAACTCAGTGTAAGATTTTCTTCTCTTTGTAGGAGATGCTTTAAATTCTGGTTTAAAGTCACGTGGGTTTCAAATTCGATGAGGGGTCCCAAGACTAACGTCTGATAAGTTTAAGTGCTGCACCAGAGAGAGGTAGACATAGAGAGAATGAAGAGATGAGAACCTTGGTATAATGATACCCTAAGGAGAGAATGGCAAATCTTTATCCTTTTGGATCTGGTGAAGAATCATGTCGCAATGCCTCGCCCGCAGACATAATACGGTCTACAAAGCGCTTCACCATGACCGAAATAAATCTACGATCTTGATTTCTGATAAATATGTTGTATCTCTCGACAAGGTTCAAGGTAAACACATTTTTGTGGGTGCTGAAGAATGGTTCGATTTATATTATTACTTTACCTTTTTCTATCCCTTTTGGTTGACACACTATAGGTTTTATGATCTAAGCAATAATGATGGATGGCGTAATAAGGCTGCTTAGACATTGGGTTTTCAGATCGCTCATTGGCTCCGTTAGCTTAGGTTAGAACTAACATAAGACGCCGGAGCAGACTTTGATAACGAATCTATTCGTCTCCACTAGGTGATCCGTTATCGCCAGGTCTCTATTTCGCGTGCTGAGAGGCATGTCTTGTAACTGCAAAGAGTTAAAGAACGCCTCTCAAAGAGAGAGAGAGAGAGAGAGAGAGAGAGAATAAAGAGAGAGATAGTAGGGAATGGAATCCGATAAACACTTTTTTTGCCGAATCGTGGAATCGAATGCAGGTGTTCTGAATAGATGCCAAGATCTCTTAGTTTTGACTTAGCTTGTCATCCTCCTTTTTTTTTATTTTTCTGAGGAAAAAAATGACCACAAAACTTTCAACAAAAACCACAGATGTAAAACAACGGAATTGTCCATCAAAAAATACATTTCATTCATTGAAACATTCTTGGTAAATATCAAAATTTGATCAATCTTTTTGAAAAAAAAGTTGCTCATAAGTTTTTTTCAACCGGGTAGATAAGAAGGATAAAGTGCAACGGAACTATTAACCTTGTAACCCCACCCCCTCCCTCCTACCCCCATCTCCACCCCAATTCCCTATATTTTTTACTTTCCTTAGGTTTTCAATTAAGGTTATGTTGTGTTCTACAAAGAAGCCCTTTATTTGAGCAACAGTTATTGCCACAGAAAGCTGGACAAAACAAAACAACAGGATTAAGGAATTCTCGTTCAGTACGCGAAAGTGGAACGGATTCCGATTTTTAAAATAGCCAACCTCACGTTATTTTAAAGAAGACAGTAAAAAATGTGTCCGACAAACAGATCATCGGAAAGCGAAAACAATAGAAATTTTAATAATGTGTAATTATTGTTCCTATTGTTTTTGCTTTTCGGTGACCTATTTGCTGGACACATTTTTTTAGTGTCTTTTATGTATATTATACTTGATAGTTCTAATTAAGTATATAGAGCTTTTTGCTTTTCATTCTACCTCAAGAAAAAAAGGGGAAATGTGGAGAGAAAGAATCATACTGATAACCAGATCGAGATTTGAGAGAAAGGTACAGAGAGAGAGAAGAGAGAGAGAATAGCGAGATATATTTTAAAGAGATAGAGGAATGCAATACCGAAATAGAGAGAGGGAAGGTATAAAAGGGATAGGCACAGAGAAAGAGAGTGAGGGAGATATATTAAATAAAGAGAAAGAAAGACAGTAAAGAGAGACAGAGATAAATTGCAGACCAAGTAAACTTCCTTTTTTATTTTGGAAACCTCTATCCCACAATAGTGTACTTAATCCTATTCACCTAAATAACTTCATGTGGGGATTTGAACGTTCTTTCCTTCAGTTCTATACTTATGCACTGTACTACCTTCCCTTGTGTAGATATCTGAAGAAGCGTTGATTTGACCGTTCAATTCTATACTTTTGCACTCTGCTAAATTGGTTACTGTGGGTGTGTGAAGCTTTGGAATGATTTGTGTTACCTCACAATCCTATACTTCAGTCCATTAGATTAATTGAAGCATCTTTGATTTGAAGCTTTTGCTATTGAACTCCCGGTTGGAAGGTCGCTGGTTCGAATCCAACGATCAGGAAATATTTCGACTAATCAAGCAGCAGAAACAACTGAGAGTTAGATCTTTACCAGTTGAGGCAGACAGAAACTTAATTTAATATTAGAAATCGAGAGAGTTTCTGTGCATATGCCACATTTTTTGTCTCGTCCAACAAGTCATCCTCATTCCAAGCCCCTTTTTTATATGACCATTGTCTTTTTTAGAACCAATATTATGAATGTTTTCATTTTTTTCTAGCGAAATGAAGACAGTAAAACTGACCCATTTAAAGAGTATTAATATGCACTGGTTAAATGCCTCTTTACGATTGAAAGGCGCATATAATTTAATATACAATAATCTGTTTTGATGTCGCTACAGCCTTTTTTTTAAACAGCTGTGTGGGTGTCTTTTTTATTTGCTTGTTATGTGAAACATATCCACGAAGTTATTTTACTTTCATAAAAGTTGCGAAAATTTACTTAAAACTGTAAAAATTGCAAAAATTGCAAAGTCAGCAAAAGCTGCAAAAAGTTGTGATTTGGTCAAAAGTTACAAAAAAAGTTACAAGATTTAGAAATAATACTTTTTCCTTCTTTTTTTTTTAAAGTCTCCCGTACGTTTACCAAAAACGCAAATAGAACCATTCAAATGTCATATCGCTAAAACAAAACAGCAAAAACCCTTCATTCAATATTGAAACAAACACAAAAAATCCTGCAATTGTGCAATAAAATGAACTTTATCTAATTTCAAAACAACAGTGAATCAAAATGCATTAATTTATTGTTGTGAGCTGTTTTTACACCACATATACCAAACAACGTATTGTAATTTATTTCAATACAACCAATGTGCAAGGCGTTTATCTCTATTATAACAAATTAGGTGATCATTGATGTGATATTTATTCATTGTACAAACAATGAAAGGCTGATAAAAGTGTGAAGTGAGTTGGAATATAAATATCTATGAAATGGTATGAGATAGACAGACAATGCAAAATTGATATGTACGAATTATTCAATAGATAGCAAATACAAAAGTAATTATTTCTTCGGTGGACTTAAGCTATAGCCGAATGAATGAAACTGAGTATGTAAGAATGGCATGTAATCACTGAATATACAAGATAAATGACAAGACTGTAGGTATTGCATGGAATTCATAATCACATTTCCAGAGTTAAGAAAAAAAGTAATCGAAAAAAGCCAAGTTATTTTCTAATTCTCTCCATTTACTTAGAACATACCATGATCTAGAAGCACAAACAAAACAATAGCAATTTCTTTTGCATATGAGCACATTTGATTGGTGTACAACTGCTATACAATAATCTGTTTTATTAATTTGCGCAGATTAAAAAAAAAAAAAAAGAACAAGAAGGAAGTCTATCCTTCCTTTAAACGACTCTTCGCATTGAAGGTAATGCAAAATTGTTGTTTTTTTGGTTATGTTCGGAAAAAATGGTTATATAAAGAGGAATTGTTCTTTTGTTTTTTTTAATCTACGCAAATTAATGCAAGAAGACGCATTTGTTATCTTTGCGGCCTTTAAAACTTTAAGTCAAATTATTTCATTGGCAAAGGTAAAGAACAATAAGTATAACACAAGTCATGATTAATTAACTCCTACTACATGGAATTTGCTTTCATGCTTCGATATAATTATAGTAGAAATTAGATTTTCTCCAAAGCATTTTAAAAACATTTAACTAAAAAGCACGGTATAAATAGAATCTATCCCTCCATGGTGAAAACTGTTAAACGTGAGTCTTGAGAAACGTCGCCGTAAAAACCTGTTATAATACCAGACGCACAACTAAAGAGAGAGCTAGCTTCGCTTTCTCTTATCAATGAAGAAGTGTGTTTTATGGAAAAAAAATAACACCTAGATAACCTAGTATGAATGGTAGGGTCAGTGTTAGTATAATGTGACTGGCTGAGACAAAAGTGGAGGCCTACCCCCCACCTGTCGTAAAAATTGTCAGACGTGTGTCTTGGGGCACGCCCAGAATTAATCTATATAGTGCTGACCAACTCAAATCAATTCAATGGATGACAAAATCAACATTTTATTCATTGAATGATCTCTTGAAGCATATAACACTTTTTGCTGAGATAAACATCTATAAAAAAAAAACAATCGAAGTTGTCGGGAGATGTCTTTCTATGGTACTCACATTTCTACAGCCTTAGCGCCAGCTAATATTCATCAAATGAAAGATAAAAAAAAACCACAATGAAAAGAAAAACAAAACAACAAAAATAAAACCCAGACATACAAAAAATTATTAATTATATCCAGCCCCGGCAGCAAAGATTAATATAAAGAAAGATATGGATCGTAGATATTTTAAGACAGGTGAATAGCGATAATAAGTAAGAGCGAGTGAGTGAGTTAGCTTCTCAAAATACAAACTCTGTAGCAAGGTTATATTGTGGATGGGTCCCAAGTTATTTTTACGTGTGACTACACATAGAGTGTGCGGAGATACCACGACTCGTGCCTCAGCTGGTCACATTGAACTGATACCGACCCAACCAGTAGAGGACGAAATCAGAAAATGGACATTTTGCCGGTTTGTGGTTTTCGAAAATGGGACTCCCGATTTGCGTCAGTTTAGTTTGCGAGACAAAACATTCAGGATGATTAGATACGATATTTTCCAAACACTCAATGGCTCCGTAAATCTAGGATAAAGCTATAATTTGATGCCGGTGCAAATTCCCTTATCTATCATCTTTATGTTCACCATCAGCCTGTTATCGGAACGTCTGCTTTCTTAAAAAGTCGGAGAGTGCTTTGCGTAGAATTGGGAAACTTTCGAATAGAAAACCAGAACTCTACCACTTAACTCAGCTCCTCCCACATAAGGGGCCAATTTCAAAGTCATATGACTGAGTTCAGTCGGCCGTCGAAGCGAAATCAATACAGGCGATAATAGGTTGGAGTTCCAGACCATTACTTCTCCGCGAAGCAGGGAAACAATTTGCACTTATCGATATTATTAATTTTCCATTGTTAAATGATCATCAACGAACACCCAGTTTTTGCTGGTAATTTAAAGGCATTTACAGGAAGAGGTCTAGATCTATAATTTAATG
>RQTK01000195.1:299564-310059 GCA_003991915.1 Elysia chlorotica
GAAGTTGTTTCACAAACTAATGACGATTTTTTTTCTGTGTTCCAATTGTTCATGTCACACTGTAGACTTTTCATAAATATAAAAAAAAGAATGTTAAGTGTTTGTTTAGATGACGTAATTGCGGAAAGTAATGTTGGTTTTTTTTCACATTGCATGAATTGGTGTAAAAAACAAAACAAGAACAAAACATTAAAAAGAAAAAAAAGACAAAAAAGCCCACAACTTATTCATATTATTACATGTGAAATTAATGTGCCAAATCATTTTAAGACATTGCCACAGGGGAACACCAAATGGACGGAGTTTGATTCTAGAAATATTTTTCATGCATGATTACAGTATCATAATTTTGTCTGCTGAAAATAAAATTAATTTGGAGAGTTAAAAAGCACTTATAGACAAGCCTACCTTTGATTCCTATAGGTGGAATGGGGTAAGAAGAGATACATTAACCTTACTAATTGAAATCGCCACAACTACCGCATTTAAAATTACTTAATACAATTAACCTGAGAGGTCAGATGGTCCTAGTTATGAGGGCTTAGCTACCATATGCTAAGCGTCGCAACTACTACTACTACTACTACTACTACTACTACTACTACTACTGCTACTACTACTACTACTACTACTACTACTACTACTACTACTACTACTACTACTACTACTACTACTACTACTACTACTACTACTACTACTACTACTACTACTACTACTACTACTACTACTACTACTACTACTACTACTACTGCTATTACTACTGCTACTTCTACTACTACTAATTTTTTTACTATAATTTTTATAGAAGATTATTTGAATGCCATAATAGGGCTCGATGTTTTGTTCCAAGGCACAATGGGAAAAATTCATGTGTTGGTAAGTAGATGTACGGTAAACAGAAATTAAAACAGAATACAATGATAGCTCAAATAAAAGTCTAAAAATCTCAATAGGGGTGGAAAATATGACAACCCTCGGCTTCTTGAACAAGACATTATTTTATAGGCATGTCAATTTGAAGAACGCTTGAATACTAATAAATGAGCTTTTCTTTAAGGTTGTTTGCCTTTTTAAACAATTATGTGTTTTGTAGTGCGATGCAAAACAATAAAGTCATTAAAAGCACTAGGGATCGTAAGTACAATGTTCTGGTAACTATTATTAAAACGAGTTGTAAACTTACCACGACGTTGCTTTTACCACCCTACATCATTTTTTGACGCGCAAATGGAAACATTTAATCATATTATTTAGAGGAGGATCCTGATTTTTGATGCCTACCAAAACAATTTAGTAGTAATTAGGTTTATGCTCTAACATACTTTAAATCGTTATAATATAGGACATTATACACCTAAGCTGACCAATGTTTCAATGGTGGTGATTTAGACTTGATAATGTATGTCATAAATTAGATCCATATGCAAGGCGAGTCTACGGAGAAGTAAGGAGAGCTGCTTGGTGAAAGTTTCAGCTTTTCACAATAAAACAAACAAAAGCTAAATAATAAAAGTCGAGAATGATGTCCATACCAATGAATTTCTACCAACAAGTACATCAATGGAATTGATATAGAGGTTATAGTATTAGTATTGAAATAAAAAAAAGGATTTAAAATGCTGAAAAATATAGGTGGAAAGAAAAGCCCATCACAAACATTGTCGATGACTATTAACATTTGCAATAAAACATACACCAATAAAAATGTAAGACAAATTCATCTTAAATCAAACTTTGTAAAATACAATTAATGTGAATGAAATTTATTAAATTAAGGGACAAGACAAAGTGAGTTTGGACTTGACAAAACTGTGATAAATAGCTCTTGGATATATTCTTATAAGTTTTCTACATCAGTGATATTATATAATTATTAGGGGTATTTCCGATATTTTTTTCTTACAAAATTAACATAAAGTGAACGCACGCAGTGAATTTAAATTCAAAAGTTATGACTTAAATGCAGCGATAAAACCGATTGATAAAAACCACATAACATAATTCTGACAACAAAAAATTTCGTAGATATGATGCATTGTGAAACAAATCAGTAAAGTTCTTATCACTACAAGTGTGGTGGGCGAAATCTCTGGATCGCCAACATAATTAACTTCACCTCAATAGATGGCAAAGTTACCGAATGAACAAAAACATGCTATGTTATTAAGCATCTTTGCAACGCTCTTCAGACATTATTGTTTCGAAATAACAATAACCAAATCTCCGCTCATTCATAAATTGGTTAAAAAGTATCCAAAAGAACCAACAACAACAGTGCGCCCACAGAAAGAACAGTTTACATCACAGAATAATGCAGTTCGCAGAAGCACAAAAAGCCCTTCGGAAGTGTACAAAGAGCATCAAGCTGTGCAAAATGAGGGCGCGTTTCCGGAGGTTTAAGTATTGTAATTTGGTGGAACAGGAACTTTTTAGTATGGTTTGGGGAAACTATCAACCGCGAACGCGTTCTAAACTTGTTGTCCTGTAAAGGGAGCGATTTTTTGTGTCTTGAACGTGTTATTTTTTGGATAGCTTTAATATCGTGTTTTTTCATCTGTTTCTAAATTGTATAATCTGTGGTTTACATCGTTGCGGTGTAGGCTGATTGTATGGGCTGGAAAATACTCTATGAAAACAATCCTGCGCCATCGATGCGAGAAATGAAAAGAAATAAACTACGTTCACTCTTGGTATACGCAAATCTTTTCGTTTCATCCAATTCTATGACATTGGCTCCTATTTTTGGAAGCCTCGAATTCACCACACAATCACGTCGCACTGAGAAAATGTGTGCTTCCGTCCTGGTTTACAACTGGAAATAATTATGGATGTAGCCTACGACAACGTTTTTGTTTAAGAATATTAAACTAAATTTTTTTCTTTCTCTAAAAAAAAAAAAGAAATAATTGATAGTTATGTTATTATATTACATTTGATAGAATATTGAGGGATACTTTTTGCTAAAATTTACTAAGCTTATCATAAAAGCAATCTCCTCAATGCAACTAATTTGACCAATCTGTTTAGACTTAACAGGAGATGGAAAAAGTCGCATCATTGACAGACAAAAGTGTAGATCTATGTTTGAACAAACATTGCCGAAGAGAGAATTAATCGTTGGAAAAAAAACAGGAGAAAGAAATTGACCCGGATAGAAACTATTAAGAAAAAAAACCCAACCGTTTAACGGCAACAAAATGAATATTACTTTTGCAGCAAAATGGATTTTTTTGTTCAAATTGTTTGTATATGATTTATAAAATTTCAATTAGAAATGGGATTTCGCAAAAGGTCATCTTTGTAATAAAACATGAGAATGTTCAGTACGAAGCAACGTCATTGTGTTATGTTGTATTAGAAATTAGATCTAAATAATGTTTCTGTTTGCGCACTTTATGATCTCTTTTTTTATGACGCACATTATTATTTTCTAGCATTTCTCAATCGTCTTTCTTGATGGGCGAACTTGAACAAACATTTAAACGATAGTTCATGTCTTCTAACTACGACACATAGACACTGTGAAACTGTATGCTATGAAGAGAGTTGTTTTTAATAATTGAATAATGCAACATTTTACAAGACATAGCTGAAAAGCAACCAAAGCTCTTAGTCTTTTCAAAACTTCTTTCATCACTCGTACATCCATGATCTGAACTGCGACTATAGTTTAGTCGCCTCTCATTTCACCCCCCCCCACCCCGCCAAAAAAAAAAAAAAATTAACCATATTTAAAAAAATAAGACGGGCATTAAATAAACAAAGTGTCATCAAGTCTTTCTGTGTAATGAAAAATAACAAAACTTGGTTGCTGATTGAAGAGAAAGTGATAAACCAATCATCCCAAAAAACATTTTCCATGGTGAAAGTGAAACCAAAAGTACATAAAGTACTTTAATATTGTGACGTCGTGTGGACATGTTGGGAGTTATTTCCTCTTGAAAATGGGACTTTTCTTTTAGGTCAAACAAGGTGAGTGCTTCTAAAGCGCCAGTGACAAAATATATTTATGGTAACGAAAATGGCGGACTTTTGAATCTTCTTTGCACAGAGGTGACAAATTGCTACACATCAATTCAGGGTTGCCAGCGCTAGTGATTCTTAATACACATGTAGATCTAGTGATTTTTGCCAAATATATTGGTCTAGCGAGTGACTTTAGTAAAAAAGCCTAAATTTAGTGATTTTTTCAAATACATTTTAAATTTTTTTTTCAATATTTTTCTCGATATTTATCCCCTCAATATCTGAAACATGCTCTACATGTTGAATATTTCAAAACGTTGCATATATAGCCTATTAACGAAACTGAAAAGTCGGTAGATAGTAACATTACCTGACACTGCATGGCAACGGCACATTGTCAAGCGTGTGATAACAAACGGGAGAAATGCTCAGATAGCCAGAGAGGAGAGGACAAAACGAGTTCACAGATTGACGCCAGGAAATATGCATAGATCATTTAATTATTAAATACTTTGGCCTCAAAATATTTTAAACAAAAGTGACGAATTTTCATAGTAGGTCAAACTTTTTTTAATGAGGCTTGTGATTTTCGAAGCAAAATAGTGAATTTTGGCCTGTAATCTAAGTCTTTTGAAAAATCATACCCGGCAACCATGTGATTTTACCTCTATGACCTAGTTGGTGGTTTTGAAAACAAAGATGGTTGTGGTTTTTTTTCTTGGTGCGCAAGCCATAAGAATAAACCTGAGTGTCTGAAGCCGTTAGCTGATCATCAAATATCAAACCTAGTACTATCCTTATCTGTTGTAACACTTGTAAGACTCACGAAGGAACCAACAGTTAAAAAATAATAATGATATTCCTTCCCAAGCGTATCTTTCTACATTCATACGCCACTATAAATTGTTTTCTATGAAACATAGAGTCACTTTAATAAACATAATTATTGAGTTGCATGTGACACTTCATAAATACAAATACTATTTAACAATGCATATTAATAATGTTATCATTTTCCACAAACTAGTATTTCTTCTCAGTCATTATCTTTCTAAGCTCATAACAAATATCCCAATTCATAATTTTCCTTAAATACTAATAGCATATTATTTAACTACATGTGACACAACATAATTAATAATATTATTTTAAAACGATGATGGTATCATTTGTCACAAAGCACTATTACATATCTACATTCATTTAAAAAAATCATAATTCACAGTTTCACCAAGAATCTAAAGTCACTTTCAACGACATTTTATTAGACTGCATATTGCACAACGAAACCAACAATAATATTGAACAATGTTGATTGTACAATTCGTTAGCAAAATAATATTACATGTAAAGCTGCACACCCCATAACTTAATGTGCCATACTCTCTAGTTTTCTCACAAATCTAGAGTCACTTTAGAAAACAGATTAAATTACATGTAGCGGCACTACACTAAACCAATAATATTTAACAATGATCATGGTATGATCTGTCACGAAATAGAAGTCTGTGTCAAGCGTTATATCTATATTCATAAGTCATAATATAATATTATCTGTGAATGCAGAGTCACTTTAAACAAGAGATTAAATTGCACGTGAAACAACAAAAATTACCAATAATATATACTGACGATAATGATGGAATCCTTTGTGACAGTCCACACACAGACTCTTGTAATAGATCAATTCCGTCTTCAAAATTAAAATGCTTATGTCGCCATGAATATTATTTTAATAACAGCTCTTGTAAATCTTTTCCGAAGGCGTTCTTAGTCATTTTCTTGCACTGTGGAAATTTCAGTCTTAACATTCCTTAGTTTGCCCTCCTTTAGTCTGTTTTCCCCTCCCCAAATCTCCCAACGTTTGTTCCCACATTAAAACACTAAAGATCTTCTAAACCTACTCTTTACGGGTCTTTCCCGTCGTTTTATTTCAGTAATAAATGTGTGTCTTCACATTGTTCGATTTTCTTCGTCTAGTATGTTTCCTGTTCCCGCCTTTCCCAGCATGTTATTCAATCAAAAAGCTTCATGCATGTATATGTATTCCACATCTATTCTTTATTAGACTTATTGATTGTTTTCGTCGACTGGGGAAATTCCTGTCTCCAAATTCTCCGATTTCTCGCCCCCAATGTGTTATCTCTGAGTCCCTATTTGAAGCGTCTAGCTTTATATATTTTTTCAAGGTGATTCTTGGTAATTTCTTTCCCCATTATTTCTGTCTTCATGAAATCTTATAAACCTTCTAAATCTATTTTTTTTCACGGGATTTTCTAGCCGTTTTCTTTGACAGAATAAACATTGTGTCTCGAATTCTCAGGATCGCCTTTCTTCAGTTTTCTGTTTTCCTTGTTTCCAAAACATTCGCGTCGCCGTGAAAATGTAAACACTGCCTAGTTTGAAAGGGACTTCTTGAAACAATTATGTTTAGCATGATGATATACTAATTATTTTTCGAACTCCACAGAGTACCTCTTACAATTCACACGTACGTCAGATCTTCAATATTTACTCACTCACGTCGCCATATTGTCATTAAGGTCTTGTAAATCTAAATCTAAATATAATTTTCAAGCGGCTTCTTGATCGTTTTCTTGGTCTGGAGAAATTTCCGTCTCCGCATTCTCTGGGTTGCCTTCTTCTGTCTCCCCCCTCTCCTCAGCGTTCGCCCCACCCGAGGTCGCAATACTGATGGTCTGTACGGGCGTCATGGCAACAAAAGCCACAGGCATGTCCAAGTGGGATATCTCACTAACACCCTCATCAGCAGATGGATCAAGATTTAGGGCATGTACCGCGTTCTTTTTCCCGCCGACTTTCTTCTTCTTCGCTCCGCCGCTGTTCTCCGAAGACTTCTTCGTGTTCCCGCCTTTTCCCTTTCCGCTGGTGCTCGTGGCTCCCGAAGTGGCTCCGGACTTTCCCGACTTCTTCTTTCGCGGCTTTCCGGAGGAAGCGCCCTCCGTTTCGTCAACGTCGGATTCTTCCGAGTCTACGTCGTCTTTCTTCGGTTTGTCTTCGTCGAGCAGCTTTCCGCGTAGTCCCTCGCAAGGCAGCATGGAGTATAGAGCCGTCCGCATCTGAGCGTTGGACGCTATGTAGATCACAGGATCGAAGAGGCCTAAAGACAGGGAGTGAGGGAAGGAGGGAGGGAAAGAGGGAGGGAAGGAGTGAGGGAAAGAGGGAGAGAAGATTAGATAAGATACGATATTCGCTTCATTGAAGATGCCTTTCCTTATTCCTTGGGTAAGAAGTAAAAGAAAAGTTAAAATGTATTGTGTAACACAGGTCCATTGAAGTATTTAAAAGAAAAAAAGGTCTGATCAATATTATTATTGTGTAAAAAGTAGGAAAGCTATAGTAAAAGAAAAGTTAAAATATGTCAGATTGTTACATTGTTTTAGTTAAAAAAAGAAAAAAAGAAAGGATATTCAATAGATAAATATTAATAATAGAGTACACAAGGTAAACGAAAATTAAAAATCAAAGCGTGTTACATAGTGGTAATTGAAGAAAAAAAATTCCCCCCAAATTAAAAGAAAATTAAAATTGAAGTTTACATTGTGGCCATTAAAAACCAACAAAAAACAACCAAGGAAAGGTTATGATTATTATTTTTTTTAAATACAAGGCGTAAGAATTTGGTCAGTGGGCAAAAGTGACTTAAAAACGAAAAGAAAATAGGAAGTAAATCATGTAAAAATAAATCAAAATTACTAAAAACCAAACAGTTGTTTTTCGAAGAGATTATTAATATTCATAACATTTTAGTTAACATTCTTTATCTTGTACAAGTTATAATAATTATTATGGATACGGATGCATAGATAATAACAAATAGTAAATTGAACAGAGAAAAGTAATGTGCTGAAGAAGTTGGTTCTTTGGTGGTTTTTTTTTAACGTCAAACGTCAGCAGCTAGGCTGTATCGGGACGGGTCCACTGATTCCGTCTGATACTTGTGCATGCTGACAAACAGAGACAGAGCGGGGATGCAAGGACTTCAGTTTCAGCCAGTTTCTTTTTACACTGCCAGGGTTAGACAGCTCAGTAAGAGGGCGAAATCGTGCTGGAAACAAGTTTCATGCAAAGCATAGGAGACAAAAAAGTGCAATAAAGAGAGGGCAAACCAGCGCAGTTTCGCCTCAACATGGGGGACGATGAATACGTTAGATACAATACTGCTTTCGCTGGAAATAGTATTTGAGAAAAGTTATATTCATGCAAAGCTAAGGAGGCAGCAAATTCAACAGAGAAAGAGAGAGATAGAGAGAGAGAGCGAGAGAGAGAGAGAGAAAGAGATAGATAGATAGAGAGGGAGAGAGAGAGAGAGAGAGAGAGAGAGAGAGAGAGATAGATAGATAGAGAGGGAGAGAGAGAGAGAGAGAGAGAGAGAGAGAGAGAGATAGATAGATAGAGAGGGAGAGAGAGAGAGAGAGAGAGAGAGAGAGAGAGAGATAGATAGATAGAGATTTCCGCTCCGATGGTTACAAAAAATCCAGCTCTGCGCAATATTTGACAAGCGTTAGGAAGCCAGGTTGGTTTGTATATATTAAATATTGTTACAGTGTTGTGTCAAAACATAGCTTTGCAGTATACAAAATGAGCCTGCAAAGTTGAAAAAACAAACAACCCCCTAAAAATTAATAGAAAAAAAAATCCCTCCCATCCCCGCAAAGAAAAAGCATGAAAAACAAAACAAAACAACAACAGCAACAACAACAACAACAACAACAACAACAACAACAACAACAACAACAACAAAAACAACAACACAGGAACACACACACACACACACACTCACGAGCATTCGGACAACAACAAACAAATAAAAATAAAAACAAAAGTGAACCACGATATGATGTACACAGAAAACAAGATATTTACATATAGCAACGTAACTAGTCTTTACAATCTTGAATCTTGTAGTCACAACAAATAGTTTTGGTCCGGGCAATACAAGAGTACCGGTCTAGTCATGAGGTTAGGTTGAGCTGAGTTGGTTGGTTAACTTCAAAGGACATCACTATATAGACTACAGTGAGGACGGGCCCCAAGGCTGATATCGAACAATATTATTCCCGTCTCAGTCAGTCACATTATACTGACACCGATCCAACCAGTAGAGGGTGAAATTTGACAACTACATGTTTGGCAGATCGTAGGTTTTGAACTGCAGATCTCTATACAATTTGAGCCTGTGCGCCCCCCCCCCCTTTTCCCTAATAATGAGGTAAAGCAGATGATTAATTTGAAAGTTGATACTGTTTTTCTACACCAGGCGGAAGATCACGTTCAACAGGAAACAAACTGTGGAAACATGATAAACGAACAGAAGAAATAATTAATACTATACGGGCTTACCAAGTTTCGGTTTTTAGACGATAGAAATTATAACTGATTGGTTGTTTGTTAGGGTGGTTGGTTGGTCTCTTAATGACCACCTACTGTGCTTGGTGGATCCTAAGACTAACCTATTGCACTTTTACCTGCTGCCACACGGAGACAGGTGGAGAATAGGCATACTAAAGCTCTTGTCTCAGCCAGTTCCAGGTGGCGCGGTGTCCTTGGAGTAGAACATCAGCTTCTGATGCAAAAGATTCGAGGTTCGAGCCCTGACGATTTTGCTCCCTACTGGTTGGATTGGTGTCAGTTTAATGTGATTGGCTGAGAATGGAGCCATGGTATACCCGCCCTGTTCGTGTGTGAAAGCACATAAAACTGTCAGACGCCAGTCTTGGGGCTCGTCAACAATATATCCTTTATAGTGCTGATGTTGCACGTTAAACCAACTCAACTACAACTTCAACTTCAAGTCTCAGTCCTTATACTGACAGCTACTACATAACAAATAGGTGACGAAATGCGACAAATGGAGTTGCTCGATAGTGGGTTTCCAACCGAGGACATAATTATTGACTGTAAGGTTAATGCTCTATCACTTGCGCTAGTTCGCTCCGTTTTTATCACGACAGACAACTTGCTTCTTAAAAATGAGAAAGTCTTACTTGCTATGTGTTCGCCACTGAGTCCGTCACCCTGCCTGCAGTTTGTCTTTTTTTGTCTTTTACGCTGTTTTCATCTTTGTCTGTATATAGATCTAAATTATGTCTGTGTCATTGCTCTCCTCTATGTCTTTATATCAGTCTATCTATTAATTTTTTGTCTTTTTCGTTGTCACTGCCTTTAATTTTAATACATCTCTATACAGTCTATATTGTTCTGCTATCTTCTCTTATGTCTGTCTGCCTGTAGTGTCTATCTTTCCTGTTTTTGCCGTGGTCATCATCTATATAATTTTATTATAAACTATGCATGTCAGTCTATTTTCTGTTTTTTGTCGTATTCTACATTATGTTTGCTGTGTATCTGTCCTGTTTTTGTCACTGTCTTCAATTATGTCTGTGTGTCTGTCGATTTTGGTCTTGATAATGTTTTTCACTCAATTTTTACTTTGTTTTCTCTTGCGTTCACTACCATGATATCTCTATCGGATGTCTATATGATTGTCACTACGCCTTTCTCTCCC
>RQTK01000195.1:316652-324152 GCA_003991915.1 Elysia chlorotica
TAATAATAATAATAATAATAATAATAATAATAATAATAATAATAATAATAATAATAATAATAATAATAATAACAATAATAATAATAACAATAATAATAATAATTAAAAAAACCCAACAACAATGACAGTAATAACAATGATAATAATACAAGGAATATTTATCATGATATTAACACAAGAACTACAATAGTATAGCCTTGTACAGTCAAATTTACAAGTTTGATATTTTACGAGTACTACCGTTTTTTTTTAATATAATGGACATTTTATAATCCAATTGTGTTCTTTCCAGAGATTGTTTGTGTTTACAGTATTTTCTTGGCATTCTCTGTGTTGTGAGAGTAAGGCGGATAATGGATATATTTTTTAAATTCGTTATCAGTTTCATTTCAATTGTAAGCTATTTATTATATGAATAAAACCAAGTTTGTTTGTTTATTTATGGACGACATGAACTATTCTGCAGGTTCAAATTAGCCTATGAAGCAAGAAGAGTAAGTAATGCTACTCGCTTGCAGCTTGTTTAGGGTTTGTAATTACAACGTCGCTTACAACCCGTCGTACGGATAAATATTCTTATTATCTGACGACGAGTCTTTAGCCAATCATAATGTTGTACTAAAGACTTAATGAGGTAGAACATACAGCGTCGTTGTAGCTTTCAGCTCGTCGTAAGTCGCCCTATTCGTATACTATTCTTACGACGAGTTGACAACAACCACGACTTTGTAGTTACCACCATTTGGGCCGTAAGTACAAGGCATCTAAAAATATTCCCATGAAGTACATTCATTATTAATCATTTTCATTTAAATCCACCTTCCAACCAAACATATCTAGATCTAAGTCGGCCTAATATAATATCTCGAACAGTCATGTTTACACTGACGCTGAACAAATCATTACATGTATGGGAAGAGAATTAAAAAAGAAATATAATAAATTGTGTCCAAATCATGGCTTTGAAACAGTTTCTTCCAGCGTATATCCAATGCTCTACCAATTAGTCCAAATGGCGTTTAAACTACAAAGTTAGAGAAGGGGAATAGAATCATTTTATGCAATTATTGTAATTGGTAATAGTCAATTTTCCCGACGTGGCTTCACATCCGTTTCTAACAAATGATACCCAATGCTCTACCACTAACACCAAATCGATTCACTTCTGACGCAAAGGTGCGTGGTTCGAGTCTTGGCGATTTCGCTCCCTACTGTTTGGGTCAGGGTCACTTTAATGTGACCGGCTGAGACAGGAGTCATGGTATCCCTACCCTGTCTCGTATGCGGCAGCACATAAAATTGTCAGACGTCCGTCTTGGGGCCCGTCCCCAATATAGCCTATATAGAGCTGATGTTTGACTTAAATCCAACTCAATTTAACTCAAAAGGCCTCCTTGACGACTGATTAAACTACCAAAGTTACACGCCTCAAAATCATTCCTAGCACGACTAGAATCAGTCGTAGCAACCTAGATCTAGTAGAAATTCACTCCCATATTACAGGCTTCGCGACCCAAGAGACGAAAACGGATGACATAATATTGCCCATTAGGCGTGGAGTCTTCTGTGCGCTCATTGGTTCCGTTTCTAACAACTGATACCGATTGCTCTAACAATTACACCAAATTGATTGGCTTCCAACGCAAAAGGTCCCCGGTTCGAGCCCTGACGATTTTGCTTTTAACTGGTTGGGTCGGTGTCAATTTAATGTGCCCAACTGAGACAGAAGTCATGGTATCCCCACCCTGTATAGTTTGTGGCAGCACATAACATTGTCAGACGTTAGTCTTCGCGCCCGTCCCCAAAATAGCCTACATTAAGCTAATTTTGGACAATTTAACTCTACAGGCCTCCTTGATGACTGATTATACTACCAAAAATTAATTATAGGCCTCAAAATCATTCCTGGCACGACTAGACTCAATCGTAGCAACCTAGATCTAGTAGAAATTTACTCCCATATTACAGGCTTTACTATCCAAATGATAAAAGCGAATGACTAAATCTTGCCCATTAGGCATGGAGTTTTCTGCGCGCTCATTGGCTCCGTTTCTAACAATCCAATGCTCTACCATTAACACCAAATTGATTGGCTTCCAACGCAAAAGGTCCCTGGCAATTTCGCTCCCTATGTTTGGGTCAGTATCAGTTTAATGTCACCGGCTGGGACATGGCATCCCCGCCCTGTCTAGTGTGTGGCAGCATATAAAATCCTCAGACGTCAGTCTGGGGACCCGTCACCAATATAGCCTATATCGAGCTTGTGTTATACGTTAAAACCAACTCAATTTAACTCAACAGGCCTACTTGATGACTGATTAAACTACCAAATAATAGGCCTCAAAATCATTCCTCGCACGACTCGACTCAGTCTTAGCAACCTAGATCTGGTAGAAATTCACTCCATAATTACAGGCTTTGAGACCCACAAGACGAAAACGGATTACATAATCTTGCCCATCAGTTTTCTGGACGCTCATTGGCTCCGTAAGTTTAGGATAAAGCTATAATAGGACACCGATGCATATCCCCCACTTATTGTCTTCGTTTTCGCTATTGGTTGGATATTGCAAGGCCCTTATTGGCATATCCAGTGGTTCTAGGCTGGAAATCTCTCCCAAGCATAAAATTGAAGCAATGAAATGCAGTCATAAAGTTACTCGCTTTAAGCGGGAGGCGGAAAGAACATAACAGTTGCGCGTGATAGCGTGAAAGTGAATTGCTTTTATCGAGGCGATATGGACGATGTCTGTGGTAGTAAAAAATCAGGGACTTGATACTAAACTGACGTAACGTTGTCATTGGTACGGTAACTTTGTCAGGGAACGTTTGGGGTACGTATAAAATTTGGGAACTGATAGTACAATGACGTGACTTTGTCATTGTTACGGTAACTTTGTCAGGGAACAGATGCTTCTCTAACATTGTCAGCGGTAGGGTGAGTCAAGAAACTAATACTAAACTGACATTACCAGTAGTGCGGTATGTCGGGGAAATAACACTACACTGACATTGACAGTAGACGATAAGTCAAGGAACTAATACTACACTGACATTATCAGTAGACGGTAAGTCAGTGAACTGATATAACAGTGATGTTTCTTGTGGTAGGCCTACGACAGATAAGTCAGAAAACAAACAAAAAAAGGAAATGCACGTTGTTTTTTATCAACGCGAAGGACTATTCTTTAAGAAGAAAGAATGATAAGAAGAAGAAGAAGAAGAAGAAGAAGAAGAAGAAGAAGAAGAAGAAGAAGAAGAAGAAGAAGAAGAAGAAGAAGAAGAAGAAGAAGAAGAAGAAGAAGAAGAAGAAGAAGAAGAAGAAGAAGAAGAAGAAGAAGAAGAAGAAGAAGAAGAAGAAGAAGAAGAAGAAGAAGAAGAAGAAGAAGAAGAAGAAGAAGAAGAAGAAGAAGAAGAAGAAGAAGAAGAAGAAGAAGAAGAAGAAGAAGAAGAAGAAGAAGAAGAAGAAGAAGCAGAATTTGTTATGCAATAATTTCTCCATTCCCATAGAGATTTCCAATCTTTCGATACAGTTCGATTGGTACTTCTCCAAGCGGCAAAATCATTGAATAACGTGTCGGCCTTGATGACACTGATTGAAAATCAATCGGTTTTGAATTTGCGGGTTTTCCTTTGGATTTACTTTTATCAGGCTTTCACTTCTTGCGATAACTTTTGATTAAAAAAAAACAAAATTAAGTTTGTATTTCAATCTCTGTCTTTCTGTCTCCCTGTCTCTGTCCCTTTCTCTCTCTCTCTCTGTCTCTGTCTCTGTCTCTGTCTCTGTCTCTGTGTCCATCTGTCTGTCTGCCTATCTCGGTCTCTGTATCTGTCTCTCAGTCTCTCTTTGTCTCTCTGTGTGTCTCTCTGTTTGTCTGTCTGTCTGTCTATCTCTCTCTGCCTCTGTCTCTGTCTCTCTCTCTCTCTCTCTCTCTGTCTCTCTCTGTCTCTCTGTCTATCTCTCTCTCTGTCTCTCTGTCTCTTTCTCACACACACACCCTTTCAAATCTCTACATTAACCACCCACCTTCTACTTTGGTTTGACATAAAATTTATGTTTTGGCCCAGGCCGTATAATTATGTTTGGTTTTTTTTTGGATTTAATTTAATTATACTGATAATTCGTTGTATACTTAGGAGTGTAGGTGTGTTTGTATTTATGTGTCATTACATTAAACATCTTTTCTTCAAATAATGATATGTGTGTGGTTGTGTGTATGTGTGTGTTTGTAGAAAACATAACCTATTCCGTATGTATCCATGTACCTTGTTTTGGGTCGATTGCAGATCGTATTGTATCTCAAAGAATAAATATATTTCATGATGTTAGTAATGAAGGAATGCCCCTTTAATATTTTAGATTCAAATCTAACACCCAAAGCATTGGAAGTAGGTTAGAACGGCAGTAAATTCACTTATAATTATTGTGAGACTAATAAGGCAGTCCAAAAACTATAGAGGCTTTAATGGTTATAGCTAAACCTAGGGAAAGGAGAGGATGAGATTAACTGAAGGAATAAGGTGAAAACAGATTAGAAGGGGCAGTTACAGACCTAGATCTACCTTGAGAATGTTGCTGTTATTGTTTTTGTTGTTGTATTTTCGGCTAATCGATCGTTAAGTCGACCATCGTTTAGTCATAATTTATTGTATCTAAAATAAACACTGACGATGGTAAAATTCACATCATGAGCACATTCAGTAAATCTATTAAATCTACTGGAGAGATTTTTTACGTCCTACGCTACCAGCGTTTGTTTGTTTTGTTGCTCATTGTCCAACGTCAGCACTATATAGGCTATATTGTTGACGGGCCCCAAGACTAAGGTCTGACAATTAAACGTGATGCCACACACAAGACTGGGCGCGTAGACTTGGACTCCTGTCTCAGGCTGTCACATTAGACTGACAACTATTCAACCACTAGGGGACGAAATCGCACAAATATAAATTTTTGACTGATCGTGGGATTAGAACCGCAAACCTTCCAGCCTGGAAACCAACGCGTGACTGCCTCCGATATAGAGATCAACGCTATACACCCCCACCCCCTCAAGGGTTAAAGCCTCGCATTTTGAGGTGTCAGCATAATTATTATTGTGCCTAGCAGCAAACCACCTGCCGCACTGTTCAACAGCCACAAAAGGAATTAGTACTGTGGGTAATAAGTACAACGTTGAAGTAAGCTCACGTCTCGTTTTAAGATATAGGGAATGAAATATACAAAGGCTTTCGACGAGTTGTAACCTACACGCGACGTTGTACTAACGACCCACAATGGAGAGTTATCTAAGAGTTAATGACACAATTGGAAGGCCCGTACTCGAATGTAGGTTCAAGGTATCTCACGTTAGCTTATTAGGCAAGAGGTTTATGTAATGCTAATTGATGCGGCTTATTCTAGTCCTTTGAACATGAAGAGGAGCTTTAAAAAAGACTGATTATAAAACCGTGAATAAAACGGAAGAAGGCAGTGAAGAAAATCGCGGACGGGTCCAAGACTAAGATCTGATAATTTTATGTAATACTACACAGAGAGACAGAGCGGGGGTACCAATACATGTATTCTTTATTAATCAGCTGCATTGGTAATGGGATTTCGCGAATAAGTCAAACCACAGAAATCTTCAGCACACAGAAACGTAATAGTGTTACCAGAGACTATAGATTTAGTGAAACGTTTCACTAAAATAGCTCACAGTGCTATTGCTATAAGGAGCCAGTGTGACGAGTGCTAATTCTACTTCTTTATTTACATTAGGCGGTTGACCAATCTTTAGACTGATACAGTTTTTACTATGCTTTAAAGAAGGAAGCAATCGAGGTTTTTTTGTCCCGGCCCACACACGCAAAATCCTCATTGTCAAACTCGCTGTAAGCCTTCTTATTCTTATATAATTATTTACAACGAGACGTAAGCTACGTCTTGTTTGTGCATTCTACCTCTAGTCTTCTAAAGACGTCCTGTCACTCTTGGTGAATTCACATCCCTATTAAATCGTGACGTAACCAAACATTCAGGCATTAAAGTGTCTCATTCTTAGACTTTTTTTTTCAAGTCTATACTGGAGCATGGCGATTTTGTGCTATCATAAATTATTATGACATATATACGTTTTTAATGTATAGTTTTTGATGTGTTGTTTCTGGCTAGCTGCATTCAGAAAACGTTTATTTTAATACATTTTGAATTCAGTGTAAAACTAAGTTTTTATACAGCAACATAAAACTTGGAAAATCTCTAAGTTTTTTCTTTGTTTTGTTCATTCATATGAATGTTTTTTTTCAATGAGTTCTGGATAAATAACTATCGCTTGGAAAAAAATGTAAAAAAGAAATAAATCAAAACAAAGATAAACAACTGCATTTCTTCACGTAAAAAAACACAACAAAAACAACAAAAAAAAAAACAACAACAAAAAAACAAAAAAAAAACAAAAACAAAAAAACAACAGGTTAAGAAATGCAGCAAAACATTTAGATGATGATGATGATGATGATGATGATGATGATGATGATGATGATGATGATGATGATGATGATGATGATGATAATGATGATGATGATGATGACGATGATGATGATGATGATATGATGATGATGATGATGATGATGATGATGATGATGATGATGATGATGATGATGATGATGATGATGATGATGATATGATGATGATGATAATGATGATAATGATGATAACGATGATGATCAAATATATTATAAATAGTTGGCATATAAAACGAAATATCATGAATGATAAGTGTATTATTACGAAAAGAAAAGAAAAAATAGCTACACATTTTTATTACTAAACGAAGCAATAATTTGATCAATAACACGATGAAAATAATAAATGATCAAAATAGAGGTAGAAGCGCGTACTCGCAACTGAAAACTAGTAAAAACTAATGCGATAAACTAGTAGAAGGCTCAACACGTTAAACCATCATTCTATTTTCGTCAAATATTAGAAAAAGAATATATTAGTAACTAAAAAAAGAGGGTCTAGTGAAGAACATTAATATTTTAATATCTATATATTAGGATTACATTAGTCGCCCACCCTTTCCTTTGTACTGCATGAACTAAATAACACCCACTAAAAATGAGGGGGGAAAAGCGCTTGGGATCATTTTATTTACGTATGGCATACCATTGATTAGGTTTAAAGCCTAGAAAAATCAAATAGACCTCATGAACACAAAAACCCTCCCCAAAAATCATTTTATGAGAGTTTTCACATAAATTATAATAATCACTGTGATTACCATTATGGGTAATCAATAAATACATCGAGATTGTGATAGTGATGGTGAATGCTAAATTCTATAACAAACAGTCGCATTTATTCAAGGTAGAAGCGCACCTTGTGTTTTGGTGGTGATGGGATGAACTAGAATAAAACCAGTATGAAAACTAACAAACTTAAACAATTAATAGATGTTCTCCGAGGCCCCCTAAAGTACAGACCAAGTCATTGAATTGGTTGTAGTGAACACA
>RQTK01000195.1:329152-330710 GCA_003991915.1 Elysia chlorotica
CACTCTCTTTCTTTATCTCTATCCCTCCCTGTCCTTCTCTCTCTCCTCTTCCCTCTATCTCTCTCTTTACCTCCCTCTCTCCGCTTTCTCGTTTTCTACTACGCTCTATTATAACCCCCCTCTCTCTTTTTGTACCATTCTCTATTATACCCTCCCTCACTCTCTTTTTAGTCCCCCCTCTATCTCTCTCTTTTTCCACCACGCTCTATAATACCCCCCTCACTCTCTTCCTTTCTTTTTATCTCACTTAAACTCGTTCTAAAAAAATAAGATACTCGTTCTGGCTCTGCATCCATACAGACGAGCAAACTCAGACAAAGCCCCATAACATTACTCACCACCAGTTCGCAACTGACCAGAGAAAAGTTAATGAGTACAGCCTTTACAGGCTGCATAGAAAGCCCTGGTCTAACCGAGTACACGACGCCACGTTACGCTAATTACAGGCCCTGTTTGCATGCAGTATTACAGTTGAGTTGCGTTGGTTGCTTAAAATATCCAACGTCAGCACTATAAAGACTATATTGTAGACGGGCCCCAATACTGTGATCAAATTCAAAATGAATAGATCAATATTATCCTTTTAAGGCAAAAATGTGTTCAATTCAGTCATTCTGTTATCTTGGCAAGCGTTGGTTCCATGATGAGCTTCTAGTTAATTTACGTGCTGACACATATGGATTTCGAGAGGGTTAGCAGGGTCACAGTATTCTAAAACCAACCCAACCAATAGGGAACGAAATCCGACAAACACATTTATCTTATCTTCAGATCGAACTAGGGACCTTCCGAGTAAAAGTCCAGCGCCCTAACACAAGTTGCATTTTTCCACTTTAATGTTCAATCTATTTTTCAATATTTCTATAAATGAAAAAAGGACAACAATATTTAGTAAGCAGAAAAAATCAACACAAACAAGAACATAGATAAAAAAATTAATTAATCCTAAATACATTTTGTACGAAGCCATAAAATATTGGATGGCGGGAAATGAAAATAAAAATAGTTAGCCTAGATTAGAAATCTAAATGTCATCTCTTAAATCATTGCCTACGTTTACTTTCATGAGTCAATAGGTGCACAGGGGTTAACGAAATTGTCATTATTTTATTTACTAAACTGAATAAGCTATGAAACAAAGGTGAAAATTTCTCAGTAAACAAGTTTTGTCCTCGATACTTTTTTCTTTACTGCAAGTGGATGACAGTTTTACCACATAAAAATGAGTACACGTTATTTTTGTCGATGTTATTGTTATCCTTGTTGTTGTAACATTAATTTTGTTGTTACCGTTGGTCTTGCAGCTGCTGCAGTTGTCGTTCTTTTTATTTTTGTTGTTATGGTTGTTTCTGATATTTTCGTTTTAGTTTTGATGCTGTTTATATTTTTGTTGAGGCTGTCGTTTTTATTTTGTTGGTATTGTTGCCCACCTTTCCTACCACACCTATCTAGTTGTACACTTGATTAACAAACGACGGAAACGATTTCATGTTTCTATCCCTTTTTTGTTTACTTTTTGTTGCTATTGCTGTTGTTGTTATTATTATTGTTGTCTTTG
>RQTK01000195.1:342848-352848 GCA_003991915.1 Elysia chlorotica
ATTATTATTATTATTATTATTATTATTATTATTATTATTATTATTATTATTATCAAATTATTATTATTATTATTATTATTATTATTATTATTATTATTATTATTATTATTATTATTATTATTATTATTATTATCAAATTATTATTATCAAATTATTTTTATAATTATTACCGTTATTACTATTATTACCTTCACCGTTATTACCATTATTATAGCCATTATTGTTATGCATAACATAAATACCCCCACCATTCTATTATTGTCCTCAGCAGTCTTACTGTCGCTATATGTCTCAGTTGATGTTTAGAGGGGATTTTTCGGGCCTCTTAGTAGTTTTTTAACCATGTTGGTTATCGTCGATGAGCTCCTTGGTTTGAGCACTTCTTCTGCTTTGAATTGGATGTTTTCTTTCGTGCATTGCCTCTTTAGTGTTTCTCTTGTTGGATCGTGGGCTGGACATGTTTCTATTATATGTTGTATCGTATATGGTGTGGTGCTACAGTATTCACATTTCCTGATAATCTTAAGGGTTGGGGCTCCAAGTCTGGCTCTATTGATTTTATTGTTTGTGGTATTGAAGTTGAGTATATTTTTACCTACCTGTGGAGCGATGGCGTGGAAGTACCTTCCTTTGGGGTTATTGGTCCACATGTCTTGCCACATTTTATTTTTGTACTGATTTATTATGGATTTTACTTCACTAGGGCCCAGTCCTGTTTTTCTTCGTGTCTTGGAGCTGAGACCTAATTTTGCCTGTTTGTCGGCTTTTTCGTTGCCTTCGATGTTACAGTGGGCTGGGATCCAGCAGATCTGGACTTGGGTTTGATTCTTTTCTTGGAGATCGTTTGCTCTAATGTTGATCGACTCTGTAAGGTCTTGCCTGGCGTTGGTTTTGTTTGGGTTTTTTATACTGATCGTTGCTGCCAGGGAGTCCGTTAGTATAACTATGTTTTCGCTTTCTATCTTCTTTTCTTGGATGGTCTTTATAGCTTCGTCAATGGCCGCTAATTCTGCTGCTGTAGTACTGTTATTGTCCGTTATTCTTTTGTTGATCTTTAGGTCCAAGTCTTTGCTGTAGACTCCTAAGCTAACAATGCTTCCTTTCTTGGACCCGTCGGTATAGATTTTTTTTATCTGCTCCTTAATTTAGTTTTATAAGGACTCCTGCCTCAGCTAGCCACACCGACGCAATCAGAAAGGTACGAAAAACAAATGCATAAAATAGTCTGGTTTTATCGAAACATGAACTTTTTCACAGAACTGAATGCTCTAACACATTCAATTGAGTTGAGTTGGTTTAACGTACAACATCAGCACTATATAGGATTTATTGTGGACGGACCCCAAGACTGAGGTCTGACAATTTTACGTGCTGCCATACACGAGACAAGGCGGGGATACCACGAATACTGTCTCGGCCGATCACATTAAACTGACACCGACCCAACCAGTGGGGAGCGAAATCGCCAGGGCTCGAACCGCAGACCTTTTGCGTCGGAAGCTGATGTTTTACCACAAAGCCACCACCCTCCCCTCGACCACATTCAACTACACGACTACGCTCTATCTCTCTTTTTTTCCTTGCTTAATTTGACTCTAAGATATTTATATCTGAATAAGACCCAACTAATTTGCCTCTAGGCTATTTATATCTAAACTAGAGTTACTAATTGCTTATCATTTCTCACCATTAGCCATTGCGGATAGAAAAAGCCATAAGTCTCGTTATATTGCGGCATTGAGTTTATCGAAAGTTACTGTCTAAGCGCTAATGAAGCTATAATATAATTATCACGTTTATTATTGTATTTTTTTGCATGAATAAAATAAATCGTTATACAATTAAAAAAAAGATTAAATCAAAGTTAACCTCACCCACGAAATACAAGTTGGCATTTACATGTTCAATCTACATTAATTTTGTTAAGCTATAGAGAAAAAGTTCAATTAAAAACAGGTTTAAGACTAAATCATTAGTCCGATTTTTTCTCTTGATTTTTTAAAATCGGAATATCAATCGTTACAGTTTTTGTTTTGATGATTCATCTGTTCAGACATAATTAAATTATGCGGCTTTCTATAATGTTTCCAAAACTGTAGGTTGAATCTTTAAGATCACCCCACAAACTAATGCTTCACTTAAAACACACTTACAGAGTAGGGTAGTAAGAATGCCGGTGCTCTAAATTTTAGTCCCAGGACTAAGACTACTTTAAAATAGCATAAGACACGCTTAGTCGGGGCATCTGAGGTTCTAACAATGTTCTAACAGTTACAATCCTTGCTCCTCATGACTGCCTGAGACAGGAGTACAGGTCTCCCCGCCTTGTCTTAGGTGTAGCAGCACATAAAACTATCAGACGTCAGTTTTGGGGTCCGTTCGCAATATAGCTATATAGTGCTGACGTTGGATGTCAAACGACCAACCAACTTAACTCAACCCCTGCTCTTTTCCCATTCTACAAAGTAAAACATAACTCCAGTAAGACTATGGAAATAACCTTGTTATGAAGGTTTAATTCATAATTGTTATTTTTTTCTCCATTTTTGCCATTGCTACACAATGGAACATGACTCAAACTACACTATACAAAACTTGTGTTGAATACCTTTGCAATGAAGTTCAATCCTTATTCTCACTTCAGCCCTACTTTTTTCATTTACTTACTTCTTACTTTTTGTAATGAAAGATTATAGTCGTAACCATAGCTAGATTTATACTCGAACCCTAAATTCGGTGACTTTGAGTATAAAACGATTTGACTTATTTTATCCATACTGTATTGATGACTTGTTACTTTCTTTTCTTTTAATAACTTGCAATTGTCAATTCATTTTTCTTTTTTTTCCAATCACTAGCTAAACCTACATTCGGTGAACTTTGGCACTCTATTCACCTAGGTTTGGACGTAGAGCAAAATCACAGGTCAGTAAAATCGTCTGGGTTTTACTTTTACGGCGCCTTTCTCTTTGACAGCTATTATAAGTTTATAGTTACGAAAAACAAAATTTGTAAGTACAACATCGTGGAAGATTACAACTTGTCGTAATCCTCCTTACTCTTATATCTTAAGACAAGTTGTAAGCTTAACACGACGTTATACCTACGACTTATAATAATTATGTATGTTAACAGCAAGCTTTTAATTTAATATATTTTCCTCTACAGACGTCATACTTTGAAAAAAATGTGTCTATTTAATACATGGAAATTTAATTTGGAATTATGTCTTTACTTTACGTAGACGTTGTCCGCAGTACATAAAATAAGAGCATAGTTGGTACACATAATTAAATAAAAAAATAGTTTTTGAGCGCAGTCCATCATCAGCATCATCATCATCATCAAGTACCATGCCTCATAGCGTTGGTGATCATGTCCCTCCATATCTCTCTTTCTCTGGTTAGTTTCATCATATCTGTGACCTTTGATAATGTCCATAAGAGAGTAAAATAGTTGATATACAGGCCAACAGGCATGGAGAATGTCTTTAACATAGGGTATATAATTTCTTTGAATTGTGTCTTTCCATTTAGTATGTGTCTTTTCTTTGAATTATTATGTAGACTTAGTAGACAGTCTGTCAGTCTCTCCGAACAGCTCATTTCGCCAGCAAAATACTCAACTTAATAGCACTAATAAGGCAGATGTCGAAAACTGGGACAAGTGCTTTTAAAATTGTTTTAAGGCATGGGCCCAGCGATGTCGAACGATCGATCTGACAGCGATTGTTCTCTTTATCTCCAAGGTTTTAAACAGGGGGTCAATTGCCTCAAGTGGTGTCCATATTGGAAGCTCCGAGGTTCGAACCTCTCAATCGGTCATAATTTTTTTTATAAATTCCGTCCCCAACTGGTTTGGTCGGTTCCAGTTTTATGTAACTGGATTAAACAAGCATTCACTTACGTGTGTGGCGGCACATAAAACGATCAGATGTAAGCCTAAGGGTCCGTTCACAATATAGCCTATATAGTGCTGACCAAACAACGAACTCAACTCTATTTACCTCCACGGTAAAACCAAAGATTTAGTGATACGTTTACGTTGGTTGGTTGGTTGGGTTTTTTTAACGTCCAACATCAGCAACTTATGGCTATATCGTGGACGGGCCTCAAGACGGACGTCTGACAATTTTACGTGCTGCCACACACGAGACAGGGTGGGGATACCATGACTCCTGTCTCAGCCGGTCACATTATACTGACACCGTCCCAACCAGTAGGGATTGCAACAGCCAGGTATCGAACTCGGGACCTTTTGCGTCGGAAGCCGATGTTCTACCCCCGGGCCACCGCGCCCCCCACTACTGATATGAGTAGCTAACATGAATCGTGCGCACTCTATACCGTTATTGAAATTGAATCGGTCGACAAACCTCTAGAGAGAATTGTTATCGTTGTTTAGTGAAGGCAGCCACCGCTTTAATTATCTCGATCCACATTTTCAAAATCCTGCCCGTTTAATCTCTTACTGTCTCATACTGTCTACGGTCTAGGTATCAGGTGCGATGACACCACTTCGGTCAGTTCAGTGCATTTGAATTGTTATAGCCTATCAAATCAGCTGTTTTTTTTCACTCAGCCCGATGTTTTATTTTAATTTCCTTCTATTAGCTTAAAAATCTTTTTCTTAATAAGTATGAAGGGCGTACAGTACATTTCGAGAATGAAAAAAAACAAACAAAACAAATCGGCGAGTGGCATGAGTGTATAATTTCAAATTCTCTAATAATAATTATTATGTTTCTAAAATTATGAACTTTCAGCGGCATGACGAAGAATATTCTAATAACTATGCTTATGTTGAAAAGCTCACGACCATATAGGATCCCCAAGAAACATAGCCCATTTTAAACCCAGAGAGAAAGAGGGAGAGAGAGAGAGAGAGAGAGAGAGAGAGAGGGTAGAGAGAGAAAGATAAAGATAGAGAAAGATAAAGAATGAGCAAGAAAAAGAGAGGGAGAAAGAAAGGGAGAGATCTCCCTCAAAGAAAAAAAAGAAATAGAGAGAGCGAAAGAGAGAGAGTGAGAGAGAGAAGGGGGTAGAGAGGTAAAGATAAAGAGAGAGAGAGAGAGAGAGAGAGAGAAAGAGAAATAATGAGAAAGAAAAAGAGAGAGAGAAAGAAAGGGGGCGATCTCCCTAAAAGAAAGATAAAATGATAAAGGGAGAGAGAAAGAGATAGAAAGAGAGAGAGAGAGATAGAGAGAGAGAGAGAAAGAGAGAGAGAGAAGGAGAAAGAATGAGAAAGAAAAAGAGAGAGAGAAAAAAGGGAGCGATCTCCCTAAAAGAAAGATAGAATGAGAAAGGAAGAGAGAGAAAGAGAGAGAGAGAAGGAGAAAGAATGAGAAAGAAAAAGAGAGAGAGAAAAAAGGGAGCGATCTCCCTAAAAGAAAGATAGAATGAGAAAGGAAGAGGGAGAAAGAGAGAGAGAGAGAGAAAGAGAAAACAGATAGAGAGAGAGAGAGAGAGAGAGAGAGAGAGAGAGAGAGAGAGAGAGAGAGAGAGAGAGCGAGAGAGATCTATACTCTCCTCTTTTACCAATAAATAGAAATGCAAGTACAGAAGCAGACAGAATAGCGGAGGATCGGAGCAAGTTCCGAGCATCCACGTTATGCTCGGCTTAACTTTAAGCTCAATGTCCAACGTCAGCACTATTTAGGATATTCATTATAGACAGGCCTCAAGACTCAATTTTCTATTCTACTATGGTATATCCCATACGGTGTCATGGAATGAAAGCCAACTCAAATTTTACATCTATTGGTAATAATGTGACTAAAGAAAACTTTTGTTTTTAGAACATACAAGAAAAATGCAAAAAGCTAAAATTTATTGCAACATAATAATTATCATGATATTCCAGATCACAACGACCGCCATTTATACTCATTAGCACTTCACTTGGAATCTCTTTTTTCTGCCAGGCTTTATTCATTTAAATCTGTTGATAGCTTCTTGTTCCATCAAAGTCTATACACAATCTACATTTTCCAGATGACTCAATTATTGACGAATTAGGGGTGGTCGATAACCGTGGCCCTGGGATAGAACATCGGCTTCCGACGCAAAAGTTCCTTGGTTCGAGCCCTTGCGATTTCGGTTGATGTCAGTGCAGTGTGACCGGCTGGGACAGGAGTCATGGTATACCCGCCTTGTCTCATGTGTGGCAGCACATAAAATTGTCAAATGTCAGTCTTGAGGCCCGTCCACAATATAGCCTGTCGAGTGCTGACACTGGACGTTAAACCAACTCAACTACAACTGCCATTTGATAAAACATGAGTGTTACGCCAAGAATACTGCAGGTTGTGTGATCAACATTACGATTGTGGATGATACAATCACTCCAACTAGACACGTGATCGCCTTGTTTCTCACAGGTTTTTGGACTTAAGACCAAGTTGGAAACTAAAAAAGTAACACATGTATTGGGTTATTGTTGTTGTTGAATTGGTTTAACGTCCAACATCAGCACTATATAGGCTCTTTTGTAGACGGGCGCCAAAACTAACGTCTGACAATTTTATGTGCTGCCACACACGAGACAGGGCGGGGATACCATGACTCCTGTCTCAGCTGGTCACATTATACTGACACCGACCCAACCAGTAGGAAGCGCAATCGCCAGGGCTCGAACTCGGACCTTTTGCGTCGGAAGCCGATGTTCTACTCCAGGACCACCGCGGCCCCCTCATGTATTGGGAAATCATCTGTACAAATGCAATTTTCCCTCCTAGTTAAAAGTTTCCTACGGCCTAAAAAATTCCGATACGAGGACGGGACCCCATATCAGGGTACCTGGGTTGAGTTGGTTTAACTTCCAACGTCAGTACTATATAGGTTATTGTGTATGTGCCCCAAGACTGACGTCTGGCAATTTCATGTGCTGCCACACGTGGAGATACCATGACACCTGTCTCAGCGGGTCATAATTATTATACTGACACCGATCCAGCCAGTTACAGGGGACGAAAGCGGATGTTTTCTGCCGATCGTGAAATTCGAACCTTAGACCTCCTCATTTGGAGATCAACGCTCTACCACTTGAGCCACTTCGCCACAGTGTACCTGGGACTTGGCCGATTACATTCTACTGGCAACGACGTAACCAGTAGTGAAAAAACATCTCGGCCGCCAGAGCGGGGCTCGAACCACTAACCCCTTGCGCAAGAAGCCGATGCTCTACACGAGATTGATTTGTTTCTCTTTTTTTTTCTACCCAGAATTACTGTTGGAGCGGCACCCTCTACGCCACAAGGTTAGCTTCAAGCTAGTGGCCAAAAATGTGTGCTGGTAAACATAGAGAAAAAGTAATTGATTGCCAGTCCTAAAACTAGATTACAAAGAAAAATATCAACCCAGAAATAGTATGTTTCGCATTGCAAAAATGGCTACAGTTTTCTGCGATACACAATGGATATTTTAGGCCCAACGCTCTAGAGGGAGATGGTAAAAGTACATACATGTAGAAAATAAAAGTAAGAGAAATTAATGAAATGATTATTAATTTTTTTAATGAAGAGATGTAAAGGTAGTAAAGAAACGAGAAACCATACAGATTAGATCAAATTCCTTATTATATAATAATACCCATCGTACTTATATCTGGATGTATTACAAATGAGGAAATTTGCTTCTACGTATAAATGATATTAGACTCGTAAAAGTGCGGCACGATTATTCACCCTCTACTCACTTTGAGTTATAACATTACTGTCTCTGCCATGAGTCAAAAGTTGTTGTTTTTTTATTTTGGAATGGTGCTGCTGTAGATTTAATTGAAAAGTGGTAATGAACTAGATTTGATTGCGACTTGGGGCGCGGTGGCCCTAGGGTAAAACATCGGTTTCCGATGCAAAAGGTTCGTGTTCTAGCCCTGGCGATTTCGCTCCCTACTGGTTGGGTCGGTGTCAGGTTAATGTGACCAGCTGAGACAGCAGACATGGTATCCCCGCCCCGTCTCGTGTGTGGCAGCACATAAAATTGTCAGACGTCAGTTTTGGGGCCCACCCACGATATAGTTCATATAGTGCTGATGTAAGACGTTAAATAGCTCAACAACAAATAACAGCGACTTTCACCTTTTTGAAGCCTATCTATTCTGTCCCTTTAAAACGAGGGGAAAGTTTGGACGCTAACTACAATGTCGCGGTAGCTTAAACTCGACCTGATCCTTATTGTTTGCTTGTATTCAGATCGTAAGGGGGGGGGGGGGGAGGGGGCTCAAGTGGTAGAGCGTTGGTCTCCAGGTCAAGAGGTTCGCCGTTTGGATTCCACGATTGGCAGATTTATTTGTCCGATTTCGTCCCCTGTAGCTTGTTGGGTCGGTGTTAGTATATTGTCACTGGATGATACAGGAGTGATGGTATCCCAGCCCTGTTTCGTATGTGGCAGCACATAAAATTGTCAGACGTTAGTCTTGAGGTCTGTCCACAATATAGTCTAATGAGTGCTGACGCTGGACGTTAAACCAACTCAACTCAACTAATCGTCAGACGGGTTGCAAGCTTTATGTGACGTTGTACGTACGACCCTTTGTCTCGCTTCAAACATACACAGTGGACGCAACTACACATTGTTTAAAGCAACGCCATGTACAAAGTATGATCAAAGAGGGTAATATAGTGATAGATCTTCTCTCTGATATATCTATGTCATCTTATTACCTATTAGGATTCAAATAAATTAAGCGATATCAAACGACACAGAAAACGACCAAAGCTAAACTTGAAAAGAAATCAATGATAACAAAATTAATTTAGAGAGAGAGAGAGTAGCTATTTGAAATTGTGAAAAAACAGTTCTTCGTATGTGAGAACCTCTCTCTCTCTCTGTCTCTCGCTTCTCTCTCTCTCTCTCTCTCTCTCTCTCTCTCTCTCTCTTTCTCTTTTTATCTCTCTCTCTCTCTCTCTCTCCCCCTAGTTTTACGCCCCCTACGTCTATAAGGAGCACCATAACTATACAGAAACGGGTGATGAGACTAATATCTGACAATTTTACACGCTGCCAGCCAGACAGTGTGGGAACAGCCCGTCACATTTCACATTAATATTTCACGACACAGACCCAGCTAGTGGCAAACGAACAGATCCTTTATCAAACTATTACAGAATAAAAAAATGTCTTTATGGCATTGGCAGAGTCTTATTTGTCAAAGGCAATTCATTTATTTGTATTTTGATACACTCTGCTTTGACAAAACTTTCCTGTTCCACTCAATCAAAATCTTTCTTCCAGGCTGAGTAAGACTGAAGTTTTTTTTTCATCAAATTAGATGCAATCAATTATAACCGACGTCCAAAATGTTCATTTCAAATGACCTTTAAAGGTTTTGGGATCGAATCGTGAAAAGAAAGATTGTAACCCCGCAGATTTTAAACTTTTAAAAATCTTTTAAAGTATCATATTATCACTAGTAGTATTATTGGAAGCAGTAGTTGTTGAGTTGGTTTAACGTCCAACATCAGAAATATAAAGGCTGTATTGTGGACGGGCCCCAAGACTGACGTCTGACAATTTTATGCGCTGCACATTCGAGACAGGGCGGGGATACGATGACTCCTGTCTCAGTCGGTCACATTATACTGACACCGACCCAACCAGTAGGGAACGTAACAGCCAGGATTCGAACTCGGGACCTTTTGCGTCGGAAGCCTATGTTCTACCCCTGGACCACCGCGCCCCCCCTCAACCACTGCGAGGCGCGAGCTGGTGGGGATGGCAGAACGATGGTTTTTTTTTTCAAGTGATAAGGGGTTCAATTCGATGATTGCGGAAATTACAGAGAGTTTCGTTCCTACGTAACAGTAGTATTGTTATCAGAACAACGTCGCCGGCTGAGATAGGGGTCAAGGCTTCCTCGCATGATCTCTTAGGGGCGTCACCTAAAATTGTCAGACCTTAGTCTTGAGAACCTTCGCCGTAAAGGATTTTTATTGAGATTCCAGGAGACATTACACTCGGAAAGAATTTCTCTCCTCCAAAGGGGGGGGGGGGGGGGG
>RQTK01000195.1:357848-362726 GCA_003991915.1 Elysia chlorotica
CACACAAAACCCCATAAAACTATGAAAAATCCAGGGCTTGATTGTTGGTGAACTCCCTTGAAAGGTAAATGGCGATAACTCTTTGCAGACAGCTTTTCCCCCACTAAAAATACTTTTTTTTCTTTCCAAAAAGCCTCTATATAAATTCATTTTCTCTTCTATAACTAGTCAACCAATCCTTGTAGTTATGCCATTATTTCATCTATATAAGAACACATTATGGTGACAGACTTCAAAACACTTATTAGCCATGAGTCTGAGAGACAGACAGACAGACAATTAGTGGCCGAGAGAGAATTGACAGTGACAAAAACACAAACATACTAAACGACAGACTGAGAGAAACAGAGATATTGAACGGGACAGAAGAGAGAGAGAGTGTGTCTGAGAGAGAGAGAGTGAGAGAGAGAGAGAGAGTGAGAGCGAGAGTGAGATAAAGACAAAGGCGCCGATAGACTGAGTCAGAGACACAGATAGACAGATAGATAGATAGATAAATAGATACATGTAGATAGATAACGGGAGATAAAGAGAGAGAGAGAGAGAGAGAGAGAGAGAGAGAGAGAAAGAGAGAGAGATTGGAAAGCAATTAGCATAAAGTACAATTTGATAGTTATGAAGAATCCAGAACAAAACACGTGTGCGAGTGTGTATTTTATAAAACGGGAAAACCAGAGTGAGCCCACGCATGAATTCTTAAACTAAGAATAAAAATAAAACAAAATAATACACCTAACAATGGGCAGTACTAATGGATATTTCGCTTTCATTGTAGTTTCATAGGAAGTATGCATTTTTTTTTATTGTTCCCGACTCCAGTTATTTAATGTTTTTTTTCCTAGACATGGACCTAATTGCCATCATAGCTAAGGGTTACAACTCTTGATTAATATGTTAATTTACTAGCATAAGTTGCAGTAGTAGTTGCAGCATCAGCATCAGTAGTAAAAGCAGCAAAAGCATAGATAGTAGTAGTAGTAGTAGTAGTAGTAGTAGTAGTAGTAGTAGTAGTAGTAGTAGTAGTAGTAGTAGTAGTAGTAGTAGTAGTAGTAGTAGTAGTAGTAGTAGTAGTAGTAGTAGTAGTAGTAGTAGTAGTAGTAGTAGGTGGTGGTGGTGGTGATGGTAGTGGTAGTAGTAGTAGTAGTAGTAGTAGTAGTAGTAGTAGTAGTAGTAGTAGTAGTAGTAGTAGTAGTAGTAGTAGTAGTAGTAGTAGTAGTAGTAGTAGTAGTAGTAGTAGTAGTAGTAGTAGTAGTAGTAGTAGTACTAGTGGTAGTGGTAGACATAGACTATAAGTGTAATAAATGGGAAATAATCTTGTATGATTAATATATGTAAATTTCATTGTAACTGTTCTTTATTTTATGTGACGTAATTCTTTATTGTTTTCCGGTCCGCATTGTTTTAATAACCTTGTAAGAAAGGCATTCTATTCTAAGAGAGTCATGCTGTCAACATCGTGAAATAAAACCTATGATTTAATTATGAACTTGTGTCTTGAGTTGGTCATAGATCTAGTTATTACATTTGGCGACGAGGATTAAAATATAGAGCTTAGTTGCAGGCTAGATTTTTTGTGAGCCTATTTAAGAGCTAGTATGCTTTTTTAGAGCCTTATCAAGTGTGTAAATTAAATATTTAACAAGATGTCTTTATTTGGCAAAATAAATGAGTTTATTCCGACGTCGGAGAAATTCACAGACTATGTTGAAAGGCTAGAATTTTATTTAGATGCAAATAGTGTAACTGATGATACGAAGAAGAGATCTGTGTTTTTAACTGTTATAGGTCCTTGTCAGTTTAGATTACTTAAGGACTTAGTTTCACCTTCTAAACTAACAGATAAATCGTATTCAGAACTATGTGGAGTTTTAAGTGCTCATCATGAACCAGCGCCTCCTAAATTTCTTCAACGGGCTGCGTTTGAGGCCCGAAATCGTCATTCTGGTGAGACATGCCAACAATATATAGCTGAACTTCGTAAGTTAGCAGAATATTGTCAGTTCGGTGCACAACTTGAGGAAAGATTATGTGAGCGGTTCGCCCGGGGAATAAACGATGAAAAAATTCAACGTAAACTTCTGTGCAAGACCGATCTCACTCTTCATGAAGCAGTTAACATAGCTGTTTCAACGATGACGACAGCCGATGCAGCTAGATCGCTACAATCTGGCGGTGCTGTAATGTATACGCAGGGGTCAAGCGGTAGTTTCAAAAACAACAGTCGCTATCAACGCGAACGTAAAGAATTAAGCAAGGGTTCACAACCTGATCAACATACCTCAAATCAATTTCGCGGTCAAGCGAATCGTCGATGTGATCGTTGTGGTGGACCTCATTCGTCTACTGCGTGTAAGTTTGCTAAGGCACAAGGTTACAAGTGTAGGAAAACCGGTCATATTGCCAAAGTTTGCCGATCAGCTTCGAAAACAACCACAAAGAATCACTTTGTACAAGAAAACGAAGAAACAAAACTGTCGCTGTTTGCTCTCAAGCCATCAAATGACGCTTTCAACGTAGATCTAATGATTAACAACACGCATATGACTTTCCAAATTGACACGGGTGCGTCGTTGTCTGTAATTAGTTCGGCCGATTTTAAAAAGGACATAAACACTCCGTTAAAGCCAACTACTAAGACACTATCTACCTAAGTCATAAAGCCATTATCATTTTTTTACAATTACTGCAAAACTAATTTACCATCAAGTTTAAAATTGTTTACATATCTCACCTTGATTTTTGGCAAGAGTATAGAATACACCCAAACATTAATCAAAGTAATCAATAGCTTTCAAAAAACGATTAAGAGAATATCAAATTGTCTTTGTCCACAAAGGTCGGATATTAATTTTGTCAAATGAAATCTGCAATGGCGGGGCTAATGGAAGTGAGCAACTAAAAAGAATGACGCAGATTCCAAAAGGGCAGAGAGAAACAACAAGAGAGAGAGAGAGAGAGAGAGAGAGAGAGAGAGAGAGAGAGAGAGAGAGAGAGAGAGAGAGAGAGAGTGAGAGAACAAAATGAGCCGTGATTAATCATACAATTTGTTACTGTAAATTAACACTAGTGTGGGTGGAAACTAATATACGTGGACAGGGAAAGAAAATTATTTACAGACAAAAGAAAAAATCCAGTTTCCGGATAATTACTTATTTTTTATCCTGCGGATATTATGTCATTGCAACATGCTCTATAATATAAAGCAACTTTACAATGTATAATAAAGCGTTCTATAGCATTTTAGTTTACTAAACAACAACAACGACGAGTTCGAGAGGATCGACAAATATAAAATAAACAACAACAAAAAAACAACAAAACAAAAAAAACAAGAAAAGCAACTGAATAAAATCTGAGGTACATCTTGAACAACGAAAATATATTGGACTTATGTATTTTACCATTTTGTAAAACATTTTTTTTTATTTGTTTACGTCCATAGCAGGGTATACGAATTGCTTAATCAAATTAAGGTTCTAGAAACAATGTTTGACCAATACGTTCAATAATATTGCAAAGCCTAATGTTAAATTGCTTTATAGAGTTCGAAGCTAGACTTTCCTTTTGCCTCTCCATTGCAAAGTAGGCCAGAAAAAATTGTAGTATCAGTGTGTTTTAATTTTGATGTAATACTTCACAACTTGTGGTTTATAGAATTTGTAGACTAGTTGTTTAATTTTTTTTTGTCAGCATGATTTCTATTTTTAACATTAAAAGGCATTTTTCTTTTCATGTGTAAACTTTAAATTAAAATCAATAAAAGTTTAAGGGTATTAACAACTCTTCAACAGGGCAAGGCAAAGACTTAAAGGGAAAGAAGAAGACGATGACATACAAACATCGTAGATTTACAGAGACAATGTTCCTGGGTACAGTGAACACAACTCGCGCAAACGTGAGGAGAGCAAGATAGAGAGAGAGAGAGAGAGAGAGAGAGAGAGAGAGAGAGATGAAAAGGAAGAAAGTAAGGAGAGATTATGTTAGAAAAATAAAAAAAACATTGTACACTTTACCAAGAGTTTGATGGTTTTAATCTATGTAAAAAATACAAAAACAAACAAACAAACATACAAACAAGCGAACAAAACGATGAAAAAAAAGAAAATAGATACAAACATGAATCTGTAGAGTGGTCAGAAGAAATTTAAAAAAAAAAAAAGACAGCATTTTTGCGAAAATCTCATAAGACCAACAATCATAGTAATCATCTTAGATCCTTCAAAGATAGTTTTTTTTAAAGTAAAAGCAAGTGGATCATTTTTATGGGGTTTTTTTTGCACACAGTACCCGTTTATCTACCTACAAAGCACATCAAGAAATTGAACAGATTTAGCGCGATGACAAAGTCATTAAGTTTGGGAAACATAGAGATAGATAGAGAGAGAGAAAGGTAGAGAGAGAGCGAGACAGAATAAAGAAAAAGAGACGAAGCCAAAGACAGAGAGAGAGAGAGAGAGAGAGAGAGAGAGAGAGAGAGAGAGAGAGAGAGAGAGAGAGAGAGAGACAGACAGACAGACAGAGACAGACAGACAGTGAGACAAACAGACAAAAAGGCAGAGAGAGAGAGAGAAGCAAGAAATAAGTAGAGAGAGAATGAGAGAGAAACTAAGGAGGAAAAGGTTATGTCATTTTACATCAAAGCCAGAGTTCACTTACCGACAAAGCACATCAAGAAATCGCACAGATTCAAAGCGATTACGAAAACATTCGTGGGAGACCTCAGCCGTTTGTTCCTGGCGAAGACAAAGAGACAGAGTCCGTTGATGAAGGAACCCAGCACATAGGTCACAGTCAACATGGAGGCGATGAACGTGAACCCTGCTTCAGACATGGGCCGGATATGATCTCCACCACTGCCGCTTCCGCTTCCGGTTCCGG
>RQTK01000195.1:412020-426484 GCA_003991915.1 Elysia chlorotica
CCGCCCCCCTTCCGCCCGAAAAAAAAAAAGAAAAATAAAAAAGAAAAGTAAGAACATTTATACGGAATAATCTTTTTCGCCTGTAGGTTTGCAACCAAGATTTATAAATTATGTCTACAATGTTGTCGGAAACGTTTGGTTTTATATTCATTGGACCACGTGTGTATTTTATGTGAAAAAAAGCTCCTCAGGTAACTCTATCTATTCATCTTACTCATTCTCTCTCTTTCTCTCTCTCTTTCTTTCTTTCCCTCTTTGTCTCTCTCTCTCTCTCTCTCTCTCTCTCTCTCTCTCTATCTCTCTCTCTCTGTCCATCTACGATTAAGAGAGCAAACCTATTCTCATTATTCTTAACTCAATCCAATTTGCCTTTAAACTCCCATTTTACATGTTCTTTAACCTAAATTTCGACAGAGACCAGACAGAATGCATGATAAGTTATAAACCACCAACCCTTCCAACCATCATCCAGTACACACATAGTCCCATTCATACAGAATAATCTTTTTTGCCTGCAGGTTTGCATCCAAGGTTTTATATGTCTACCATGTTGTTGCAATCGTTTGGTTTTATAATTCGTCGGGCTACGTGTGTGTTTTATTTAAAATCAGGCTGCGCAAGTCACTCTCTCTCTCTATTCACCTAACTCACTTTCTCTCTCTCTCTCTCTCTCTCTCTCTCTCTCTCTCTGTCCATCTACGATTACGACAGCAAACCTATTCTCATTATTCATAAACAATCCAATTTTATTTAAATTCTTATTTTACTTGTTCTTTGACGTAACATTTGACAGAGACGAGACAGAATGCATCATAAGTTATAAACCACCAACACCTCCAACCACCAAACAGTACACACATAGCCCCCAAAATGCAAGAAAATTCATATGCAATACTCATTTTTGCCTGAAGAATTGCAGCCAATGGTTTATATGTCTACCATGTTGTTGGAATCCTTTGGTTTTATAATTCGTCGGGCAACTCACTCTCTCTATTCATCTAACTCACTTTCTCTCTCTCTCTCTCTCTCTCTCTCTCTCTCTCTCTCTCTATGTACATCTACGTTTAAGACAACAAACCTGTCTCTCATTATTCATAACTCAATCTAATTTTCCATTAAACTCTCATTTTACTTGTTCTTTAACGTAAAATTAAACAGAGACCAGACAGAATGCATGATAAGTTATAAACCACCAACCCCTCCAACCATCATCAGTACACACATAGCTCCAAGAAGTGCAAGAAAATTCATACGGAATACTGTTTTTTTGCCTGAAGGTTTGCAGCCAATGTTTTATATGTCTACCATGTTGTTGGAATCTTTCGGTTTTATAATTCGTCGGGCTACGTGTGTGTTTTATTTAAAACTGAGTTCTTCTTAGTTCGACCGGGATGGGCAAATAGAGCTCATGAATGCTTAATAACGGCACAGCAAGACTATGGGTGCTGGGTGCTTTTTGTTTTGTTTTTATTTGTCTTGTCCGTGTCTCCAATGTTTTTTTTTTCAGTGGGTTGGACGTAATGTCTGTACCAGTCGTCGGTCTTTGTTCCCAAAATATATAATTGTATCGCCTTTTTTTTCTATTTTGGCTTATTGGTATTTTTGTTGTTGTTGTTTTTTGTGACTTTTTAATGTTTTAGTGTAGATTCTTAAAGCTTCCCTATTCCTTTTTATTTTTTTAAGGAAATGCATTTTGCTTGGGTGTTTTAATGATTGATATTTAGAAAAGGATAATTTAATTTATGGAGCTCTTGCCTTTTCAGCACATAATTATGAGTAAGTGTTATTATTTTTAATACTTATTTATTTGCTTTGGGAGGAAAAGGGGGGAGGGGTTATTTCTTACATTTATTTACTTTTTTTTTATCGGTGGCGTGAAAGCTCAATCGAGTGTGAGTGGGACTTGTATTCAGCAAGTCCTTGGTTCGAATACCAATGAGGTCTCGTCTTTCCATACTGGTTAAGTGGTGGTCACACTAATGTGATAAATTGATACAGAATTTCAGATACCCTTGCTTTGTCTCTGTGAGGCAGCACTTTAAATTTTTAGATATAAGCATTGGGATCCGTGAAGGATTGCCTTGTTATTGACACGGGACATTACGAAATTAATCACAAAACACGTAAATAGATGATTTGTTCACAAGACATTTTGATTAATCAATTTTAATTCTATGGGCAAAATTCGTATTTTGGACAACTGCAAAGTAAAAGGAAATGAATTCCAAATTTATTTAAAAGCACTAGTTGACATTGACTTAAAAGATGTATAGTTTGCTTATTCTTTCTTCAAATTATTCCACAAAATTGAAGACACCAAACTACGTGAACAGAAATATCTGCATTGTTGAAAACCAATACAGATAAATAATTTAAAGAGTAAAACCGTATACACATGAGTAGAAATTATGTTAGCAATTATGTTTTTTTTTTCTTCTTTTTGCATCTCTCTATTAATAAAATTACTGAAACAAAACACGTTATTCCCTTTCCAATGTTCAGTCTATTCTCTCATTCCCTCTCCCTCTTTCTTTGTCTTTCTGTCTCTCTCTCTTTCTGTCTCTCTCTCTCTCTCTCTCTCTCTCTCTCTCTCTCTCTCTCTCTCTCTCTCTCTCTCTCTCTCTCTCTCTCTCTCTCTCTCTCTCTCTCTCTCTCTCTCTCTCTCTCTCTCTCTTTTAATCTATCTTTCTCTTTTGGTGGATCAAATACAATATTTTTTTCTGATTTGTCAAAATATTATGATTTTGGACAAATGAAAAGTATTAATTCAAAGCTGACAATACCGGTTTTTTTTATTCCATATCCTTCCTCTTCTTTGCATTTGTCGTTACATGATAAAAAAAAAATTGTAAGTATTTTGTGTCAAGCATGATGCATAAGAACTTAACACAATTTTATTCATTGCCTGCGTAGTTATGGGAGCTATTTAAGAGGCTTTCACATATTAAGTTCTTTGTCCAGTGTAATGAATTGTTTTGAGTGAATTGTTCTCTCAATTTTATCATTCCTTTTAGTATGTGTGTGTTTGTGTGTTTACTTTTTGTTTTGTATTGCTTGTGTATCGTCTATCCTTGGCGGCCTTGGATATTGTATAGGTTTGTTTGTTATTCTCTTCGCCTCTTGCTTCTCATCGTCCATGCTCTCTCTCTCTCTCTCTCTCTCTCTCTCTCTCTCTCTCTCTCTCTCTCTCTCTCTCTCTCTCTCTCTCTCTCTCTCTCTCTCTCTCTCTCTCTCTCTCTCTCTCTCTCTCTCTATCTCTCTATCTCTTCTTGCATTCCATTTTTTACAAAAGTTATGCAATATTCCCTGTGATATAAGTACAACGTACTTTGATTCAGTAAAAATCATAAAATCATATAAAAATCTGAAAACACTGTTTCTGGTGGTGACTGTTTTCATTCTAATTTGTTTCTATTTGGATTTTTTAAGCACATCAATTTTCTGCAAGCATTTTGTGCCACATTTGGACAAGTATGATGTATCAGTACTTTGTAAAATTTGATTCATTGCCTGCGCCAGTAACTATGTGAACTACCTTAGAGGCTCTTACAAAATTGAGTTTCCTGTCCAATGTCATGAATAATTTTGAGTGGGTCGTTCTCCCAATTTTATCTTTCCATTTTTTTTCTGTTTCATCTTTATCTTTATTTTGTTTGTTGTATGGTCTAACGCTCGCAGCCTTGGGTGTTGTCTAGTTTTCATTCTTCACCGCCTCCTCGAAACCTTCTATAGTTCTCTCTGTTTCTCTTAGTCTGTCTGTCTCTCTCTTTCTCTCTCTCTCTCTCTCTCTCTCTCTCTCTCTCTCTCTCTCTCTCTCTCTCTCTCTCTCTTTCTCTTTTTTCCTCTCTCCCTCCCTGTCCCTACCTCTTCCTTTTAATCTATATCTCTTTCGTTTCGTAAGTTTTTGTAGTTTTTAAAAGTCTTATTTGTTTAAATATATTTTTTTGTCATTGAGATCAAAATGTAATAAGTGAATGCGTTCAACTAAGAATTTTTTCCCAAATCATAGGCTGTATATAGTGTATTAAGTGTTGCAATTTGGCATTAATAATAATTTGTATGGGTCGTAAGTGAAATATTGCGGCAGCTTACAACTGGTCTGAAAAAAACATGTAATACACCAACGAAAAACACAAAATAAAAAAACAAACGAAACAACTCAAACACTCTCTCCATTATTATTCTAAAATGTTTTTTTTTTACTTTTGAACATAAGATATATATAAAAAACATTAAAGGAAGAAATTATCACGCAGATTTTTGGTATATTGTTTTATTACTGTCACCACAGTATATGTTTCATACACAATGCAAGTGAAACAATTTTTGAGCATCAAGCACGTTAAATAGTAAACGATAATTCCATTGGTATAGACATGTATTTTGTAAGAAAACAAACATAAGCAATGAAAAACATCTTGAACTCAATTTCACGTCACCCCAGTCTATAATGTCCTACTTATTTCTAATATACTTAGATTTAGAATATCTTAGAAATAATCGTCACGATTCATTTCAGATAATCCTTAGATAAAGATGTCCTGCGTCAAATTATAGAAGCAGGTGAAGTACTATAAAAAAGGTAGACCTGTCAGAATCCCAATACAGCCTAAAAAAACCAACATGCCAGATCAAACAGAGCTGTTCCTTAGATTTCTGGAAACCCAACTGCAAGCTGTGACCAAATTTTAAAATTATTATGAATCACTACACATACCAGAACTCACTGGACAAGTTGCTGCAACAGATATTCCCAAAAATCTACAAACATCTACATTATTGTCATTACGTATTTTGAAATTTTATGTGCGGCTCTGTCCAAATATTATGGAGTGCGCGTATTACTTTTTGACAGGAAAACGCGATATGAATTTTTATATCTAAAATAAACTATGCAGCTATTAAAACACATGTTAATTAAAATATCTATGCGTATTAAAAAGTATACTTTTACATTGAAGCCATGAAAAAAAAGGTGCTCACAAAGATTGTATTTATGTCGAAATGAATTACTCTGTTTTCCTGATGTGCTGTGCACCTCTGTCCAGTTTTATCGACTGCGCGTATTATAGTTTGACAGAAAAACTCATCATCATCATCATCATCATCTTCATCATCATCATCATCATCATCATCATCATCATCATCATCATCATCATCATCATCATCATCATCATCATTTAGTTAGCTTTTCTGCTGTATCCTCCATCTGACAGACAGCCAGCCAGAGAGACATACAAAAGCCAAGAGGCAAGTCAATTTATTATTCCATAATCATTTGCACTTCAAAGCCATTGTTAGCGATTAAGATCTTCATCTGCATATTGGAAATTGCGACACTAGACAGGCGAATTTCTAAAATTACCAATTGAAAATTTTTATTTCATTATGTACTATGTGTATTTTCTGAAGATGTCTTTAGCTTCTCTCCGTGTTCGACAACAGTCTAGCTGGTTTGCCTTTGAGTAATCGAGTTTTAAAAATATTTTTGTCTTTAAACATGCCACTTCATATTGATAAATTCAGAAATTGTACGAATGAACGAATAAAATATGCCGCCTACTTCCTTACCGTTTTTAAGCTGTAATCAGAAATAAAATTATTTTGAGAGACATTTAAAGCAAATTATATGAAAATTCAATATACCCCTCCTTTCAAAGCACACACACTTTTTTTTCATAAGTTAGCTATTTTTATGAGGATATTCAACTGTTTAAATCAATATATTATAATATACATTTAAAGCCAATATTGTCAAAGCAAACCACCACATAAAGCCATCTGTTCTTTAAATAAGGAAATATTTTCTTTTGGTGTTTTCGAACTGTTAAAAGCAATATACAACGAGACACATCCGACGCGTATCAATTATCCATTATTTGGTCAAGCTATGTATACACATAACCTTGTGTTTTTTTTCCATCTGCTATGAGCAAGATATAGCAAGAGACATCCAAACTACTGTAACGCTTCCACAATAAATGTTCTTTAAAAAAGCAACCTATCTTCTTACAGGGCTTTACAACTTTTATGAGCAATTGATTTTGATTCATTCTTTTTTTTTTTCAAAGCATACCATATAAAGTTAGCGTTTCTTTGACAAAAAAGACATCTATTTAATTATGGGATATTTGAACTGTTATCAGAAAAGTTATTATGCGAGACAGTGAAATCATACCATATAACACAAAACATACCATAAAAAGCCACCTTCTTTCTTGTGTATTTGTTCAGCAAGTTGTTGTTAAAAAAAGCACTATTCAAATCAATTTAAAACATTAATAAGCCAGCTATTTTCTTATGGGGTTTTCCAACAGAAACTTGTGGCGTTCAGTTTCTTTGAGTTCCATTGCGAAGTCAGTTCTGAAATTTTTCCTCCTCCTTCCCGCAGGACCCCTGGCCAGGAAGAAGGTGAAGGGACAGAGCGCCACCTGTGCGTAGCTCAACCAAGAGGAAACCAGGGCCCAGATCGGGGATACATGCCCGTTTGGACCTGATGATAATGATGGTGATGGTGATGATGGTGGCGATGAGAAAAATGATAGTTTTGTTGGTGATGTTGAAAGTGGCAGTGGGGAAGAAAACACTCGAACCAAAGCTACCACGATGTAAGGCAACCAGGAGAACAGAAACACGAGCGTCATGATGAGGAAAAGTCTGGTCAGATGCTCGTTCTTGTTGGTCCTTGTTGTGGACAAATTGACCACTCGACCAAAGTTGAGTCTCTGGACAACCCGCTGACCCTCCTGTCTCGCGGCCGCCTGACCACCGAATCCGTTCAGCCAGTTGATGAATGCTTGACCGTTGGCTCCTTGGCCCACGAAAGTCCATGATGAGCTTTGAGCAGGAACGTGGGTTAACGGGCGCATTCGGCGATGGGCTCTCAAGAAGCGGTATATCCTGAAGTACAGCAAGAAGGTCACAAACAGGATCACCAGCATAACAAACGCCGAAGACAGAGAATCGTTCTTGCTGTAGTGGGAATGCTGGAAGGCGCAGTGAACTTCGTCAGGCAAGAATACGTAGCGCCCAGCACCGACTAAAGGCGGGAAGGATATGGAGAACGCGATGACCCAGATAAAGACCGCCGCGAGAATGTTTACCGCCCCTAGAGACCGACGCTTGTAAGCCCGAGGGTGCAGCAGGGAGATGTGTCTGTCCACGGCCACTGCTAGTAGAGATAAGGCTGAGCTGAACACAAAGAATGCTGTAGCGAAGGCGAAAAGCTCGCATGCAGATTCCCCATGTCTGTGGAGGAAAGTGCATAACTCTATATAATTATGTAAAATAAACGGACATGGCAAACGTATGCTGTGTGCCTGTGGGGGGAAATTTACAAAAAAATTGACGTGTGCCTCACTTTAGCCCCTTAATAGCATGGACATTAAAAAATATAAGCAATCGTGGGGCGAGCTGGCGCAAGCGGTATCGCGTCTGGCTCCGATATTATGAGGTACCCTGTTTAAAACCAATGATCGGGTTTTAAATATATTTGGCTGATATGATCCCGTACTCGTTGGGTCGGTGTCAGTATAATGTGAGATGCTAAGAGAGAAGTCCTGACATTTCCGCTATCCCTGTGTAGCAGCATTTAAATTGTCAGACGTTTGTCTTGTAATTCGTCTACGGTTCGTTACTGAAGTTGGACGTATAAAAATGAACCAACCAACTATGTACCTGTTTGGTGTACCAGGACCGTGAGTGACGAGGAGAATACAGAATATAGAAATCTTTATTCAACCCTCAACGGAAATTAATATACACCCTCTTCATACAACAAACAAAATGAAAAAAATTTACAACGATGTAACAAAAAATTGTAGCATTTTGACATCAAGATTATTGATATTATTATAAAGCATAATAATTATTACATCAGTTCGAGTTACTGGATGTATGCATATAAGAAAAATATCATCTTGTATAAACGTTATAAATTATACATAAAAATCAATACACGTACACAAATGAATGAGTAAATAAAACATATTTATATATAGGCTTTGTTGCCCTTATACCGGTACTGCATGTTAGAAAACTCGGAAAACAAACCAAGCACTCTCACCTCCAGGTGGATCCATGCAGAACGGTGGCGATCATGACGGGCAGACAAAACACTGCTCTGGACAGATCTGTGACGCCCAGGCTAAGCAGGAAATAGAACGGGGGTCTGTGGAGGTTGCGCTCCTGGGGAGAGAGGGAAGGAGAGGGGGTAGATGAGGGAGAGGGGGTGAGAGTAGGAGATAAAATTATAGGAGGTTGACAGATAGACTCCTGGTTTATAATCACGTTTATACTACTGAATCATTCCTGTTTAAAAAACTAATGAGTGTATAATATTTTACTGATTATAGGGCTTTCTTGCGGTATGGAATGAAAGACACGTGTGTATCAGTTGTAAGTTGCGTTCTGTCAAACTCTTAACTAATAGAATACGAATGTTCATTTTCTGTCTTTGGGATCAATCTTCGTACAGTGTTCTACTTGTCATGTTCCGGTCTTCCTCTAACGACATCTACGTTACGTTTGACTATGAGCGCACATCATTTTTTCTTAATACACCCACCGAGCGGTACGCCGCTTTTTTACTCTTTGCAACCACCGTAGCTTACAATTATCAAATGGTTATTCATTCTTTTTAAAAGCACCCTTAGAGTAGAATGCTCAAACATGGCGTAGCTTACGTCTCGTCGTAAGCCTTTTCATTCTATGTTCTTACGACGAGACGTACGCTACGTCCAGTTTGTGTTTTCTACCCTTAGTCTCAGTCGAAATCTGAGCTTATAGGGCCGTTGATCTTGTTGTCCTAGAACGCATGGTGTTTTAATATACTTTAAACACAGTGCACATGGCTATCAAGTTCCTTCGATTTTGAGTGAAAGCAATAAATAAACCCGCAATAGGTTAGATTGGTCCTTTTTTATTTGAGATTGACTTGGTTTAAGCTTAAGTTTATCAATAATAGAGGGTGTAAGAATTGAGATACTTTTGAGTCGCAAGTGTCAGGGTCATGGCTATAATGTGTGTGGTTCCATAGAATAATGTCTGACATTTATTACATACTGCCACATAAGAGAGTGCGGGGATACCAGGACCCCTGTCTAAGCCGGTCACATTATATAGACCCCGACCCAACCAGTATCAAGTCGCGTGAAAGGGGTTATATTTAAAATAGTACGTGTAACAGGTTAAAAAAGAAACAAAAAAATAGAGATACAATTACTTTAAAGTTTTCTTATATCAAGAAGTGAAGAAAGGGGAGAGCATTAATAGTGAATAGCATAAGAGTTGCCTTGTTTGATCATGCAAAAATATTTGTCGTATTTTGGCCCATACTGTTTGAGTCAATGGCAGTATAATGTGATCGACTGAGGCAGGAAACCTGGTATCCCTTTTCACCTCCGTGAGAAAATAAGTATAATTATCCAGACATTATCCTTGTAGGTCGTCCACGAAACAGCCTTTTTGTTGGTGGTGGACACTAAAAAACCAAACAAACTCATGGCAATATTTCTGTGAAATCTGAGACTAGGGTCCAAAACCCAGCACATTATTGATTTTGACGTTAGTTGTTATAGGGGAAAGAAACTGACTCCCCCGTTTGGTTTTTCCTAATTAATTAAAACCAAAGCTGAGATGTGTATTTATCGACCTTACAAATCTGCAAAAAAAACTTGTATACTGTCTTCATTGGTAAAGATATTAACTTTGGAAAAAAATGGTGCGATTTCATGAGCATTGTTGGCAAAATACCGTGACTCCGTTGAGTTAATCTTTTTTTAAATTTTTCTTTAACAAACCAAAGTCAATCTTACCTTGAGCACAGTCCAGATGACCATCAAGTTCCCTGCGGTTCCCGAGGCACAGATGAGTAGCAGCACCAGCACTTTGATGATTTCCTCAGCGCTAACTACCCCACCACCACCACCACCACCATCTTCCACGCCACCGTGACTCCAATACGGGAACTTTTCGGTTGTACCAGAAAACTCCTCGCTTAAAGAAGCGACACTAGTGAGCAATGCTCCGTCCGTGACGTTTGGTTGGATTGTTGGGTCCCATTTTGTCGATTCGATCCCCAGGAAATGTGAAAGACTTGATGTTTGTTCAAACACAGAGCTGAAGTTATAGAAGTTATCTGGAGAAGGAGGTATTGAGCTTTGATTTCTTTCTAGAAAAGGCGTATGTGTGATTATAGAAGTCAGGTTTAGATCTTGGTGCGTCGTAGGTTTGGTGAGGTTGAGAACCTGCAAAGACGGGACTGAAGAGACGTCTTCTGGTTCTTTAGACCAGATGAGTTCTGTTTCATTGGACCAAGTGTATTCTGTTTCATTGGACCACGCGAATTCTGTTCCATTTTCCCACATGCCTTCAGTGTGGTTGGACCACACGCTTTCTGTTTCATTATACTCAATGTGTTCGTTTTCATTTGCCCATATACCCTCTGTTTCTTTAGCCCACATGTCCTCTGTCTGATTTGACCACATGCTTTCTGTTTCATTAGACCAAGCTGTCTGAGCAATCTCTGATTCTCCATGAGAAAAGTCTTGCTCACCATGAACAAGAGAGGCTGAGGGAGAACTCACTCTCAAATATTCCTCTTTGCTGGAGCTTGTGTAATCCTCACTTATGTTGAAGGGGATCTGTAACTTTTTTTGGTGGGCTATAGAGGTCGTGTAATTCTCCGTATCAAACATAGCTCTCAATTCAGCTAGATAGCTTTTCGTTTAAAAAATAATAAATTGCATTTGCTAAATTGTTTGGAAAGGTCTGCATTGTACTTCGATAAAGAATGAAATCTTCTTTATAGAAATTAGATCTACTGCTCCATAAATGGTAAAGTGCAATAATTTCTTAAATTTAAAAATGTCCATGGATTACAAAGACAAATATTAATCTTATTGATGGCTTCTGTCGTTGGCAATGATAAAAATCTGTCACAGAACTTGGGTTATCAGCGTTACCTGGTGGGTAAACAATTGGAAGGAGGTAAACAAATTTCAGTGTTAATGTTAAATTAAAAAACAGGAGTGCTTTCTATCAACAAAATTCGGTAAGTTAATCCTTATTGGTTGTCTTGTGGCGACGATATCTTATGTATATTATATTGAATCTCTTATGTTGCATAATTTATTATTTTTCACTTTTTGGAATTAAGATTAAACACTTTTATTTTCCGTTTTCGCCTTTTAGTTTATTTTATTTTCTGAAAGGAAGTTGACTCTGGTTTTTTACAGTATTAGATAAAAGAAATGGCCTTTATCCAGAATTTCGATTAAGAGCTCCTGCAAACAAAACTATATTCAAACTAATTTATTTGCTTTTGTAACAACGTTTTACTTTTTTTGGCTGTCGTGGCAAAGCGTTGGGCTTCTTTAAGGGACGTTGCGGGTTCTATTACACGACCTGGAAAAGTATATTGGACCTTGATTTTGGGACCGGTCGTCAATATGACTTATTTCTTGTTGTGTTTTTTTATACTTAAAAACATCAACAAAACAACCAAACAAACTTAATTAAAGCAAAAAACGCTTGTCTCTGTACTATGGGCAGACTTATTAAGTTGTATTTTCACTCTGCACGTACGTGTGTACTAAAAATAATATAAAATTATGATAAAATTGGAAAAGTCTAAAATGTTTTACAATTTTTAAATTATTGGTCTTCAACAGTCCTTATGCATCAAAAGTCTTAAACTCACTCAAATGAATTGCAACAAAACTTGCATAGTTATTTAAGGATTGTATTTAAAAATTAATAAGAGAGAAATTCCTGTTTACCGAATCAAGATCTAAACTAAAAGCTGTGCTCCTCGAATAATGTATTTAATGTTATTTTCAATTTAACAAAAAAAAATATTCTCTGCTTGAAAAAAAAATTAAAGCTTTATCTATCAATCTCTGAAATAGTAAACCATGGCATGAAAGTAAACCTGCAATCAGTATTGCATGTTATGCATAACGCGAGAATAGCAAGGTTTATTGGTTTATTACAAAAAGCCACTACCTAGGCTATTTTTTACACCTGATAATTTTAAATGATGCCATTCTGAGACAGAGCTGGGATACCAGGATTCCTGTTGCAGCTGGTCACATTATACTAAAGTCAACCCAACCACTAGGCGACGAAATCCGACAAATGTGTCCGATTGTGAACTTCGAACTAGGTGCCTCTTGAATTGGAAACCAACTCTCTACAACGTAAGCTTCTATCTTTAGTAATTTAAAAGCTCTTTCATCCCAATTATTGGTATAAATCTCTTAAAATGTAAACTCTCTATCTTTAGCCATGAAAATAGCCCTGGAAACAGTATAGGTACACAACCGTGAAAACGTCAGCTCTCCATCTTTAGCCATTTAAGCAAACCTTCTACTATTCCATCACAATAGCACCAACTTTCGAAAGCATAAGCTATCTATCAGTATTATTGGTAAAAATAATTGAACATGTAAGCCCTATATCTTTAGGTATGAAAAAACACTTGGATAAATTCGACTCAAACCTTCGAAAAAATAAGCTTTTCATCTTTAGTATAATTATAAAAACCCGCCTTATAATCTTATTGTAATAAAGGTAACCTTTCTACCCTACTCATAAAAATGACCTCGACAAAAGACTCCCAAAATGTAAGCTCTCTATCTTTAGCCCTGAAAACACCCCGTGTATCAGTATTGGCACCATACGAGTCAGCCGGGAGTGATGTGAATTATTCAGGATGCCTCAGCTTTTGGCCCTTTGCCTGGTAAATGTGTCCAGAAGGTTTGATAAAGCCAGTACAACATAGAGAGGTTCTAAGCCGGATAATCGGAAACCAGTCATTCTCGGAAGGTGTCACTTAATGTGACCGCCCAAGTATTGGGTATTCCTATATGGGAGTCTTGAAAGTGCTATAGACGTGGGACGTCAAGAAAATAACCTTTCATAAATTTATTATTTTTTTGCATTAAGTACATATACGTGAAATCTCAGCCTAAATGACAACTCACTTATCACATTCACACATTATTAAGTTCTTATTCAGTTTATTGGAACGCAAATAAAAAAAAGTACTGGCTCCCTAATAGAACAGAATGAGAAATCAACACCATGTATAGTTATGTTTTTTAAATCTCTATTACAAAAAAAGAACTCCTCGACAAGTGCGTCAAAGCCTATTGTTATTTTTTTTTAATTCTCTATTACAAAAAAAGAACTCCTTGAGAAGTGAGTCAATCTGATACATCAAATTTTAAAATGTATAGTAATAAGTAATCACCAGTTGTTGTTTTTTATTTTTTTTAATAAAATTATGTCGAGAGTCAAACTGCTAAATCAAATCACATTTAAAAATTATAATAATTATTAAACTTACCAATTCTTGAAATTTCATTCAACAACTAGATCTAGATAGACACTACAAGTGATGTATAAAATTATAGCGCCCGCCAAACCGATAGCTGAGTAACAACCGAAATATCACTTGTTCCTATCAGTATCTGGGCTGCTTTCTATTCTGAAACAAGCCCCATCAGTCCAGTGGCCAGCTGAATGCGCGAGAATGGATGAGGGGATGAGTGCAAGCAACGTTTCCATAACTCACACAAGGCGGGTGTCACTGGCAGACAAGTCTCCCTCTTCCAGCTGGTCCCACCTCCCCCCTACTGCCTTGTAATCTTATTTTCTCCCCCCCCCCCCCTCCCTCACTCAAAATCTCCCTTCCAAGTTTCCGTCCCCATCCCCCCTCCCCCCTGCAAATCTCCCCCCTCTATTATCTGCTGAGTCTGATCGTCCCCTCCCATGTTTGCTCCCCTCCCCTTCTCACCTTCTCTCCCTTCCTTTCTCACCTCATCTTTCATTTTCTCTCTTCCTTTCTCCTCCTCTCTAATGACCCTTCCCATATCGTCTATTGCAACCCTCCTCTTTCGTTAATCTCCCCTTCTCTCTTCTCTTCTTTTCCTCTTCTTCCCTCTTCTCACCTTTACATTCTCTCCCCACCGCCTTCCTTATCATCTCTGCTCCTCTCCCCTTCTTTTTTATCTCTCCCCTCTTCTCCACCCCACCCTTCCTGTCCTCTATGCATCACCCCTCTTCTCACCTCCCCTCCTCTTTTGTCTTTCTCCCTTACCCCTTCCCCACCCATCCCAAACATTTACGATGACTTGACCAAGAGAATGCGATATAACAGCTAGCGAACGCTAGATCTGTTAGAGCCAGGGAAGGAAGGGTTAATTTTTGTATTAAAGAGTGAGGTGTCACTCGAGCTTCTAAATATGCCACCTCCCCTCGCATCCTTTTCTTGGTTCTTTTTCTAAGCACTTCCAGAGATATCATAATTGGTAATTATCGCTCTCTCTCTCTCTCTCTCTCTCTCTCTCATCTCTCTCATCCCTTCTCTCTCTCTCTCTCTCTCTCTCTCTCTCTCTCTCTCTCTCTCTCTCTCTCTCTCTCTCTCTCTCTCTCTCTCTCTCTCTCTCTCTCTCTCTCT
>RQTK01000195.1:428129-445108 GCA_003991915.1 Elysia chlorotica
TATGTGTGTGTGTATGTGTGTGTGTGTATGTGTATCCACGCAGGCGAACATAGCTTTATCAATTATTCTTTTTTTTTTTTCTATGAAAATTAAGGGTTTCTTGTCTGTCTCTCTGCCTCGCTCTCTATTTGTCTGCCTGTCTGTTTGTCTGTCTGTGTTTAACGTAATCACCTACTTTTACATACCTATATTGGTATAATACGCATTGAAGCATTATCTCGACCTCTGATAAGTAGTTCTTTGTTTATTTTTTATTTATTTATTTTATTTTTGTTTTTATCTATTTATTCATTCATTCATTTATTTATTTGTTTATTTATTTATTCATTAATTTACTTATTCATTTATTTACTTACTTTTTTTTACTTTTTTTGTCAATCAAGTTAAGTAATGAAACTATTTTTTTTTTTTTTTTTGTTTAGACTAGATTTACTAGCTAGAATGATGTTATCAAACTAAGACCCCTGCTAAGGTTAGATGCTGTTTTTATTTTTTACTATGTAAAAGGACCCTTAGTACGAGGTCTGCATTTAATTATTGTCCGATCGTTTTGAACCAAGTACCTCTTAATTTGGAGACCAACTCGCTACCTCTCGCGCAAGTAAACCCCCCACCCCTGTACTTCACTTATAACAGCGGTGTGTTTACTCCCCCAGGTAAAATCAGAGACGGACATTCGAGTCTATCATTGACCATGTTCATATAAAGACCGCTTTTACTCATTTTGCAGGGTGAGAGACACAATAGCACCATAGGATGGGAAACATTGCACACATCCGGCGCTATGTGCATAAATCGCCGATCAATTTGCGATCGGCTGGCCAGAACAAGTTTTCCCCATTCTGTTAGAATGCTACTCCTTGTCCCTTTATTTTACACATCTTTGTTCCTTTGCTGCCAACTCAATGATACATTAAAATGTGGACAGAATTGACCAAAAAGGTGTAAAATCTTTGTCCAGAAAAAAGCGCAACTTTCTTCTAAATTTCAACGTCTCCTAGGTTTTAAGAAAAATTATTCCCTACCTTAAACACAACATGTAAAATAAATCTAAAACAGAAAAAAGTGTACTCGGCCTATTGCAATTTGTTGGGAAACATTTTCTTTTCTGTAGGACGATCTGGATTGAGAAGTAAAGCGGTGGGTTTCTTTTCAGGATGTTCCTGGTTCGATTCGACAGTCGGGCAAATCTGTTGCCGGGTTCTTTATAACTATGGATAACTGCTGAATTAGCATTGTGTCGCAGGGAAAAGGCAAGGCTCACAAAAATTATACATATCAGCTCCCTACAGTATCATAGAGGTCTGAAGAAACTGAGTCTTTTAACTTGTGGGGCAACCAGTGTGAACAAGGCATAAATAGCTGGTTTAAGTTTTGAGCTGGAGCCCTCTAAACATGGGGGAAAAACTTCTCTGCATTGACGTATTAATTATTCCTACTTCTACAAGTATAAATGGTGGAGTAATAATTTTAAAGTATAAAATGTATTCTTCCTAACACACGATGAATAACTCAACAAGTCAAAATTCCAAGGAACCGGATTCACAGGCTTCTTCACATTTATAAATCAGTTGAACACCGAAGATGTTAAACTCACAGAGGAGCTCTCTTTTACAGCAAGAACAAAATAAAAACAGAACCAAACCCCGAGAACATCGCGTGCACTCACGCGAAAAAGACAAACAGAGGCTTGGAAAAGAAAACTTAATATCCGGCCGTAGTGAAGCCAGAGAATGGGACCTGCCATCCTATTGTTGGGGGAGCTATGAAGAAGGGGACTTTGGGCATAAATATTATAAAGCTGATGACGATAGAATAATATATTTTCAAAGCTGGGAACTAGCTAGTAAGTGTCTCTCCACTTTTAACGCAACTGAAAAATATGATGTCAAACTCAAAGTAAGCTGTTTTGGGTTTCTATAGCTTAAATTAAAAAAAAATGCAAAGGATAATTTTGGAAGGTTTCCTTTTTGTGTTTTTTTTTAATTACGCTATAAGCTTTGGATCATTAGGACACTATATCGTTCTGTTAAGCTTACGAGCCGTCTCGACATATCAATGGGAATAAGAAGGCTTAAGGCGAGGTATTAGCTAACGTAACGGTGTAATTACGATCCACTTGGAATTGTTGGATATAGAACGAGTACTATTGGATATTTTAGCGATACCATTGCCTAAAAGAAAACCTGTGAAAATAGAAATAAGGCTAGATAGTTACCAGCCCAAGATATGCATAAGTACACGGTGAGATTAAACTTTGTTAAAAAAAAATTTGTTTCCTATTCTATCGCGCCTCCGCCACTTCTTAAAACGATCAGTGATCGAAGAAGGTGAATCTCTCTCTCTCTCTCTCTCTCTCTCTCTCTCTCTCTCTCTCTCTCTCTCTCTCTCTCTCTCTCTCTCTCTCTCTCTCTCTCTCTCTCTCTCTCTCTCTCTCTCTCTCTCTCTCTCTCTCTCTCTCTCTCTCTCTCTCTCTCTCTCTCTCTCTCTCTCAGTTTTACATCATTACCTCTTAGGTTTCAATAAAAAGATACTGCAGTGCGTATTTAGTGACGGGACCACAGAGCGGGTAACCGGGATTTCGCCTGTCACATTAATAATTGAATTGACACCAAACCGAGGTCACCTTAAGAACAGACCAAGCCACCGAAATGATTGGAGTGAACATAATTTTAGCGTAATTAGTGTAACAGTAATCTATGTCTCATAACATTACGAGAGTTAGTTTGGATTGATATTCAGACAGCAAATTTTGCTCAGCCTACTCAGTCTACACTGCAATAATGAAAAATGATCTAACGGTCTCTTTTTTATATCATAATTCACTTGTACTCTAAATGCAAATCTTTGTCAACTGCCGCGTTGTTGTTGAGTTGTTTTTACCTTTAACATCAGCACTATATAGGATATATTGTGTACGGGCCCCAAGACTGACGTCTGACACTTTTATGTGCTTCAAAACACGAGACAGGGCGGGGATACCATGACTACTGTCTCAGTTGGTCACATTAAACTGACATCGACCCAATCAGTAGGGAGCGAAATCTTCAGGGCTCGAACCACGAACCTTTTGAGTCGGAAGCCGATGCTCTACCCCAGGGCCCCTACTTCGGTGACTCTGCCTGCTATTCTGTGAAGCCTCTCTCCGAACCAACTTGTTGAGTTGTGTTGAGTTGAGTTGAGCTGAGTTGAGTTGAGTTGAGTTGAGTTGAGTTGAGTTGAGTTGAGTTGAGCTGAGTTGAGTTGAGTTGATTGCGTAACGTCCAAACTTGTTGTTTGCAGAGTGGTTCGACCGGGATTCGAACCTATTGCCAACCCTTTAAACCGAACGCGGTTCGGTTATACTAACTCTTAAAAGGGGTATACAGGTTTGGTAAATAAGTGGTTAAGAATTTAGTTCTGTGTTCAACAAGGCGTCCAAAAATAGAAGGACAAGTCACCGAATTGAAAGAAGTGAAAAGATTATGGCACACCAAGGATAAAAGAGAGTTTACTTCCTGTAATTTTAAGCATAGATAATACATAGTGATACTTAGAGAGTATTTTTCAGCCCACACAATTAGCCTGCACTCAAAATTTAAACTGTCTTATATATGTGCGATTTATTTTGGTTTATTTTTGAAATGCATAAATGATTGCATATTTGATATCTATTGTTGCTAGATAATAGGTACGCAGCGTGATGCGAAGATCTTTAATATATACCTCACTTTGGTTTTTGCTGCAAGTGTATGCATATTAATGTTAGGTGACTCTGCCTTCTATCTTTGGACGCCTTGGTGTGCAACTATGTTCAAATTGCTGTATATTTTAAGAGGAGACCTAAAAACTAGTAGAGAGACTCCACTAAAATCACCCAGCTATTCGAAATAAGTTATCGAAATTTGGATTTGTATATTTACGTTGGGAGTTTCAAAATATCGTCTAGCTCCTTGAAAAAGACTTTTTTTAAACATTGGAACACACTATTTACTCCCCCCCCCCTCCGCTCCCCTTTTTAACCGCCTTTACAGGCGTTTTTATAGACTTTACACATCATGTCCACTTTATCCCATTAATTTTCCTCACGTCTCGTAGCTTTCCACTCCATAAAAGAGGCTAGACGTCAATATGACTGCGACTTATCAAATAAAGAGAAAATTAATACGAATCAAATCGAATCTCCAACAAAAGGGTAATTTTGAACGAAATAATCTTGCTCGAGCACTTTGAAGTAATCAGTTGTAAAATTGCCTTAACAATTTTCGACTCCGTGAATTTTTCGTTTCTGAAGGGACACGACAGTGTCATGTATAATACAAAATGGAGCAAGCTAGCGCAGGTGGTAGAGCATGGGCTGCCAATCGAGAGGTTTATTTGTTTTTGTTTTTGTTTTTTATTGTCCGACCTCAACTCTATATGCACTATATTGTGAACGGGCCCCAAGACTAACGACTGACAATTTTGTGTGGGCGGGGAGACCTGGACTCCTGTCTCAGCCGGGTACATTATACTGATACCGATTCAACCAGTTGGAGACGAAGTCGGAAAATAATGTTTTGACCTGTTAGTAGTGGAATTCGAACAGCGGACCTCCCGATCTGGAGGCCAACGCTCTACCACTTGAGATAGCGCCCCACCCCTTGAAAAAAAATTCGGGAGGGACTCACTGCTAACCCGTGATCGAGCAAATTTATTATTTCTTAGGATTTCGCTGCCTACTTGATGGATCGGTGCCAGTCGAAATATAACAGGCCAGGAGTAAGACATGAGTTCTGGTACCCCCCACATAGTCTCTGAGTGGCAGCTTTTAAAATTGGCAGAAACTAATTTTTAGATCCTTCACAAAATTGCCTACTTGAAGACTTTCGACCAACCAACCAACTATTATATTATATATGTCTTCAGAAGACACAAAAATTACTATGTATAATGATCGGGGTGAATCAGGCAAAAGTCTCTAATATAAGATTTGAGCTTAAGCTTTCTTAACATATATAAAGTGCTCTTTATTGAGCTTTTCCATTTTTCAAAAACAAAAAAAAACTTTCTTGCTTCAAAAATTATTACAATTGTAAATTATAGGTGGTACTAGTAAAACGCTTGCAACTTTCTTGAAAATCATCATATATACCTGTATGATACACCAATATAAAGCTAATAAAAGTTTCTTTCCAATGATACTAGTAAATTATTCAAGGGGGTTAGGAAAGAGGACAGATAGGAAAAAATTGCTTTGCATTCATTGCCTCTTGCACACAGTAAAAAACACCACGTACGTTGTACGTCTAAGCGTCATGGGGATTGGCGAAATAGGCAGATTAGAGGACGAAGGCCTACAATGTGGGCTTAGCATCTTGTCACGAAAAATCAGACGCGCGGCGTAGGTCATATGCCACGAAGGGGTTAATAAAACACTGAGATTTATCGATAAAGAGAGGAAAGGTAGAGAGAGAAAAAGAGAGAGAAAGAGAGAGAGAGAGAGAGAGAGAGAGAGAGAGAGAGGGATCAGGCAGGCAGTCAGACAGACAGGCAGGCAGACAGATAGACAGACAGACAGACAGACAGACAGACAGACAGACAGACAGACAGACAGACAGAGACAGAGAGAGAGAGAGAAAGGGGCGGAGACATAGAGATACATACTGACAATAATCAATCAATATCGCAAACAGATAAGTAATTCTAGCCTTTAATTCATAATCAAAAGCGCGAACAGAAAACGACTGTAATGTTTAGATGTACTGTTATTCTACACTGTAACGTCTCCGGTTTCTGAATACGACTCACACGACTTCGTACAAAGTGGCGCTGAGACGGGAGTCACAGTATCACCGCACTGCCTCTGTCTTGCGGCAGCACATGAAAGCATCAAATTCGAACGTAAGTCTTGAGGCCCGCCTATAATAAAGTCCATTATAGAGTTGACCCTGGACGCTAAAATTCAAACAAAACAATAATAAAATAGAGCGGACTGGCTTTATTCTGTAAATCTGATTCCCCATAGGGAAAACCAGACGTGGCATTAGCATGGACAGAGCCGTGACAGTTGTCAGTGGGGACCTGGTTTCCCTGGATGCTGCCGGTAGATTTGATTTGTGCCACAGTGGCTGCAGGATTCCGCTGTTCTGCCGCCCATCAAGGGTTAATCTCATCAGGTCTCCTGAATATTTATAGCCGTGGGGAGAGAGAGGGGGGAAGAGAGAGAGAGTGAGAGAGAGGGAGAGGGAGAGGGGGAGGAAGTAGGAGAAAGATAGAGAGAGGAGGGAAAATGAGAGAAAGAGGTAGAGGCAAATGATGAAGAAAGATGGAGGGAAAGAGGGGAGGAAGAGAGAGTCAGAGAGACTGAAAGAGTGGGAGATGGAGAGGGAGGGAGAGAGATTGCTAAAAATAGAGAGTGACAGAGAGAAGAAAAATGCTGTAGAAAGAGAGATAGAGAAAGAGAGAAAGAGTGAAATAAAGAGAGAGAAAGAGTGAGAAAGCGAGAGAGAGAGAGAGAGAGAGAGAGAGAGAACAGACAGATAGATAGATTGATTGATGATTGATGTTTATTGGTTCGTTGGGCTTCTCACCCTATAATAACATGACACGATATTATTACAATGTGTATAACAAAAAAGTAACAGAATGGTAACGAAATGAGAAACAAAAACGCCATTATACAAAAGACAGGCAGATTTTATCAATAAGTTTTTTAGTGTTTAATAAAGATAACTGTTTGACAATAGCACACAATTATTCTACTTCTTTTTTTATTGAAAAGTATTTGGGAGGTATGAACATGGTACGATTTTTTTAATTCTCGTATGCCTTACAAATCATTAGAACGTGGTATACTTTTTCATTTTCTAAGTTGCGCACTGTGCATATTTGCAGTAAAGAGTTTTTAGAATAATCTGAATTTTGCCAATTTATCTGTGATACATCGAGTCGAAGTCTTGCTACAGCATTTTTTAGGTTAGTTAGTAAACCGTCATTCAGCAGGTATGTTTCAAACCAGATCTTGGATTTAAATGAAAAATAGCATTCAAACTGATTAATAATAATAATAATAATAATAATAATAATTGATAAAAATGATAACAATAATAATAATAATAATAATAATAATAATAATAATAATAATAATAATAGTAATAAAGTGCATTTGTATAGCAGCTTTCCCATATTGTTGCTCAAAGCGCTAGATAAGTTTGCAGAAAGGAGTTTCGTCGCCAACATATTCAAACATTTAAACATGGCCAAATATATTTCAACATACCATATACTTTATAATATAAATTATATCAGTTACCCAAGATTTGACTTTATTTCATTCAATATTTTAAGCACTGACAGGCTTGTTTGGGTATCTTATAATCTGGCATTTTAAACAGTCTTAGCCAATATTTTAACCGTCGAATATTCATATTAGATAGAGGGAGATAGAGACAAAGAAATAATAAAGAAGGAGGGAAAGAAAAAGAAAGAGGTAGAGAGATAGCTAGAAAAAGGGAGAGACAGAAACTAACAGAGAAGGTGAAGTTGGGAGTAAAAAGAGTGATAGGGAAAGAAAACAAGAGATTTATAGAGAAAGAGTGAACTAAATATTTAGTGCTCTTCTAGGCTACCTCCATCAAAATAGCATTGCACCGCCGTTACCCTTACGGTAGACAATTTAGCCATCGTTTTAGTGGTGATCATGTCAAATTTGGTTGGAGTCTATGACAACCAGGGTGCCTATTAGCCTACTACGTAGGCCTAGCAAAATAACAGAGGCCTTGCAATAATGGGCCCCATAGCGAAAATGAATGTGAGAAGTAAGGGAATCTTCATGCACCGGCGATCAATAAAACCTCTATCCTATAATTACAGAGCCAAAGTGCGATCGGAAAATCCAAGGCGTCCAAAAATAGATTCTATTTTTGGACGCCTTGGGAAAATCTCAAGCCTATGGGACGTGATTATGCTATCCCTTATCTTTGTGTATATCGCTTGGCCGGTAATTCAGGCGGTAGAGTAATCTATATAGTTGTGGTTCAGTTGGGTTAACGTCCAACGTCAGCACTATATAGGCTATATTGTCTACGGATCCGAAGACTGACGTTTGGTAATTTTATGGGCTGCCATACACGAGACAGGGCAGTGATACCATGACTCCTTTTTTCAGGCAGTCACGGTAGAGTGAAGTATTCTCATAGTTATATTAATTAACGCCGATTTTCTCCACCAAAGACGTATTTGAGTGTGTTACTTAGCGTCAAACACAAGCACTATAAAGACTATATTATAGATGGGCCCCAAGACAAACGTCTAACAATTTTACGTTCTGCCTCACAGAGACAGTGCGAGGATACAATGACTTCTGTCTCAGCCGATCACCCAACCAGTTGCATATGAAATTGGATGCTTCACTTTGGACCAATAGTAGGTTTCGAACCAAAGACCTCTCGATTGAGAGACCAACGCTCTACCATCCGCGCAAGTTCGGCACCCGTGAAAATATATTCAATGTAATCTCTTACACTTTTTTGCCAATTATGTTCACATTTTGCTGTCTGATTGAGTTGGAAGCGACTTTGAGAGGTGTTCTGTTCTGGAGTTTTTGTGGCACACCAGTGCGTGCGGTGTAGATCTAATTGGGCACGATGCAATACCCAGTCCTTGAGATTGCATCAATCTAACGGAGCACAGAACAATGCACCAAATTGATCGTATGGATGTAATGTTCACGTTCATCATTCATGTCATTCATGTGAAAGAAGAAAAAAAATCTTTGTACGGAGAAACCGAAGCCCTCACTTAGTTCTAGGTCTTAACAAAAGGTCCGATACGGCGATGGGACTCGGGTCTTGGTGGATCATAATTTTGTTAAATGAACAGGGCGGAAATGTTGCTTAAACTTGTTCACGTGCATTGAAGAACTGTTTTGAAGAATGGTAGAAACTGTTCGAGTTAATATAACTACTTATTGAATAATGATGAAATTAAAAACAAAAGTAATGAAAACAGTTACAACGATAACTGTGTATACTGACATTATTAATATCATCTCTCTGTCTGTCCGCCCGCCCCCTTCTATGTCTTTCTCTGTTTCTCACACTCTCTATATTTTGCTCTCTCGCTCTCTCTCTCTCTCTCTCTCTCTCTCTCTCTCTCTCTTGGCGCTGTTCTTCCTCCTCAATCTCTACCTCTCTACCACCATCTCTTTCTCCATACTACAAATCATCTATTTTTCTCTCTCTCCCTCTTCTCTCTCCCTTCTGTCTCTATCTCTCTTTTCTTCCTCAGTCTTTCTCTCTGACTTATGTAGTATTTTTTTATTATTGTATTATACGATGTTTATGTAATTGATATGCGATTATGCTTTTCTCCTATTATAATATGTATACCTCTTAGACAAAATGCCCTTTTATGTAAGGTCATAGAGCGAGGTTTTTCAGATCAAATCTCAACATAATCACAACTCTAAAACGAGTTTTAATGTAGGTATATCTACTCCGTGACGTGATCAAAGTTAAAATTATTTAATAAGCTGCGGCATATCATTTTGTCAATTTTGTTTTAATGAGATACAATTGTATTGTGATCTGACAGCATTGTAAATTTGCTCTATATATTACAACATAAAGATTCGAATAACGTTGTGTTGTTTTAAGGACTGATGGTAAAATTCGGTTAAACGTACTGAAGTCCTAATTCTTTCGTTGACTAGCACTGTGTACCGTCATTTTGGGCACGATGCAGATCAAAACACTCAAACAAATGTCATGAATACCAAAGAGCATGTAATTTGAATTTTATGGATAAACAAGATTTACTTCCTCTTTATTTGAAAAGTGCAAGCTGGTATTTAGATTTACCGCCTTTAGGCTGAAAAAGCTGTAGCCCTAGGGCCCCGCGCCTCAAGTGGTCCCGTGTTTGAAAATACATGTACCGGTACATGACGAATTTGTATGTGTTTAAAATATTTTTCAACAGCAAAGAAAATTGTCCTCTTGTTGAATTGTTTTTGTTGTTTGTTATTAATTTTGTGCTGCTGCTGTTTTTTGCAGTTGTTGATGTTGGTGAGAAGGATGTTGATGCTACCGCTGTAAGTTGTTGTTGCTGCTGTTGATGTGTATTCCGAAGTTGTCTTTCGACTGCGTTAGACGCTAGACCGAAAAGTATAGAAGTTTAGGCTTAATTGCCAGGACACTGAGGACAGGAAGTGTAATAATAGCACAGATTTCTATTAATGGTGCAATTGGTAGAAATAAAATTATGTGAATACTAGTATCATGGCTGGACGGCTCAGTAGGGCCTAGTGTACAAGCCCATATCAAAGAGATGAATAACAAAGCTCCTTTTGTCCATTGCTCGCCTACTGCTCGGCTCATTCTCTAAATATGGTTGGTGTTTGTACCGATGAATGCTGCATAGATGCAGCATCATTTTTCGGATTTTTCCAAGCACTGTACAACTTCCGTTCAAGCTCCCCGCATAGTGAAGTTTGTCTCTAAAAGGTATAGATTGCCCTCCATCCAAATCATTGTCAGGAACTAGATGATCTAGGCCTACCCGACATGATGCAACAGTAGTATTAATACTCCCTTTTCCTAATCCCTCCGCTAACAGAAAAAAATGCTTTCGTCCTATCACAAAATAAACCAATGGCGTTTCTGTGTTTGAGCATTTCTGTTTTCCAACAAAGTAGAATAACTTTTGTTTGAATTCTCATTCTCAGTTACATGTTCTTGAACTCAACCAAGGAAGAGATCCATTGCGAATCAAAGCAAGGTCTAGTCTTTCATCTAGAATTTATACGATCCTGTGTAAGGCTTACGTGTTTTTGAATTCTTTTTTTTTTTTTAGTTGCGCTACAGATACTATTAATGATCCTTGTCTTGTTTTCCAGTGTATGAATAAGATTTGCTTTTTAAAGTGTACACGATGTTAACTTAAACAAAATCTATCATTTAGATCGTTTAAACTGTTTCAAGCCAGTCCTATCTTTAGATATCAGTGAAACGAGTAGGCCTACATAATTATGAACAAGATATTATAATCCAAGATACCGGTAACAAATGTTTCATCGTGCAGAAAAAGATCAAGGCAATGATGAAAAACGTATAAAGCTTTGGGTACAAGGTCAACAATGCAGCTGTAATTGCCAAAGTTACGAAAATAATGTGAGTTGCAAACGAAAATCGTTCGACAAGGACTCAGGGTTTGGTTGTTTTTTTTTATAAGAAGCCATGAATTAGCATAAAATAGGCAAAACAGAGCATTTTGGGAAGATGATGAAAAACCAATTTGCGTGGATCTTTTGCTAAAAGCATAGTCATTTAAACAGATAGAGAGAAAATATAAAGTACATAAAAAGTTTAAAGTCGATTAGAGCAGTCATTTTGGTGTTTGCTCTGATGCAGAATTGCGGGTACTTTTCTTAATATCCAATAATGACTTTTATTGTAGAGTATGAGGTTTAACGCTAGCTAACTTCATCATAACATTGATAAGAAATTTCGTCTTTGTCCACAATATCGTAATCTATGTTTTACCACGAAACTCGTTATGAGTAAAACATTATTTGCGTATAATTTTTATACGAAGTAATCCAATTGTTGGTTGTTGTTGTTTTGTGTTGTTCTTTAATGTCACCTTTTTAAGATTGGATATTCAATATACATGTACTGTTAAATCCAGTGAATCATCTAAATCGTTTCACGGAAAGCTGTGACACTGTAATGAATGAATGTTCGAAGCAGACACCTCCAACAGAGATGGTAGAAATGATAGATAGATGTGCGCGTGGTGGGGTATTCATTATGTTTGTAAAAAAAGACAGTACCAATCTGGTTGTTGGTGTTGTTGTTGTTGTTGCTGTTGTTGTTGTTGTTGTTATTGTTGTTGTTGTTGTTGGGTTGTTGTTTTTTGTTGTTTTTTTTTAGGTCCAATGGTGGAAATTGTGTTATTTATTCGTAATTCAGGGTTAACATTATCTTTTTTAAATCGTAAGAGTTAATTATTTTGCTTGAAAAGGCGTCAAAAGAACCTGTTTTTATAACCCTTTTTTTTCAAAATATGTGCTTGTCGGGAAAAAAAGCTTAGCTTCTACTGTAAAGTTAGTTTAACGCAGCACACATTAATTTTACAAAAAAATAGGAAACGCCGAAGCTTAAATTAAAAAAAAGTTCTAAAGCTTTAATTATTTTTGCTTGAAGAGGCTGTTGAAAGGACTTATTATAATATAACTTTTTAAATTGAAATTAGTTTGTATACGTTTGTAATTTTTTTTTCTACAGTAAAGTGTGTTTGAAACAGCACACATTCCACAGTAAATTAGGAACTGAAAAACCTTACCATAAACAGTTCTAATGTTATAATTATTTTTGCTTGGAACAACCATTAAAAAGAACCTATCACAATAAAACTTTTTAGAAAACATTATTATGCTTAAATAAAAAAGAAGGTTATACGGTAAAGTTTGTTTCAAACAGCACACATTTTACAACAACAACAAATAGGAACTGAAGAACCTTACGAAACAATACAAACTGATTCCAGACCTATGCTTTAGAAGTTCCAGTTTTCGGTGATTTCCAATGCCATCGAACCCTTTGTATGGCCGCATCCGCGTCAGGAAGAGAGAGAGCATCTCTTGAGAGTTTTAAGAAGGCATTGGGAATTCCCCTAACGAAAAGCGCGGTCGGTTTAATTGGCTCTTAACGATCTTCTTTTCCTGTTTCATTAAGGAAGGCGTCGCCTTTGATTATAACCCGGCATAAATCTTCCCTTTCTTCGATTGCAGCTCAACCTTTGAATGGATTAAAAGAATGAGCTTTGGAGGGGGAGGGTGTATAGGGGAAGAGAAGAGAGAAAGAAGTAGAGAGAGATAGATAGAGAGAGTGAAAGAGAGACAGGCAGAAAGAAAGGGAGAGGCAGAGAGAGAGAGGGAGGGAGAGAGAGAGGGAGGGAGAGTCAAAGAGAGACAAAGAGAGATATACATACTTACAGATAGCCTTCCTAAAATAAACACAGAGTGACAATAAAACTTTCAGACAAACAAATTAAAAAGACACACAAAGAAAGAGAGAGAGAGAGAGAGAGAGAGGGAGAGAGAGAGAGAGAGAGAGAGAGAGAGAGAGAGAGAAAGAGAGAGAGAGAGAGAGAGAGAGAGAGAGAGAGAGAGAGAGAGAGAGAGAGAGAGAGAAAGAGACAGATTCAAAGAGAGACAAAGACAGATATACATACTTACAGATAGCCTTCCTAAAATAAACACAGAGTGACAATAAACTTTCAGACAAACAAATTAAAAAACATTTTATAAGCAGTATCGTATGCCTTAACTCCCACATTTAGCCAGTAAAAAAACTTTAAGGATGTTATCTTGTCTTCGGTAGCCTGAACTGCATCATAATCCTCCTTCAAGCTCTGCACTACATTATTATACTAATGAAGGATTATATGGACGGTTGTCTCGGGACTTTTATTTCATCAAGTATACAAAGGATACAGCTATTGACACCAAATTGGGGGGCGCGGTGGTCCAGGGGTAGAATATCGGCTTCCGACGCAAAAGGTCCCGAGTTCGAATCCTGGCTGGTGCGTTCCCTACTGGTTGGGTCGGTGTCAGTATAATGTGACCGGCTGAGACAGGAGTCATGGTATCCCCGCCCTGTCTCGTGTGTGGCAGCACATTCAAATGTCAGACGTCCGTCTTGGGGCCCGTCCACAATAAAGCCTATATAGTGCTGCTTTTGGACGTTAAATCAACCCAATCCCAACCCAACCCGACACCAAATTGACTAACTAGCAGACAGGCACCAGAAAGAAAGGCATTCATGAAATGGCAACTGTAATTATAATCGTTCATTAAAAAAGAAGCTTTATCTGTATGGGATAGTAATTATATGCTATTCGTTTGCTGCTATTGGTATTTTTATCGGTCTAGTTGTTGTTGTTGTTGTTGTTGTTGTTGTTGTTGTTGTTGTTGTTGTTGTTGTTGTTGTTGTTGTTGTTGTTGTTGTTGTTGCTATTGTTGTTGTTGTTGTTGATGTTGTAATTTTGTTGCTGTTGTTTTATTGTTGTTTTTTTTTATTATTTTTCTTTACTTCGGATGATGCTGTAATGCTGGTGTTACTTTTGCAGGTTATAAAGAATTGTGAGCCTCATTCCTTTACAAAGCCAGCACTTGTTTGAGCTCAAAGTCATTTTATACATGGGATATTTCTCAACACGAGTTTTCATTTTGCGCTCATATTTGTATGTATTTTACTCTGAGCACCATGTGCCTATGTCGGTAGATTGTCGATCAGATTGAAATTCCAGGTTATCCCAATCCCGTATGTTTTGATGTCATTCCCGAAAACCTAGGGGAAGTACAAACTAACAGATAAAGATAACAAGCATTACAGGTTCTCCATCAAACTTTTTTTTTAATTTTATTTTTGTTCTGTTAGTTGTCGTTTTTTCTGTGTTTAAATTTATTTGTGTTTATTTTTTTAAGGAAAAATATTCCTTCAAGAACCGTGTTATTCCTGAAAATCAAATTCCAAAAACAGACGGGACCAAGAACAAAGAAAGACCAAGGCAGAGAGAAAACCAGCACATCTATCGATCCATCTCCCCTTGTCATCCGCGGTTCTGGGAAATGCGTTTAGAGTAACCTCCCCTAGAGCGCGCGACAGAATCCTCGGATTTAGAGTGAGCTCCCTTGGGAGAAACAGCGCGCGGGCGCGTGCATAGCCGTCTGGTTGTAATGGCGCGAGATGGAAACTGGGAAGGACGACCCTGCGGATTAAGAAGAGGCAAAAGGCATTTAAGATTAGAAGACAGATGTAAACTGATGGACTGAAAGAGTCTTTAGGAAAGTAATATGAAAACATAATAGTGGTAGTAATAGTAGAAGTAGTAGTAGTAGTAGTAGTAGTAGTAGTAGTAGTAGTAGTAGTAGTAGTAGTAGTAGTAGTAGTAGTAGTAGTAGTAGTAGTAGTAGTAGTAGTAGTAGTAGTAGTAGTAGTAGTAGTAGTAGTAGTATAAATAGTTATGTAGTAGTTGTGGTGGTACCAGTAGTTGTGGTGGTGTTGGATGTATATCTATTTCTAACGTATTTGTAGGAATTATTCAGACTAGGAGTAGCATGAAAAAAGTATGAATTATATTAAGACGACCAACTATGGCATCTAAATATATGGGAGATTGTTTTGTTGGGGGTTTTTTGTGTGTTTTTTTTTTGTGTTTTTTTTGGGAGGTGCGTTTTTTTTAAGAAATAGACTTTTTTTTTGGCTTGTCGGTACCCCCTTCACAAAAAATAACAGCAACTACAACGAAAACAAAAACAAAACGGAGCTTATCAAATACTAAACAGTATTGCCTAACATATATATTTTTAGGCAACTAAGAGTAAGGAATTTCAAACAAATGCTCTTTTTGTTTTTGCGTAGTGGAAAACTATAAAGGGCAGAAGGGAGCGAGGGGTTATGGAATACTTTAATGGACGTGGTGGCAATAGTAGAATACTATAAGGAGAGTGGGTAAAGTAAAGCTTTGCATTTCGAACAAAACGTGCTTTGTAGTTCAAGCAAGCCGTTTCACTTTCTTATTACTTTCAAAAAATAATTATGAAGAAACATTTCAACACACACTTTTTGTGGTGTTTGCAACAAAATGAAAAGAAAAAAACAAACAAAACAAATTTGACTTTGGTTTTTTTCGTCCAAGCAGATTAAACGAAATAGCCAAATGATTTAGACTCAAGCACTAAAAAAGGTGGATGTTTATAGCAAATTATCAGTGAGAGTGTGAATGTACATGTACTTATGAAGATAATGTAACGGTACTTTTCCGACATGTAGATATAAATAGAGATATGCTTTTCGCGTAAAATATTTGATCTATAGAGAAGATCAACCTATAGAGAAGATCAACTTATAGAGGAGATTAACGTTAAAAGCACACTTGTGTTTTACCCTTCGACCCGTGTACTTAAAATCCAGTTGGGTTCTGTTTTACCATTATCATGAACATCAAAAAGCAGGTGTTGTGTTGGTTATGCTGATAATCATCAATATTGCGGGGGCGGATGTTTTTTTTATCTTCAGAAAGGCTTCCAATCACGAAACGAAACAATAGATGTAGTATTTTGATGATAAGTGCAAAAGGTTCGGGTTATTGTAAAGTACATGTGCTTATCTGCAATATTCAATAGCAATCAATTTTGTAGTGAAACGAATCACGCGTGATATCCTTTGTATAATGTCTCGTCTCATTCCTTAAATACTTAAAATTTTTACTAAGTATTATAAAAAAAATAGATAGGATATAGAACAATTGAGGTAATGAATTGTCCAAACACACCAACCAACCAACTAAACCTTCCTATCACACTAATTTGATTTTTATGTCACTTGTGTCTCATCTCATTCCCTCAATACTTTAAATCTTTACTTCTATAAAAATTAAATAGGATATTAAACAACTGAGGTAAGGTGATGCATTGTCCCAACACACCAACCAACCACTTAAACCTTCCTATCACACTAAGTCGATTTCTGTCAGTCGTGTCTCATCTCATTCCCTCAATACTTTAAATCTTTACTATGCATTAGATAGAACATTAAAACAACTGATGTAATGCATTGTTCCAACACACCAACCAACCAACTTAACCTATCACACTAATTCGATTTCTATGTCACTTGTGTCTCATCTCATTCCCTTAATAGTTTAAACATTATTTACTATTACAAAAAAATAGATAGGATATTAAACAACTGAGGTAATGCATTGTCCCAACCAACCAACCAACACACCAACCAACCAACCAACTAAGCCTTCCTATCACACTAAGTCGATTTTTATGTCACTCTCCCAGTAAACTGACCATCCGGGTAGCAGCCGGATGGGCTAATTGTGTTATCTGGAAAGTGGACGTCCACTCGGGGAGTTGACCTCTGGCCAGTTCCTGTCCCAGCCCAAGCCTGTGGTGTCTCTCTTTCTCTCTCTCTCTCTCTCTCTCTCTCTCTCTCTCTCTCCCT
>RQTK01000195.1:450789-473836 GCA_003991915.1 Elysia chlorotica
AAAAAAACAATATACATAAACAAAATAAATTGGAATTCGAAATTAATGGTTATAAATAAATACATTGTTAGATTTAGCTAAAAAAACAAAAAACAAAAAGCAAAAAACATACAAAAAAAAAAACAACCAAAAAAAACAACAACAGAAAACAACAACAACAGCAAACAAACAAGTAAACAAACAAAAACAGCACAAAAATTGCAAATGACATCTATATGTATAGCAATTTGTAGTAGCATTCATATTGAAAGAAAAAAAAAAAAAAAAACATTGTTAAGTACTTATAGACTATTAGAAGTACGTTACATTCAACTTAATCCAGCAAGAGCCCATTTTATCAAATGAAGACAAAAAGAAAAGATAATGATGATGGAACATAAAACTGTTGGTGATGATAAGTAATTGTGCTGATTATGGTGATGATAATAGTAGAAATGCTGCTGGTGGTTTTACCTTTATTTTGTGAGAGTTATATTTCAGTTATAATAGATTTGAATATATTTGTATATGGGTCCCATCGCTCTAGAAAATTGCTGTATGAGTTATTGGTTATGGATATTTCCTTTTCGATTACATATCTTATATATTACAACGATGTCTTATAATTTTATGCGTTATGCAAAGCTGCTAAGTATCTCTTTGTGGGACGATACCCGATATTTAATTTTTAAGGTGTGCATTCTGAAGAAACATAATTTTGAGTTTTAGCATACCTAAAATTCACCTGTAACCATTCAGTTTTGCCCATCCTATTTATTAGTGTAAGAAAATGCGCGTGTTCTTTCATCGTGAATTATAGAGACTAGCCCGGCTTTTGTGTGTGTGTGTGTGTGTGTGTGTGTGTGACTGTGTGTGTGTGTGACTGTGTTTGCAATTCTGTCTTTCTGTAATATGTATGTACGTGTATGCACATTCGTATTGCCTCATTTCTATTATAAATGTAAATTGTTAAGGTTTTGCATGTCATTTTTGCATTTCTCCTTGAGGAATAAAAATAATCTCATTTTATCCTATCTTATCCTACATGAATATTTTGTTGAGTCCTTTAAGTTGTTCAACCCTTATGTTGTAACTGCAGAAAATCGTTGAAATTTTGCCAACCGAAGAAAAAGGTAAACAAAGCAGTGTTGCGAGTTCGTGCAAAGGGGAATGTTAATGGGATTAAACATGAGCGTACTTTGGCATATACGTGCGTAAGTACAACTCCGTGGTTACCTTGCGACTCGTCTTAAGATAATTATAAGAAGAAGAGGGTTTAAGACGAGTTCTAAGCTACGGCAATGTTGTACTTGCGGCCCATAACCATGCAGGCTGCGGTCCAAAAACAAGGTCAACTAGCCGTGCCAGTCTTAGGGTCCGTTTACAATATAGCCTATATAGTGCTGACGTTGGACGTTAAACCCACCCCAAAATATCACGGGCTTTGCGATCCACATGATGTTAACGGATGACGTAATCACACCCCTCACACACCATTGCTTGTGTTCTCCATAGATCAGGAATAGAGCCATGATTTGATGGCTGTGCCTGAACTGTTGAGTTGAGATGGTTGAACGTCCAACGTCAGCACTGTATAGGCTTTATTGTGGATGGACCCCAAGACTGACGTCTAACAATTTTATATGCTGCCACACACGAGACAGGGTGGGGATGCCATAACTACTGCCTCAGCTGGTCACTTTAAACTGACATGGACCCAACCAGTAAGGAACGAAATCGCCAGGGCTTGAACCACAGACCTTTTCCGTCGCAAGCTGATGTTGGACCCCAGGGCCATCGCGCCCCCCTTTTTATGGCGGTGCCTATTCATTACCTAACGCCATCGTTTTCGCTATGGGTACTGTGTCTGTGAGTGTATGCTTATGTGCATGTGTGTATGTGTGGTTGAATATATCATTTGCATGTTTGTTTGTGCCATTACCTCTGTGGTGTTTACACATTTATGTATGTTTATTTCATGTACATGATTACTTTTGATGTAATGCGGATTGGGCAGAATTTCAATTTTGGAAATGCGCAATAGAAATGCAATAAATTATTATTATTATTATTATTATGACAATCATCATCTCTGAGAGTGAGCGCAAGTGCAAGACTAAGGCGTGCTCCAGTGCTCCGGATTAGAAAATGTGCATATTCTCCCAATAGATCTATATTGCTGCACCCTCCCCTTTTTGGTACTTCTTCATACTTTGGTTTGATTGTTTATTTCAGGAGGACCTGGCCGATGTGCTTGCGGGACACATCACTGTGGTCCAGAAACTGAAGAGCTTGAGGCCCAACACTGAAACCCAATCACATCTGCTGAAGACGTACATCAAGGTGTGTTGCTCCCCGCTTGATATAATTGTCTTGTCATACCAAAATTTCCCTGTCCCTGTGTATTACCGGTATTATTATTATTATTATTATAATCGTAAGGTCTCTTGGCTAATTTGCTGACGTTGGGTGTCAAAATCTCGCGTTGTTTGTTGTTCGACTCAAGCTGTCACAGTAGTTATTTGACCAACACCGTTGTCATCATAGTGCTAAAAGTCAACGGGCATAGTGTGTAAGACAGGACTGTTGGACTATTTAATACTGCCAAAAATAGGTTAATGGAAGGAGTCTTTAAACTGATTTATACTATAGCGTTCGTTGATAAATTATGTAATGACACTTAGAGCTACTGACGACAGTTATGATTTCTCTCTCTCTCTCTCTCTCTCTCTCTCTCTCTCTCTCTCTCTCTATCTGTCTCTCTCACTTTCTAATACTACAGTAATAGTTTACAGGATTGATTTATTGTCTTGCGTACAATGATATTTGGTCTGACCCTATGGCCCGCATGTTAGACCATTTCAACCTCTGGGCGTTAACCATTGTAACGTTTTCATACTAGTACTCCGTCTACGATATCCTGCTGCCCTGTGGAGTCATTCATATACTTGGTCAACTCATCTGTCAACTGTTCGGCTAAGCTAAATAATATTGGCTGAAATAGCCCTCCTACCCTCTCTAACCTGGATAAAAAGTAAAAATAATTTACTTTGAACCGTTTATTTTAAAACCGATATAAACCGAATCATGACTCCCTTTTTATATCATTGCTCCACCCGTGTAACAAGTACAATCATTGGTACACTCATTGTAGCCTACATGAGTGTACCTATAGAATGTTCTTCATGAAGGCCTACTATAAAATATTGGGACGCAAAATTGAATGATATCCCTTGTTCTTCATGACAAAAACGTGTTATATAACCTCGGTGTTAAGTATTATTAAATCAAGGGGCGTGGGCACTGTAGAATAACCCAGGGGAGCATAGGTGTTTAACCCAGAGAGAGAGAGAGAGAGAGAGAGAGAGAGAGAGAGACGAGAGAGAAAGAGACTCAGAGACGAACAGACAAACAGATCGATACAGAGAGAGAATAAGAGAGAGATAAAGAGAGAGAGGGGGGGGGGAGAGAGACAGAGAAAGAGACAGGGATGAATAAAGATTTCTGTATTTTGTATTTTGTATTAGTCCAAGCATCTTAGCAACTTCCTTTCAAGTTTCACACATAGTTGGGGCTTCTTTGTAAAACGTATCGATGGCCATACACCCAAATCATCGTCAGGAACTAGATAATCTGCCCGACATGATGTAACGATAGCATTAAAATCCAAATACCAAAAAAAAAAAAAGTATCATCACTGCTTGATATCTCTCGTGTCAAGAAAGAATTTCCCCAAAAGCGTGACGAGGCTTCATCCTTGCACAACAAGATGGAGCATTTTGAATTTATTGTGCTGTTTTTGGATACCGTACAGGGGTTGATACGCTTTAACACTGTCAAAATTACATTAAGTTCAGTAACCATCACTGAACCTGCGAGTCGTAGCCTACACAAGGTCACCGGGATCAGTTTAGGGTGAACACCCTCCTTGTCATCGTTGACTGCCTTTTGTTTGAACTTGATAAGCGAGGAGGCATCTGCAAGACCGTGGCTCAAGATTGTGACATTCTCTTTTAGAGACATCTGCAAGCGGACTCATCGACTAGTGCAACTCTGAGATCAATGGTTTGAATTGATTCATTTTTAGACCCGCGGTTTACTCTTCGTATACCTTCACCTGAGGGGCTATCCAAACAATTTCTTGAACAGAAAGTTGAAGGACGTTATGATGGCAAAGCTACTGTAACACATAATTATATCGTTACAGCAGTATCGGTATGATTATTTCCCGCATGACATTGCTATGTTTGTTGTTGATTTTACATCTCGTATGATACTTTTTCTTTCTGGGGGTACCCTTATTTTCAGTTTTACTGGTTATCTTTATCGGCGAGCATTCCAAACTTATTCCAGACCCACTCTTCTTTAACCCAAGTTAGCGCCGGCAACTGTACTAGTATCGAACTTGCCAGTATAAGCTTAATCAGGTTCCGTAGTTTCGATTTTACCTTTACGGTTCACCAATCACCACCGAGTCAACGTACTAACAGTCCATTTTATAAACAAAGTTTCTGTTGAGAGCCATTTAAATCGATCTAGAAAAATCTAGATCTTGATTAAGCTGAACCTTAAGACCACTACATAGATCTAGATTGACCCAGGACTGCGAAGGTAATAAAGTATTAAAGTATTCAGGACCAAATTGCATAGATCTAGATCTAGATGAAAGGTCAATCTGAATAGAATCTAGATCTAGTCTAGATAGAACTAGTTTGAACAGAAAATCAGCTGGGGGCTGTGTTTTCGAATTGCAGCGGCATTCGCATTGTGATGCAAGCTAGGAGCTAACTTTTTACTCAGACGAATAGAAATAATGTTATATGTTGTCTAGATCTAGATGTAAATTTAATACAGGTCGGAGAGTGTTAAAAACATTGTACATTTACAAAACTATTAAAGCGATCTATAGATCTAGAAAATCTAGATCTAGATTTAAATTTTAGATCTGTCCTCCTCCATGGTTCACCTTTGTTGTAGTAAAGGTGTCTTCTCAATTATAACTATGAGAGAACAACTCTTTATTTGAAGGTCATACCAAAGGAAATTATTTGCAAACAAAAAACAGCGCACTCATATATAGCACTTGTAATTTAATCACAAACATACAATAAAGAGGCAGAAATGCTATAAATAGTGTGTGTAGACACTCTCATTGCACTGTGTTTTACTTACAAAATATCCTTCAGCATCAAAATAATTTCTTTTAAATTTTGTTTCTTTTTTTCTGTTGCAGAACTTGATTACAAATCTTGATCTCCACCATCATGGGCAGTGAAGCAGAGAATGTGCTTACACTTGATACACTCAACCCCAATGTTATCAAACTGCAGTATGCAGTAAGAGGCCCTATTGTCACAAGGGCTACAGAAATAGAAAACGAAATCAATGCCGGAGTGAAAAAACCCTTTTCTAGAGTCGTCAAGGCGAACATCGGAGACTGCCATGCCACAGGGCAAAAACCGATAACTTTCATACGCCAGGTTCTTGCATTGTGTACTTATCCTGAACTACTTAAGACCCAAGAATTCCCAGATGATGCCAAAGAACGTGCGGCAAGAATCCTTGACGATTGCAAAGGTAAAAGTATAGGTTCTTACACCGATAGCTGTGGGCTCAATGTTGTTCGACAGGACGTTGCCAACTTCATAGCTGATCGTGATGGCTACCCTTCAAACGCAACTGACATTGTTCTCTGCACTGGAGCAAGTGATGGGATTAAGTCAGTGATGATGTTGTTACTCACTGGACAAGACGGCCCCGACAGTGCTGGCTTCATGATCCCCATACCCCAGTACCCGCTGTATTCGGCCGCGATTTGTGAGTTTGGTGCCTCAGCCATCCCTTACTATCTGAATGAGAAGAACAATTGGTCACTCGATGTCAGTGAGCTGGAGAGAGCTATTGCCGAGGCAAAACCTAACTGCAAACCAAGGTCAGTTAAATAGGGTCTATTGTGTGTGTTACTGTTTTCATGTTTGTTTGTTATTTTAGCTGGTATGGTCGTTTAGTAGGCTTATATTAAGTATATTTCTGTATAGTTTTTTTTTTTTTTTTTCAAAGAGTGCAGGCTCATTAGTCATGATTAGATATTTTTAAAGATTGGCAGTTTTTTAAACAAGCACTACAATCCACACCTATGCAACACACTCCTTAAAGAAAAAAATTTAAGATAGTTGTCTTTCAATTGTTGTTTATTGTTTACAAACAGTAAAGCTGGACTTTATCTTCTAAGTGTCTGGATAGTTCAAAGTAAAACCAAAAAAAAGTTTGATCTCTTTGCTCATTGTTATTTATACCGTGGTAATGGTCAAAATTAAATTGTGGGTAAAAGAGAAATACAATGAAAAAAATGATGTAAATTTTATAAAATCATTCATTGAGAACTATGTTGTTAATGATTTAGTAAGATAGCTTGAAAATTGGAAAATTGTCTTAGTTTAATCAACTTATCAGATCAATGCTGAATAATTTTCATTTAATAACATATTAACAAATTTTAGTTGTTCAAATGATAAATAGCAATGACGTGTCATGGGTTTGGAGAAAGGTGCTTAACAGTATCATCTAAGTGATGAGCAGAATTTACCTACCCAATATTGTTTAGGAGTATAATAATCTCAATAAGCTATTGAAATACATACAGTTAAAAAAAAATGTGCTTAATTCATTCACGCAAATCCTATTCACTGGTAGAGGATGGTAATCTTTCTTTAAAAACTGCCATTGGGAAACTAATTTTACGTTATAAATTAAAAAATAAATAAAACCAAAAATGTGCTCTACTCATCCAATTAAACAATCAGATTCACTTGTTTTGGGAGGGTGGACATCTTTTAAAATTGCCACTGGAAAGCTAAAATTAATACATAAAATAAGAAATGTATTTTGTATTTTAAATGTGCTAAAATTAACTCACCTTACGCAACAGGTTTGACATAAAGTCCTAAGTCGCAATTCAAAGGATGTCACTGAAAACCATTCATTGTCCTTTGATTTAAGTGCACCAATTTCTTTAACTTCTTAAGTATGTTGGAATTCTTAGGATAAACCTCTCGGGGACAGCCTAAAAGTTTTTCTATCCTATGTTTTTATTAAAAGGTGACTGTGGAAAAAAAAAGGACTCTATGCGTTTGGAAATACTTAATGTAAACCCATAGTTATAAATCTTTAAACAGGATTTCACTGAATAGAAACTTTTTTTTTTTTGAGGCAAATAATTCACTATTTATTTTAAGTATATCTTGCTTCTAACCCAAAGCCATGCAAACTACATATTTTTCTGTACATCTCATTGGATCTTCTGTATAATCTTGTTTTGTGTCCAGGGCTATAGTAGTGATCAACCCAGGTAACCCCACTGGTGCCGTGCTCACCAGGGAAAACATTGTGGAGGTTATAAAGTTTGCTCATCGTCACAAACTCTTTCTCATGGCGGATGAAGTGTACCAACACAACATATGGGCAGAAGGAGTTGAATTTGTTTCATTCAAGCAGGTACCCCACATTATATGTTTGAAAATGTTATATAATTATATATGTATAGTTTTTAGCTTTCAGTGATGCTAATGGTCCCTAAATTTACAAATATTCAGTTTTGTAAAATGGACTTTCGTCTTGTGATTCAATATATATGCACTGTTTTTTGTTGTTGTTTTTTTTAAGCATAAAAGTTCAGAATAAAAGTTATTGATCCAGTTGGTATCACTTGGCTTTACATATGATAGTGAATAATTTTTATTTTTTAAGAAAATGCATACAAAATAATTGTACGAATACAAAGTATAAAAAAAATTGTATAGGCACAATTTGCAGTTGTTATAAGAATGAAAGAAATTTCATTCAGTTAGAATTGAGTATAGGCTTGTCACACTCAGTTATATTGTATAATATTTTTAAAAATTTTATAATAATGTATTAGTGTGTAAAACTACTATTCTATTGTTTGACATAGCAGCATTGACATAGCAGCATTGTCATAACGGATGTTGTTTCCTATAAGTTAAATCAATGAACTTAAAACTGTAGGCCTTCCTTGATATCTTGTCCTACATTTCTGAACTAAATTATTAATAATTGTATTCTTGTCCAAAATATTGATTGAACGTTGCTCACAAAGTCATGACTTTTAAATTCTTTCTTTTTAAAAGGTTTTGCAGGAAATGGGTGCTCCATATAATAAGATGGAACTGGCCTCTTTCATGTCGGCTTCAAAGGGGTATATGGGGGAGTGTGGTTACAGAGGTGGCTATGCTGAGGTGGGTGCACTTTTCTCCACAGAACATTTTAACCACAAGGCCAAATATTACTGCTTTTGTTTTTGTTGCTGTTGCACCTTGTTCTCAAATTATAAAATTTGTTAAACCGCTGTCTAAGGAGCATTGCATATACATATATTTATGACTTTCTTATTGAAATAAATTGAGCATTATCAATAGTAAAGTTTTTGTTTTCTTCGTCTTCATCTTCCTTTTCTTTTTCTTCTTCTTCTTCTTCTTCTTCTTCTTCTTCTTCTTCTTCTTCTTCTTATTATTATTATTATTATTATTATTATTATTTTTCCTTATTATGTTTATTATTATTATTATGATTATTACTATTATTATTATTATTACTATTATTATTATTATTATTATTTACCTTATTTTTTGTTATTTAATTTTAATAAATCTTTGATTAGGTTATCAACCTTGAGCCCAATGTGAGAGCACATTTCTACAAGTGTATCTCGGCAAAACTGTGTCCACCTGTGTCAGGACAGGCTGTCATAGACTGCATTGTGAACCCTCCAAAACCTGGTATGTGTAGGTCTATATATGTTTGCTATGGCTATATCAATTATCCTTTTTAATTAATCTTTTCCCATGACACTGCACACATGTTTTACACTTTGAAAAGCTCTTGACTTGTTCTAGCCCATCTTTATATCAAACCTCAGTTGTGAAATAATGAATGTGGTAGTTTTTACCTTTTATTAATTGGCAAAAATTAGCAAAAATAGTGTGCACACAAAGATTAAACCTTAATTCATGTGATGTGAAAAGGTTAATACTATTGCTTTGTTGTGAATCATCCTAAACCGACTACTTGTTTATGGCTATTTTAATGATTATTTTCAAATAAAAGCCAATTGTTCCATAATGAACCAGATGTGTTTGGCACTCTTAACATTTCTTTTTAAATTAATGGCTACTGTTGTGAACATTCCAAAACTTTTTACATGTGTATGTCTTAGTCTATCTTAACTGTAATCATACATCACGTTTTGTACCCTTGTACATTCAAAGGTGCCAACTCAGTAGGTCTCAACCTTTTAAATCATGAAAAATGGATGTTTTAAGTATAAATTTAATTTAAAAACTGAAGTATATGAAATTTTGAACAAAATTGCCATTATTAATTTTAAGTATTTTACATTTTTTTTAAACCCATAAAAAACAACCTTTGGGTCTTTTTTTTACCCACAGATGTACAATTAGAGTTAATGATTCTTTTATTTTTTAAATTGATGCATAATGCTAAGCTGGCTTTTCTCAAATGCTTATGAAATTTCAATGACTTGTTGAATTTTTTTTGTTATTCAAAATCCTACAAGAAATCTTCTATTTTTTCGTTATTTAAAAATATAAATTATCAAAGTTATTTAAGTATTTCATAACGCAACAGATCATAAGGCTAACGTTTCATGTTTTATTTTTTATTAATAAATCTTTTTTTTTTAATTTTATTGTTTTGTTGTTTTGTTGTTTTTTTTACAACAGGGCAACCATCACATGACACTTACATGAGAGAGAAAGCTGAAGTCCTCGCAAAACTGAAATTAAAAGCAAAGTTTGTGACTGGGCTTTTCAACTCGATTGAAGGAATCTCCTGCAATGAGGTCAGTGTTCGGAGTTTCTTTCTCATACATCAATAACATTTCTTATGATAGCTAATTAGCTCTTCTTTATGTTATTGTGTCAGTGGAATTGTATCTGAACACAAGTGTAAAATATAGAAAGGCCTAACAAAACCGGTCACAAGATATGTTTGGTTTTGTATGTTTGTTTGTTTGTTGTTTTTTTGTGCTTACATTTGAATTGTTGTAGTTGATGTTCTATTGGTTTTCAATCAAATTTCCCAAATGTTATAAATAAATATTCAATTTGTTCTAACAATAAGCACTGATCATTTTGCATAATGGAAATCATGAACAATTTTTGTTCTTTTCTAAAGTTGTCAAGAGGCAATTCGGTGTTATAAACTTTTTACCTTAACAAGGATAGGATCTGAGAAAATCAAACTTTTTGCTAAACATAAAAAAAAGAAGAAATTCTTGTAAATTCTGAGCCATAACCCAGCAGCTATTTAGGTTACATATGGTCACAGGGTTACATTTATGGCATCAGTAAGCCTCTGGCCAAAAAGCAAGTGATATATCCTTGTGAAGTTAAGAATGAGATCCAACTAACTAGACTTTCAGATTAAATATGTGGTAGTAGGTTTTTGTTTTATCTCATTCGAAACTTGTGCCCAATAAATTATCTTTAAACAATTTGTTTAAATGACTTACGCCAAAATTATAGCAATATGACAATATCACTTTGGTCAATCAGGTGATGGGTGCGATGTACGCCTTCCCCCGCATCTACCTGCCAGACAAAGCAGTTCAGGCAGCAAAGGCGGCTGGTCAGACCCCAGACAGTTTCTACTGCTTCGCGCTGCTGGAGGAGACGGGGATCTGTACTGTCCCAGGGAGTGGATTCAGGGAGGAGCCCGGAACTTATCATTTCCGCACAACTATCTTACCTCAGGTTGGTCTCCTGTTTAAGTGATGATGATAATTATAATTAAGATAATTTTGATGATGATTATGGTAATAATGATAATAATTATTATTATTATTATTATTATTGTTATAATAATTATAATAAAAACACCACAGGGAAAACTATTAAATTTATTTTTAATGCCATAGGTGCCCGTGGAAAATGAGAGTGTGGCATCGAATACCAGTGCTCGAAATCCCTATCTTGGAATGTTCAAGAGTTCAGCCTAATATATATATGTAAAAAATAATCAATCTAAGTTATGTTCCCCGAATAAATCTTCAAACTGGATGAATAAAGCTACTTAAGTACTTTTACCCTTACCTTACTTTAATTTTTTCTTTTTTCTTTTTTTTTTCTAATCCACAGATTGATGAGCTGAAGGCTGTACTGAACAAGTTCACAGAGTTCCACCTCAACTTCCTAGCAAAATATAAGTAAAGCTACTAAAGCTGAAGATTTTGCCACACAAGGTGAGGAAATACCCATTATGAAGCAACCAGGGTAATCCAGGCACAAGTTATAGAATAGAAATTGCGGGTTATTTATAGTGTGTTAGGAAGCATCAAATGCACTTTAAAAGTTTGAAGAAATTTTAACTCTTATCATTTCTAGGACCACAAATAATCCTTTTTATTTGAAAATTAAAAAAAATACCAATTCATGTTGTGAGTAGTTTCTATTTGTCTAAAGGGCTCTAGCTCAAAACCTATGTCAGCGACTTGTGCCTGATTCACCCTGGTAGCCTCACTTATTGTCATAGTGCTACAAAATGCAAGTGATATATTGTTTTAAAGGTGAAAATGAGATCTATCAAGCTAAGCATTCAGGTTAAAAGAATTAATGGTCTTGAAGGTTTTTTTCTGTTGTTTTATTAGAAACTTGTGCCCAATATTATAATCAAAATTAACGGACAACAATATCAAAAGTGGCGAAAAATGAAGTGCCCAAAATCATAGGCTCGTGACAATAATTACTTGAGAAAATATTATTAGTACTTAGAATAGTAAAGAAAGGGTTTTAGTCAACTAATATAAATAAAACTTAATGATGGAGGAAGAGCTTTAGTGAAAAAAAATAAGATTGATAAAAATTAAAATGTTTTATAACTTGGCTGTTGTGAACCTTATTATTATTTATACAGTAATAATAATAATAATAATAATAATAATAATAATAATAATAATAATAATAATAATAATAATAATAATAATAATAATATTAATAATAGGTGTGAAGGACTTGGATAAATCAAACTATGGACAAGTTATTAGAAAAAAATATTAACAAATTTTCTCTTCCCCGTCAATGGCAGTTTTCAAAATCAATTTTGAAAAACCCTGAGCATTTATTAAAAATTCTCGTAAGAAATCTTTGATAATTAAATAAATTTGAGGGACAGCAAGTTTCCCCTCACAGTCAACAAGGAACAGCGGATTAAGAAAAAAACAAGTGCATTATTATACAATAAAGATGTTTTATCTTTTTTCATAGCTTCTTCAGTACAGCAATTATTTACTAGACAAGAGGAGCCATGAAAAAACAAGAATAAAAACATCTTTTATGTATGAAAAGACTTTTTTGTTTTTTAGGTACAGTTAGGATCTGTTTTTCACAAAACATTTTTTTTTCATTTAATTTTTCTCTTGCTTCTTTATTTCAGATCAAGGCAATTATGGATCTCTCATAAAAAGTTTGCTCCTCCACAACCTATGTGTAAAAGAAAATTTTTTATACACTGAATTACATGCTATGTTCCAACGTTAATGCTTCATGCTTTACACTCAATGTTTAATTTTTTTTCTTTTTTTATAAAAAAACAACATTTGAACCAAAGACAAAAATCTCATTGTTTGAACTGTGATGCACTTACATTTGTTATCGCTTTTGACTTTTTTGGTTATATAACTAACTCCACTTCATATGCAATGATGGTTTTCGCCTGGATGGTGCCAAGTTTGTTATTTTTGTTATTGTTTCTTGTTGTTGTTGTTTTTTTTTTTCCTCCACATTTTATTTATTCTAATTGTAGATATTTGTTGAATTTTTATTTCATATCTTTTCAAAGTTCAAAGAGCCTTAACACTTTCAGTAACTTAAGCCACTTTTACTGGCTAAAAATCTGGTCCAAAAAGTAACTGAAGTCGGTATTACCGGCTCAGAAATATAGGTCTAGTTAGTGAACAAAATATCCAATGTACGAATTATGAAGTCTGTAGATCAAGTAGTGAGGATTTCAACTTTCTTTCTAAGTAAAGCTGGGTCATGCTTTATATTTTTGGTGATTTATAAGATATAAACAAACAGCTTTTAGTATATCATAAACAGACTTTTATCTTATATAGGCCATACGATGTGACATTAAAACAACAATAAACCATTTAACACACAAGAAAGGCTCAAAACCCGAAAGCAGATGACCCTGTTGACTTTGCAAGTAGACAGTCAGCACGTTTTACGAGACCGGATTAACTTTGATCACATCTCCTTGGGCATTATACTATTCACTAATCAATGTTTGACCTATTCAGGATGCCTTTCCTGCCACAACTCAATAAACTTTTGAGCTGTCTTCTTCAAATTTGCTGTGAAAACTTCTTATAAAATATTGTAACTAACAAATAACTTTTCAGTGCCATATTGGACTTGTAAAAGGCCTTTTTTGATTCAGATTAGAAAAATTTGGTGTCAAAAATGTGTAAACGTTTTTCAGAGTTGTCCACTTTTAGGTTTGTTTAAAAACGCAAACTGCTCACAACTTTTTGATATGTACATATTTTGAAACTACGTTCAATTACCTTCAATTTGATGTATATATTTTCGGGAATATAAAATAAATAAATGGAAGCCGTTAGAGTCTGTTATAAAATGTATAATTTATAGCAGATTCTGTATTTTTTTTTTCAATATGCCAAGTTACTGAAAGTTAAAAGAAAACAAATGTATTCTCTCTCATGGTGTGATTTATAAATATTTAGGTATATGAGCTGAAGTAGGAAGTTGACTATGTGATCTGTATCTTTTCATTGTTAAATTTGTCTTTCAAATTATTGTTGTTTTTCATATTATATTTCTTATTATTATTATTATTATTATTATTATTATTATTATTATTATAATTTTTTTTTGTTTTCATTATGTTTTTTTTTTAAATTTATTTATCATTTATATGTGAAGTCATGGCTCTTCATTATGTTTTTTAGTTCTTAATTCAGACAGGAACTTGAGTTTGTTTGATTTATATTCAAAAGAAAAAAGTTATTAAATGATATGTTTGATTGATTCTATAAACAAAATAGAAATAAGAAAGGAACTTCACGGTTTTTAGACATTTATTACATTTATCAATTTTAAATCTAGTCACGTCGCTTACCATGTTTGAGAAGGTTTTTTTTTTCTTAACCATGTTATTTAGAAAATACAAATTTTTGAAAAAAGGCTATCATTGTAAAATAAACTATTGCCTCTTGATGTTGGGCTTTAAACCAACTCAACAACGTCAAAATTGAATTTAAACCAATTAAATGGGCGTTAAGGCTTTAATGGTTAAGTAATCTAGTCTTCGAAACATTATTTTTGTAAAACCTTTTTTTTTTAATATTTTCTGAAAATTGACCAATTTTGACTCAAATTATGGATTTTTTAGCCAGTGTTCTATATTTTTGTCTTTCATCTGTGGTTTTATTATATTGGTTGTGATCATCTGTTGAGAAATTAGCCACTTTATGAGAAAAAAGTGTTAGATCTACATGTTGAATCTAAGAGTCTGGCCAGTGTGAAAAAATAATTAATTAGCTATGATTTTCTCATATGTTACATTTACATCATATGTTTTTTGCTCGCCATATTTAGTAAAAAAAAAAAACCCACCTTTCTTTTGACTGGTTCTTTCCTTTCCTTTTTAAATTGTTTTATTATATTTGCTATATTATTAACCAAAGATAAAAACTTCCAGTAAATTAATAATTATATAACTTAACCTGTTTCATAGCATATTATTAATTTAATTTTTATATAAATTAATAATATGTTTTGAAACAGGTTAAGTTTTTGAGCATTTTGTTTAGCCTCAAATTTTTCTTTCAAATTGTGGAATGAAAGCATTAAAGACTTTTTAAAATTATGCTGGCGGAAAATCATGAGGTGATATTAAAAGGTTCTATCTACACTTTTAGCGCTTTTGAAAAAACACAATCAAAAGTTTGAGTTATTATTAGAGAGTTGGTCTCATAATTTGGAGGTTCCTAGTTCGAAACCCACGATTGGTAAAAAATGTACTTCTCCCATTTCATCCCCTATTGGTTAGATCAGTGTCAGTAAAGTGTTACTGGCTGAGACAGGAGTGGTGGTATCCCCGCACTGTAAAATTGTCAGATGTTAGTCTTGGGGACCGTCCACAATATAGCCTATATTGTGCTGATGTTGGACGCTAAGCAACAAAAACTCCCTTCTCTTGGGATTCACAAAATATTGTGGATAACCAACACCCACATCACTACTCCCTTGTCTTAAATTTGAGAAATAATTGATGGATTTATTCTGAATGTGTTTAAGTTCACATAAGCCACATTCAGGAACCTTAAGAAAGATGTTGTTCTGTGATTTTGTCCTTAGATTGATGTGAACCAAAATATACAAGTAGGAAGTAGGACGAAATATGTACACTTTATTAATGTTATTAAAACCGAAATATTAATACCATTTGATAACGGTTCTTTATCTCAAAACCAATGCCGCGCTATTATTATTATTTGCAGTGAAGATGCGATCTATTGGGCACTAAGTCTGCATATTTTTTTAAATAATGTGCTTAACTCCAATTTTATTAACTGCATATATTTTAAATAAGGTGCTTAACTCTAATTTTATTAAATTATCGGGTTTAATAATCAACAGTATTTCATACCAATAGACAGTTCAACTGCAATATTATATTATTATTATTATTATTATTATTATTATTATTATTATTATTATTATTATTATTATTATTATTATTAGTGTTGTTGTTGTGAATTAGCGACAGTATTTCGGCTTGTTAAACTATTACTTTGTCGATTTTTACTTAAGAGTGCTTTACAATAATTTTGCCATTATACAGTACTAGCAAATAAAAAAAAATTGTTAAATATAATACAGGCTGTGGCAAAATACACACTGTAGCAGTCTGACAGATTCTTTTACTACTGTGTATAATTAGTCACCACCAAAACATGCTGCATGTCCTAGCTGCCTGGTTTAAAATATGTAGTAATTACTATTTAAGTGGAGTAGGTAGTGACACTTTGTGTAGAAATGTCTCTTACAATGTGTTTTTTAGTTTACTCCAGAAACCTCGCCTAAAGGTATGCTTTCAAGGCCATTGCTCTTATTCAATTGTAGGTATGCCTCTTTCGATGTGCTAAAAGGTTTATTCTAAACTAATGCTAAATTGCCTAAATACATGCTTTAAGATCTGTTGTAATTACTATTTAAGTGGATGAGGCAATGTCCTTTAGTGTAATAATGTCTCTTACCATGTGTTTTTTGTCTACTCTAAATACTTGCCTCAATGCCTAGACGTATGCTTTAAAATCGCTAGTAATTACTGTTTAAGTGGTAGTCACACTTTATGTAGGAATATGTCTTGCAATGTGTTAATAGTTGACACATGGTCCATGCTCAATGCATGCTTAAAAATCGGTAGTAATTTCTATTTAAGTGGAGTAGGTAGTGGCACCTAGTGTAGGAAATTCGCTTAATGATCACACATTACAGAGTTATGTACACATTACAGAGTTATGTCTGCAAGAATGCAGAGGATTATTTGTATTTGAGCCCTTTCCTTACCTTACCATTTCAACCTCTATGTGTGAAGTTCTTTTTGATAATTTGTATTGGACAATTTAAATAAATAAAGGGAATTTGCTAAACCAGATCACACAGATACATGCTTTCATATTTCACTGTTGGTTAACAAAATTTAAGAGTGTTATAATTATATGCACCCTTCCATTCTTTGTTATTCATTAAACAAAAGTCAATCTACCTGACTATATGAAGACAATTTAACCATGAAATTTACACTCTTTCGTTATTACAATTACGCACTTATTTGTGGGTTTAAAAAAAAGTATGTAAAAAAATCTGTTTCCTCTGTTTTTTGTTTTGGATACTTGTTGGAATTGGAAAAAAATGAAAAAAATATGCTGATCATAATTTTTTTTAAAATTTAATTCATTGAATACCGAGAATGCCATCTTTACGTCAAAAACACTGCAAGAAAATTGGTATAATCTTTTTCGAAGTTATAATGTTCATAGTACTGGTTGTAAAATGTGCACATTTATCTTTAGGGATAGAGAGAGAGTATGTTACCGAGGGCGAACCTAATTCCTATAGGCGGATACTGTGCACTGTTTTCACTTTGCCTTATTGAGTTATCAACCCTTTACCCCATTGAGACAGCTATATACCTAAAAGCCTCTTTTATACCTCAATTAATAATTATTACTTTGCTGTCTTTTGTCAGTTTTTCCTGTAGCCTTGTGCTGAGAGTAATACTAACAGCCATTTGACGACTTGTTTGTTTCTCGCTAAGTAATATGTTGTTGCTGAAACCTTTGTGTGTTCTTGCAACTATTATTGACTTTTTTGCAAGAAATTAAAGAGTTGTAATATAAAATGAGTCATGATAGAGTTGTTTGCAATTTGAAGTTACACATAATTTTGTTCAAATTGTTTTCCTTTTTTTCTTTTTTTCTTCGTTTTGTTAATAATGAAAAAAATTAATTGTTGTAAATGTTATTTGTTTTCTAGTGCAGTGTCTAAAAAGTACGCTGTTTACAAAACTGTGACTGTTTTATTTGAACCGAATCTGTTTTGTTTTTTAAGTGGAAAACGTATAATAGTTATAATTCATTCACAAAATCAAAACTTTTTTAAAATTCGATTTCCTAGTGAAATAGCTCAGTACGTGTTATGATTGAAGGATAGGACACAAAACATTTGCATTGCACCTAGACTGTGTCCCTCCAATGCTGGTAGAAGCCCACAGAGAGATTTCCCCAATTCACTCTATTCTTTGCTGCCCTCATCCATGTACAGTGCATGTAGCTCCCTGTCATTTGGCGATGTTTTCTTTCCCACCTTTGTTTTGGTCGCCCTTCGCGTCAGGCGATTAAAAAAAATTTCTATCTACATTTTGGGTAAAATTGGGATTTACAACATTACTAATGTTCTCTCTGTATACCGACCATAGACTGAACATAATTATATTGCTGAAACGGTTGAATTAGTTGATACTTATCATATGAGTATGACATGTCGCCGACCAAGAAGCAAAATGTTGTAAATGTCCTCTTTATCTCCATGTAGTTACAACAAAAAGTTCAATTAATGTCCCAATCCGCGATGTATTTAAAATAATAAAGTCAGCAGCTTAAAGTTAAACTTAAGAACATGGGACAAGTGAAAAAAAATAATAACGAAGTTTATTTGAGCGAAAAAGCCGTTTCGACGTTATTCCATGAGTATGTCTTCTGTATTGGGTGAGTGAGCTGACAACATTCAATGTCCAATTTCGTCTCATGTCAGTTGGGTCGGTATAATGTGGCCGGCTGTGACATAGCCCATGGAATCGTAGCACTTTTTCCTATGTGGCAACACGTAAAATTTTCAGACGTAAGTCTTGGTACCCATCCACAATATAGCCTTGATACTGACGTTGGACTTTAGGAATCCAACTCTCTTACTCATCCCCTGCTTCCTTTATAGATATAATATTATATTAACACTCCCTAGGAAAGAAGCTTCCTTCTATTTTACTATCTCTTGTGTTTCCAAGGAGGATCCCACCCTGCAAAGGGTCTCAAAACCCACGTCTAAATATGCTGCTAGAGAGAGAGAGAGAGAGAGAGAGAGAGAACAAGAACAGTGATACAAGGACTTCAGTCTCAGACGGTTGTAACGGTTATGGCCATGGCTTTCCATTCGGGAGGTGGTTGAGCACACGAGAGGCTATAATGATTTGTTTTTCGAAATTTTTCCTCTACTGATTGGATCGGTGTCAGGAAAATACAATGACTGGCTTACGTCGCAAAGACCGGATTTCGGTTATATACCCCTGCATTGTTTTCGCGTGACAGCACGTAAATTTGTCAGCTGTTATGTTGAAAGCCATTGCCGTAAAAAATCCCTTTGGGAGCTTTCAAGACCTTTAACTAGAAGAGAGCTTCTCTCCTGCAAAGAAATATTTGACATAGTAATAAAATGCACATTATTCTCAGTGTACTTACTAAAAGGGGGGTGCGGTAGCTCTTGACTTACTTGACTTAGAGCCTTTCGCCAGCGTGGTCAACAGATCTCGCAGCTTCGGCTATTTTCTCAATATCTGCGGTAAAAGTTTTCCGATCCTTGTTCTATCTTCTGCTTTAGTGCGTATTTTTTCTAGATCTGTTGCTGTTGTGAGTTTTAAACTCTTGTCTTGTACCTTTTTAAGGTCATTGAAGCACACAAGCAGCTGATATTTGTTTGTCGACCGGCGGATTTCGGTTATATACCCCTGCAATCTGCATTGTTTTCGCGTGACGGCACGTAAATTTGTCAGCTGTTATGTTGAAAGCCATTGCCGTAAAAAAAATCCCTTTGGGGGCTTTCAAGACCTTTAACTATAAGAGAGCTTCTCTCCTGCAAAGAGGGGGTGCGGTGGCTCAGGGGTAGAAGATCGGCTTGCGACGCAAAAGGTCTGGGTTCGAGCCCTGGAGATTTCGCTCCCCACTGGTTGGTTCGTTGTCAGTTTAATGTGAACGGCTGAGACAGGAGTCATGTCATCCCCGCCCTGTCTCGTGTGTGGTACTGGTAGCATAAAGCCAACCTGGATCAACCTATATTTCTCGGACGGATTGCCACATTTTCTCAAACGCTATGTTATAGTCTATGAAACAAATAGGACCGTGAGTAAAACGTCGCGGCAGCTAACAATTTATTCGTCGTAAGCCTTCGTATTCGAATATTCTTACAAGTTGTAAGCTCCTGCGACGTTTTTCTTATGGCTCAATACATATATTTAAAAAAGTACACGTTTGCATTGACATTAATTCTGGTTGTCCGTTTGTATAAAGTGTTTATGTTCTCTTCTAAATCCAGCTTGCGTAATATACCTCTTAGCCCTTTGTTCTAATTGGTTAATTGGTACTTTGAAAGGGGAGGAGAGAGAGAGAGAGAGAGAGAGAGAGAGAGAGAGAGAGAGAGATCCATGGATCAAAACCCGTGATCTACCCAGATAATTTCGCAGTCTCTGTATGGCAGTGTTTATAATTGTCAGACATTAGTGTAGGGAGTCGTCGTCACTTAAGTCAATATAGTGCTCACGTTGGAAGCTAGGGCAAAAAAACAAAACAACAAACAAAAACTCAAATTTCAACCCATTCTTTTAACTTTTAAGAGATTGTGCAACTAAAAATTAATGATTTCGCTGGCTGGGCTAAAGATCGACGCAGGTGCCAATAAATCCTTCCAACTAATTTGCGCACTTTAAAAAAAAATTGAAGATTAAGCTTAGATTTAGATTTTGATTGTTTTGGTTTTTTGCTGACCTTTTTCTTTCTTTCAAAGCACCATCCTGTGTTATCCCTGACCTTTCCCCAATAAAATAAAGGACCATAACTCTATAAGCTTAACTTTGTTTTTGTTTTTTGTTGAAGGCCGAATCAGAATTTGATTATTCTTATTCTGTAGTAGGCCGAAACTTAAAACAATAATAAATGTTATTAATTAATAATATTATACTTAAAAGTTATGGATGGTTGTGCCTTGACACCTTTTTATTATCAAACGCTTACATCTAGATCATCTATCCGTATAATCAACGCGTCAAACAAAAATGTTTAAGTATTCACCAAGAATCATCTATTTTAAAGCTCATACTAGATCTATTATAAAGGTGAAACTATTAAGCTAATCCATATATTTTTAAAATTATATCTAGGTTTTTTATCCGTGGGTTCTAATAGGCATAAAGTGTATTGGATTTACCATTGTTGCAGTTTTAGAACAGCCGGAATATAAAAAATCATTATTTCATCTTCAAGTTCTGCAATCGGTATAAGTGCGAGGCAACTTCAATTTTACTTTTGCAGCATTATAACTTCCTACGATAAGCTGGTCATGAACAATTGGACTTGGTTTCGTAATCTATAGTTATTCACATAATTATTGGGAGCTAAGCTTTTTGTGCTTGCTGGATCTCATTGCAACGTAATTAATTTTCCTTCGAATGTGAGAAAGACTTTGTGCTTTATAAATTTGATTGCACATTTGTTGTTTTTTTACCACGAACGTGAAAAAAATGTTTGTGCTCTGTAAATCTTACTGGTCGTTACTTAAACCTCGAACGGGAGAAATGTGATACTCAAGAACAAGTTTGCAAGAACTTGGCGAATGCTTACTGTCCAATTTACCAACAGTAAAATAAATTCCACGAAGACACCTTGACAAATAATCATCAGTTTATTCTTACCAATCCTTAAGTCAATTAAGAAGTAAATACGCGATGGCGAATTCGATTGATTGCGTGAGTTTGCAAAATCTGCCACTTGCAAAAGGCAACCTGTTTCAAAAAAGAAAAATTGGTTTTAAACCTTTCCAAAAGCTGGATCGTATTGCCGAAAATTGCTCTAAACTATTGAAAGAACAAAAGCAGTTTATGTTTGAGTGTAAGCAGAAAGGGCGTATACCAGTTTCTCCACGCAACAACTGGAACCTAATCGACGTCATTGGGCGTTCAGAAGTTGACGAAAAATCCAAACTAAACAAATCGACTGGTAATAAACCGGTAGAACTTTTCGGTAATGAAAACCACGAATCTCACACCGAGCAAGAATTGGTAAACTTGCGCTGTTCTAACCAGACTCCACAAGAGATCAACATGTGCGGTAAAACAGGATGCAATGTTACCAATAAAAGTATAGCAAACACAACTAGGAAAACTGGACTTCTTAAAAAGGACAAAAGTATACGTTCAATTTCACACCAAGGCTTCAGCTTCCACGGTTCCGACTTAACTACAAAAAATACTCCAACCTCTAAAAAACGAAACAATCGGCGTAGACGACGTAAGAAGAGTAAAAGTTGTGAACCATTTCTTAACGAGAATGTGTGTTTGGAACAAAGCAAGGAGTTCTTAAGGATAGTCTCACCAAATGAAAAGGGAAGTGATGCTCAAAACGGAGATGAAATTTTGTCAAATCCTATCGGAGACTCGGTGGAGAATTGTGGGCAACATGTTTCGGAAAACGCGGGCGGTTGTGCAACTCCCAGCTCGAATAGGTTCATTGAGATGGGTGACAAGAACTGCCGCCTAGTTCCTAAATCTGTGAGTAACGAAAGCGCCCAGAGAGTGTGAAAGAGTGAGAGGTTTCACGGATATGATATAAGAAACCAGGGTGAATCAGGCTCAAGTCGCTGGTTGTAGCTATAATTATACGTTTTAAGCTCGAGACTCCTAAACATAGTAATACTTCTCTATTTTGATCCTCTACATTTTCAAACAAACAAATTATCTCCAGCTCAAGATCGATAGGTGTATATTTTTTTACCTCCTCTTAAAATGCATTTAATACTTCTTAACTCCCTTTAAATAACCCAAAAAGTTAAATTCGACTTATGCCTGATTTACTCTGAATGGCTAGGCCGGTTGCTTCCTTTTAATTCAGACCAACCGACCGCCTCAATTATAGAGAGATCATCCGCCACGCGTGCTGTCCGTATAATTAGAACTGTGGGCTCTTTTTGTGTGTGAAGCTTCTCACTAAATCTACCATCTCTGGAGGCGCTATAAAAACTAAATATTTCTCAAAGTCAGTCGCCCTTACATTATAGCTCGTAAAAAACTAAGGTTCCTTTCGCAATAGGCCTACTAATGCACGACAACTCTTATTAATTTTTTTAGATTATAATATCATGCTAAAAAAAATTCTGCATAGTTGATTTACTTGTTAAAAGCATGTACTTCTTATTCTCGTTTTTAGTTTTATTATTACTTTTATTTTTTTCTGTTTGGTTATTCAGTCTAAGGATTCCTTTTTATTTAAATATGTTTCCGTTCGTTTTTGTTCTCTCTCTCTCTCTCTCTCTCTCTCTCTTTCTCTCTCTCTTCCACTCTCCCTCTCTTTTTTCCTCTCTCTCTCTCTCTCTCCTTGTCCGTCTGTCTGTCTGTCTGTCTGTCTGTCTGTCTGTCTGTCTGTCTGTCTGTCTGTCTGTCTGTCTCTTTCTCTCTCTCTCTC